>JAZKJV010008250.1:0-338764 GCA_037367405.1 Ottelia alismoides | reverse complement strand
TCCTACTAATAAAGGGTTCTTCCTTGGTTACGTGGAAAGGCTATTGTCGCTTTGATTCCACCTCCGATCATGTTCTAGTCACTAAGAATATTACTTTTCTTAAGTAGGTTTTCTTTCCGATTGTACCTCTTCAAAAGGAGAATGAATGTGAAAAGGACTTTCACAACCTTCAATTTTTGGATGACACTACTTAGGGCAGTCCATTTTGGAGGAGATTCAATCTAATGAGAATGTATGTCTTGATAAAAAACTGAAGAAAATAACCTAAGTCCTCTAGAATCCTCTCTGAACAACCCAAGTCTAGAAGCACTTGTTGGTATTAATGTTATTTTTAGTGAGACCAAAATGACTTACATGATATAGAGATTGAACAAGCATTAGTTAGCATTCCTATTATTCTTGATGAGCCTAACAATGATGTACATGATACATAATTGAAGTAATTGGATGATGACATTACACAAAAGAAGAGTAAGAGGGTTATTAAACTTCTAATCAGATATATTGGATGCTCCCAGTAAGTATCCCATTAAACGACATATTTCTAACCATAACTTTATTACATCCTATAAAATCTTTCTCACATCTACGGATTATAATATTGTTCCTAGAAATTTGTTTGGGGTTAGAGATAACCCTGCTTAGGCCCTCGCTATGTAGGAAGAGACAAATGATCTCATGAAGAATGATACTTTGGATATAGTTGATATCCCCAAAGGCATGCATTTGGTTGGTTCAAAGTGGGTCTACATGATCAAGTATAATGTTGATGGGAAAATTGAAAGATTCAAGGATCGTGTTATGGCTAGGGATATGGCATAATTATGGGATTGACTATCTAGAGATCTTTTCTCTTACATCAAAGATGAACACCACCAGAGTTGTTATTTACCTTGATATTCATTTTCCAGACAAACGTATCAGTTAGATGCGAAAAATACTCCCCTTAAATATTTATCTTAAAGAATATATATATATATATATATATATATGGGAATGCCCTGTGAGTTCGAATAAAGGCACAAGCATTGCAAATTAAAGAGGGCATTGTATAGACTAAAGCAGTCTCCAAGAGCCTGATTTGAACGATAGCATATGGTCATGATCAGAAATGGGTAGACTCAGGTGAATGGGACGATACTTTATTTATAAGAAGGAATGACAAGGAAAGGTATATTCTTTTACTCTGTGTGTAACAATCGTTGAGCTATTATCCAAGATTAAATAGGACATCATTATTAGTAGTTTTATTTAATAAAAAGAGATAAAATGCATAAATAGGTAAAGGAGAGAGAGAAGAAGTTAGAGAGGGACACATTACAACCCCAACTATCAACCATAAGAGTGCATCCCCTCCATCCTATTTTTGGAATTGTGTCACGTAAGAGAAGAGTAGGTTCTATCTCATGCGCACATACCTCAAATAACTACCACTAATTTGTAAGTCTCGAGAAACACCACACATACACGCCCTATTGATGGAGATACTGGTGAGATCATAAGAAAAGAAGAAGAAGCTTTGTCTCAGACTGCCAGGAGGGTCATGATATAGGTGTCGACGATAGAAACAAATCAATGTCGTGAGATTTAGTGGATCATAGGTATGTAGTTCATTTATCTCTTTTTTCTTGACTCGGCTACAACCATTCTATAGCACACAATATTGATCCCATCTTTCCATCATGTTGAGAATAGATAAACCTTTAGATTATTATTAATAATAGATACAAATATTTGTATAGTTTATATTTGACCATCCGAATCATTGTTACACTAACGTTTAATTTGTATTTGGGGATCTTAAATCGCAGTCTTGTTACTGTGTTCTTTGAAATAATAAGCATTGTATCTCTGGAATAATACGACGTTCACGTCATTTATTGTCGACATGTATTACTCTTTTATTCTTTGGTCTTCTATTCAACTATCAGCTTGAAGGACACTCTCATTTCGCATCACTAATACTTGTAGGTTGGTCGATATTCTTGATTATATAAGAATCACTTAATCACACTAACAATGGATTGTTGATTTTTGTACGATTAACTTGCATCTACCTTGGTGACCTTTTTAGGAGTGTGGCATGTCAAGTCAAATAGTAAAATTAGTCAACAAGCTTAATCAGATGTTAGTATAGATATACTACTTGCATCTTACATATCGTCACAAAACTGCATACACATGTCCCCACTCATATTTTGTTCTTATATTTGTTAATGAAACTCAATTGGGTAATTGTATGTATTGCCTTAATCTTATGTATTATTCTATTACTACAATTTACGTAAACATGAATATGCGTCATATTATCCATTGCTGACTTCTCTCATTTTAAATGTATCCCATATAATGGATACTAATCAAACTAGTATTTTTATCTTAATATTATCATGTGCCTACAAATATATAATGTATAAGTCTTGTACCACAGGTAATGAAAATGTCAAAATAAAAGTTAAAGGAATGAGTAAAAGTACGCCAACCTCAAGCTATAGGATTAAAGTGATTTGCTAAATAAAGAATGTTTTTAACATTATTGATGGCACAATAACGGTAAGTAGAGCTAAGTGCTACACCCCGTGATGGGAGCCACCTCTAGAGTCCGATTACCGGGTCCGATATGGATATTAATGGCCTAAACTTCCGAGGGTGTCAAGTTCCGTGGAACCTAGTGGAGAGTCAACATATTGACTCAGCATTGATGTCATCATGATGTGTTTAATGTATGATCAAATGTGTAAGTAAAAACTGCTAGGACCAGCAGTGGGTATTAATGGACCAACTTACCTATAAGAGTGAGTTTAAGTGTATGTGTGTAGCTATAAAGCATCATTATTGAGAAATCCTTATAAGTTTATGGATATAACTGTATCATCATTTTTCTTGTTAATTTTATCAAGCCATTCTCGCATTGTCGTATCTTCTTTATAGCATGATAAGTTGTTTGGCTTACGAGCATTTTTGTTGCTTATGCGGTTTGCCCTACTGCAGGTTCCTCGTAGGAGTAGCGTATTGAAGTTGTTGAGTGTCCAACGGAAAATTGGACATCTCCTCTTGGTAGTACTAGTTTTCTTTTTCGTTGTCTTTTCTTTTGATGTAAGCAAGGAACATTATGAGTTTTTCTTTCAGGTTATTTCCCTTTGTATAATGAGGTCTTTTGAGAGATGTGACTTTGATCTTTGATCATGTCAATCTACTAAGTTATGATATCAATTTATTTGATGTATATCAAGTGATTCCTTTTACTTACCTTATTTTTGACCATATTCTAAATTGTGGATTTGATATGCATGAGTAACCCTCGGATCCGACGTGGCATGTCGTTTTATTATGCTTCCGCTAGTCACACGAATACGGGTCATTACAAGTGGTATCAGAACCGATGTTCTCTTGGGTACAATTAGCATTTCCTATTTTAATCGATGTACTTATACATTGATATATGAATCTCGATCTTCTCTTATGGTTTTAGATGGCAACTGGAGTGAGCTTGTGCCTGCTGAAGGTGATCTTGAGGATCCCCAACAGAAGCAGCTACATTTTATGACTGAATGGGACAATGGCTTCGGGAATAATGAGAACATGCTTGGACGGAAAGAGAAGCAGCACACAAAGAAAGAGAACAAGTCTGTAAGCTTTATGAACATACGAAGGTCGAGAGCCTTACATTGAGGAAGTTTCTGCAACTTGACCCACCCATTTATAGCGGGGAACCAGAACCGGAGAAGGCGAAACATTGGCTCAAGGAGATTGAGTTAGCGCTTAGCGCTTTGGATTATCTTGAGGCGAAGAAGGTGACATTTGCTATGTTCAGGTTGTGAAATCAAGCAAAGGATTGGTGGGAGACATATAAAGGTGTGCAATTCAAGGAAGATCAATACATGACCTGGAAGGATTTTGTGAAGCACTTCTCCGATCACTTCATTCCTATGTGTTCAAGTATCAAGAAGAGGCAGGAATTCATTGACCTACAGCAAAATGAACAGAGCATTGAGGCATACACTGCTCAGTTTTATCATCTCAAGCAGTACGGAAAGAAATTTGTGAGATTGAATTAGAAAGGGCAAAGAAATATGTGATGGAATTAAGGATTGGATTGCGAGTAAAAGTCTTAGGGAGCATGCCTAAGACACTTGTTGATGTAGTGGATGCACCGGTAGCTATTGTTGCAGAACATCAATTGACCAAAAACCAGCTGAAAGGACATGGCAAGGGGAGTGGAAGCCTTGGAGTTCATCACGATAATTTTAAAAGCCCAAATAAGAAGATAAAGAATGGGTACCATGGCAAAGAAGAGGCTAGGGCTAAGCTTACTGAGAGCGGGTGTTCATGTTTGTCCTCATTGCACGAGAAGCCATTGGGGTGAACGCTACAAAATGACAGGAGATTATTTGAAATGTGGGCAGAAGGGTCACTTCATCTGTGATTGCCCAAAGATGAAGCAGATAGATGAAAAGCAGAAGAATGCAAATCCAAAAAAGAAGATCATGGGACGAGTATACTCCATCACAACCGAGCAATCATAGGATCCTAGTTTGGTTGTAGAAGGTACACTTCTCATCTCAGGTTTCATGTCTAGAGTGCTTTATGATCCAGGAGCATCTCATTCATTTATATCCAATAGGTTTGCTAGATTACTTAATTTATAGCCTACTGAGATGACATTCATGTTATTTGTTTCTTTACCTGTTGGAGAAATTGGTATCTGTGGCTCTTTCTTGCATGAGGTACCAATTGAGGTTGAGAATAAATAATTGGTTGCAAATCTAGTCCTCCTATAAATGACGGATTATGATGTCATTTTAGGAATGGATTGGCTCTATGAGAACTATGCATATGTTCTTTATAGAGAAAATAAAATCTGACTACGTAGGCCGGGGGAATCTGAAATCCAAATCAAGGGTTTTAAGAGACCCGTCAAGCAGATGTTTGTTTCCATGTTGAAGGCACATCGAATGTTGTCAAAGGGTTTCAAGGTTTTTCTTGCTAGTGTAGTGAAAACAAAGGTTCAACATGTTTCTATTGCGAATGTGCCCATAGTTCAAGAGTATGCTGATGTTTTTCCTGAAGACCTTCCTGTCTTACCTCCTCATAGAGAGATTGACTTCACTATTGGTCATATCGGGATCATCTCCCATCTCCAAACCACCTTATCGTATGGCTCCAACGGATTTAGCAGAATTTAAAAAGCATCTTGAAGAACTCCTTGAGAAGGGATTTATTCAGCCTAGTGTCTCTCCATGGGGGTGCTCTTGTACTCTCTGTCAAGAAGAAGGATGGGACACTTATACTATGCATTGATTATCGAGCTCTGAATCAGATCATAGTTAAGAACAAGTACCCCTTACCTTGAATAGATGACCTATTTGGTCAATTGCAGAAGGCCGCTATCTTTTCAAAGATTGATTTAAGATCATGTTACCATCAACTAAGAGTCATGGAAGATGATGCTCCAAAAACTGCTTTTAGATTAAGGTATGGATATTACGAGTTTTGAGTAATGCCATTTGGATTAACCAATGCTCCTGTAGCATTCATGGACCTCATGAATAGGGTGTTCTGTTATTTCGTGAATAAGTTTGTCATAGTTTTCATCGATGACATCCGTCTCAATTCAGAAGATAAGAAGCAGTATGAGGAATACTTGAGGACAGTATTAGAGAATATGAGACATCACCAGCTCTATGCTAAATTCTCAGAATGTGAATTTTATCTTGATAAGGTGATATTTCTTGGACATGTCATATCTAAAGATGGGATATATGTTGATCCATTAAAGGTTGATGTAGTTTTGAACTGGAACCCACCAAAGATAGTCAAAGAAGTTCGTAGCTTTTTGGGTTTGGCTGGTTATTACGGGCGTTTCATTCAGGACTTCTCAAAGATATATGTACCTCTCATGAAACTGATGAGGAAAGAAACCAAATTCTTCTGGAGTCTGCAATGTGAAGAGAGCTTCCAAAATTGAAGGGGATGTTGACATTAGCTCCAATTATGACACTTCCTTCAGGTATTGGAGGTATCACAGTGCATACTGATGCTTCAGGATTAGGACTTGGTGTTGTTTTGATGCAACGTAATAAGGTCGTGGCTTATGCATCTCAACAATTGAAAATTCATGAGAGAAATTATCCTACTCATTCTTGAGCTGTCCACAGTTGTTTTGGCCTTGAAGTTGTGGAAACGTTATCTGTATGGAGAGAAATTCCATATGCTTACTGACCATAAGAGCCTTAAATATCTTTTCTCTTAGAAGGAGTTTAATATGAGGCAACATAGATGCCTAGAACTATTGAAAGATTATGATTTTTCTTTAGACTATAATCTGGGAAAAATTAATGCAGTGGCAAATGCACTCAGCAGGAAATGGGAAGCTAAGTTTGCTGGCATGAGATTGCAGTGGAAGCTTGTCGAGGATTTTGTTCAGTGGAAACCTTTTATAGATAGGAACCATGATATTTTTGTTGTTAATTTACAAATTCACTCAGCATTGATAGAGAAGGTGTTGTTAGCACAAAAAGGTGATCCGAAACTATTGCAGATGGTCGAAGCATCAAAGAAACCTTCTAGTGAGTTGTCAAGTACCATCGATGAGGAATTGAGATTTAGGAATTGGTTATGGGTTCCTAATGGTCAAGAGATTAAAAAGGAGATCTTGGAGGAAGCACATAGTTCCACGTACTCTATTCATCTAGGGAGTACACAAATGTACAAGGACTTACAAAGTAACTTCTAGTGGAAAAATATGAAGCGATTGCATAGTTCGTTTCGAGATGTCTTATGTGTCAGCGGGTAAAGATTGAGCATTGAAGGCCATCTGGAGAATTGCATCCATTGGAACTGCCAGAGTGGAAGTGAGAGCACATTACTATAGATCTTGTAGTGGATTTGCTTCCCATGAACGGTGTCAAATATGATTCTATATGTGTAATTGTGGATTGAAAACCCCAAGATTATCCTTTGCTAATTATGTTAAATTAATGTTAATTTTTTGTTGTAGGAAGACAATTCAGATCAATCAAAATGATCGCTTAATTAATGAATCATCCAATAAAAATTGAGCAATCAAAAATTTTTTACTTGGCAAGCCCAAGGTCTAACTCAGGGAGGCCGTTGTCTCCTTAGTTTAATTTCTCGATTATTCAGAACTTAGGTTTTTAAGGGAATATTTTTGGGGTTTTTCTCTCTTTTACTTTTAATGGGTTTTCAACTAAAAAGATGTAATTAATTCGAAGAGGAAACGTGATGCGTGAATTTTACAAAATAATTTTTAATGCGAGAGAATAATTATGCTATGTGATGTGAGGTGTTACAAGACAAAAATGCAATATTTTTGTGATTTTTAGATGAGGAAATATGATGTAATGTGAATGTAAAGTTGAAGGTGAATGTGGATGCAAGTTCAGACAAATAACAGCAAGCCATTCAAGTAATCTGAACCTCTCCTCATTTAATTGATTTCGGATATTAGTGTGGCAATTTGTATTCCCAATGAATCCCCCCAATCGATGCGTCAGTTATTAAGCAATGAAATCAATGAATTAAAAGACAAATGCTAAAAAATAACATATTAATTAATCATTGTCAAATAACTCCTCAAAATTAGAATCTCAATGTTCCATATGAAGAGCATGAAATAACGATCAAAACGACATCAAGAACGTCAAATTCCGACATGTAATGCTAAAGACATAATCAAATGAATGTTCACGGACAAAATTATAATTAAAATAATTGAAATCTTGTAATTTTACCCTTGTGGAGGGACTGCTCTGTAATTACACAAAGCTGGTGGACCTTCTTCGTAATTTACCCTAGGCGGGGGTAAATAAATAATTCCAGGAAGCACTAAGGGTGGCGGTGTAATATACCCAAGGTCACATGACGAGTGCGTGACCCGGGGCTCCTTGCAATTCTGGTCTTTTGCGGGGAGGGCATTGCAACTTCTCCGGGAGTACGTGTGACCTTACACGTGAAGTCTGAAGACGTGGGCATGCATGTGAATTCCAGGACATGCGGGTGTGTGCGCGCAAAGGGCCCAACTAGCATATGCAGGTCATGTGATCTGACCAGCCTCGGCTCTAAAGCTCTATGTGGCATGCGGAGCTCGCTTCTGCTCAACTGAGTCTGCCAATTCAAATTGAGGCTTCAAGTTGGTGATGTCGTGAACTACAAAGCGTTGGATGATATCGCTGCTGACGGAGATGGATAACGGTTGGATGATATTGACTCAACAACATTGATCAACGGAGGGGGAAGATCGAAGGGGAGTTGTGCGTTGACCTCCTCCTCTTCTCAAGAACACTTGGAGAGCCCTGCTGAAGGCGGTGGTGATTAGATGAGCTTCTCACCGAGGGCAAAGACACGAAGGAGGTTGGCAATGTGCTCGAGGAGCTGTGGTCCCAGCCGACACACGATCGAGCCACGGATGGGTGTGTGACGATGGTGAAGGTGTGGTCCACTGCTATCATGGTCCTCAGCAACACACGCCCAGGAGCTTTGCCAGTAGTGCTTTGTTGTTGCTCTAGTTGTAGCCAGCTTCGATCCCGAGGGGTTAACAAAAAGGACGAGAAGCGAGATGGGGGTCCTACAGTGAGGTGGAGTGCACGGCCCGAGGAGTGGGCACCAACGCGAGGACATAGCTGCACGATCGAGGCGATGGCATGCGAAGGTGATTTCATGAAAGTGCGGGGCGAAAGGGAAGAGCGACGGGGAAAGCACGGAGTGGATGGAGCGTTGATGAAAGAGGAACATCGATGGATGGCGATGAGGTTGTGCGGAAAGGAGAGGAGGTACAGGGATAGTAAGAAAGAAAGAAAGAAAACATGGGAGAAGAGATTACCTGTGGGTGGTTCTCGCCTGATGTGTGGAGGTCTTTGCTTCTGAGCAGCCGACGAGAGGCTACGAAGCCCTAGCAGCTTCGTGAGATGCCGTTGAAAGGTGATGGATGTCGCCTTGGATCACGCTGGAAAAGAACCCATCGTCGCTCAATGGCGGTTCTCTTCGCTCGCTGTCACCGAGGAGAGGTAGAGCTCGAGGTCTTCGTACGCAAGATGATAGATGATCGGGACGATAGGTGGCAACCGGGTTTTATAGGTGGTTTCACGGAGAGGATAAGGGTTTGATGATAGGATGAGAGAGGAGATAGGGTCATGAGGGTCACATGGGGGCGTGGGCGGAGGTTGCGGGAGTGGTTGGCATCACCAAAAAAGATAAGATAGGGTACGTTGGAGTTGTCAGGTTGTTTTCGACACTTGCGGAAATAAAGGATTATATGATAAGAGGGAGCATGATGGTAGACTCGGCCAACGGTGCGAGGATGTCGGTCGAAGGAGGAAGGCACATAGAGGGCAGCTCGGGCAGTGCTTGAGAGGAGGATGAGATGGTACACGCTTAGCGCATGAGCGGGAAGAAGATCCTCATGTGTTGTGCACGTGAGGTGAAGGGCCAGTGGGCCTCACGTGCCTAGCACATGGAAAGAGAAAAATAGGCGAGGGTAGCCTGGAGCCACGTGGCTCCATTGTAAGGACTCCACGTGGCTTGTGGACTATTGACCATGCCAAAAAAATGCATACATAAATACAATAAAAATAGAAAATAGGCTTGGATGCAAAAGTGCTCAACACAAAAAATGTAGATCTAAATGCAAGATACAATGTTCATGAAGGACTCAACTTTAAACGGAATGTGGAATGCAATATATGCAATTTTTGGTGATATTTTATGTACATAAAATATCAGTTTTATGTTTTGAAATTTTTATTTGATTTTCTGATGGTAAATAAATGCATGCAAATATCAAACATGCTATGAAATAATGCAATGGACTCAAATGATATTTTTTGTATTTCTATGGATTCAGTTAATTTTTAAATAAAATAGGGAGGTTAATTAAGTACAAGTTGATTAGGTGAATAAGGTCAAGTCAGAATTTGTATTTTTTCTTTGCTTTTCTGATTTTTTTTGTTTTGATTTGTATATGATTCATTAGAAAATGAATGAACTAAAGAAATGAAAGAGAAAATAGTTAGAATGGATGAATATGCACAAGAATGATAGGACAAAATCGGTGAATGTAGAATGCACAAAAGAGGCCCAAAACCCAACTTTCGCAATTGGTCTTGGATTTTTATGAAATTGGTCTTGTGTTGAAGGTATTTGAATGTATATTACTTTGAAAGTGAGTAAAGTGAAATCGGACACTGCGTGAGAAACATATCATCGTTTTATTCTATCTGTCTTGAAATTAGGATTTGGGATTATTTTGCATGTGTACAAGTTGGCATTTTTTAGCATTTTTAATGGATTGAGTTTAGTGATATGAACACAATGAAGTTGGTTTCATGTCAATTGGAGTGATTTAATTAAAAATGCATGAAGTTTGATGAAAATCTGAAGATGCAAATATGCATGCTAAAATGTAGATATTACTTCTAAGTGCATGAATGGTAAAAATGCATAGTAAACGATGAAATGCAGCTCCCTACTTGGGAACGAAGCTCTATTTTAAACTTCTAGTGTGATGAATCATGGATTCATCAACCCCTTATGCTTAAACCTTGCTTGTCCCCGAGCAAATGAAATGTAAAAGTGAAATGATTTTTGGTTCCATACCAAGGTCATGAACAAAAGGTGAAAATGGAGCTAGATCCAACCTTTGGATTAATAGTGTGTTAACTCTTGTGACAATTAGAGTTTTAAAATTAACAGGACTCAATTTCTACATATACTTGTAACAGTTTTGGCTTAGAAGTCATCTTAGATCAATCCTTCTC
This sequence comes from Ottelia alismoides, assembly GCA_037367405.1. Taxonomy (NCBI): domain Eukaryota; kingdom Viridiplantae; phylum Streptophyta; class Magnoliopsida; order Alismatales; family Hydrocharitaceae; genus Ottelia; species Ottelia alismoides. The sequence goes on along the minus strand of JAZKJV010008250.1, from coordinate 327,989 downwards.
CCAAAGCATACCCCATGAACATTATATAATTGTCTCATGTGTGTGAAAGGTTTTAGATCTTCCCATCAAGAATATCGGACTACCATGCAAACCACTCCTCCAATAACGTGTCCTCGAGGAGTCAGGTATTTCTTATGAGTTCAATCGGGTTGTGTTCACAATCGAAAGGAGGAGAAATTTTTAGAAGAAAGGGAAAAGAACTGGATGGTGACTAGTGTAGTCACCTTTACTTGTGAAGCCGGCCAGAGTAGCCTCCAAGAATCCACCAAGATTTGCAGGTTGTCTTGAAGTTGGACCTTTTTGGTCAAATATTTATTTGGTAGTTGGCTTCTTTTGATATGATTTTTTTTGTAACTCTGCATGGATCTTTTGTGTCCCTATGGATATAGAATCTTACTTTCAGCATATGTCTTGAGGTCTTAGCAAAAATTGTGCCCAATCGTCCATCCATCATCTGAAGCTTTATTTTAATCCATACTCCGGTCTTTAGATGTCCATGATACAGAAAAGAGACTCGCACAGTCTTCCAACACCCCGTCTGAATTAAGATAAGTGCGTAGTGTGAGAGTACAGATTAATTCCCTATTCAGTAGTCATACCAAGAATGAGGATACCTGGATAGACACTAGGAGTCAAAGTTTGCACATTGTCATGCGAAACTCGAAGAATTAAGTCAAAGACCTGAAGTTTCTAAAATCCTCTTTCTTGATGAAGCTCCTTTTAAAATTAGGTAGATCAAGGCCAAGTCAAGACCACTCTCAACTTCCATTCATAACTCAGTTCAAAACCCTCTAACTTCTTACGTTGCATATGCAAGATATGCAAATTAAATGTAAATGTATATGAGGTGCAATATGATTATTTATTTATTTATTTATTTGTACTTTTATTGTTTTTTGGTTTTTTTGTACTTTTACCCATCTCATAATTATTACATAATATATACAAAAATATGTGAAATACGAGATATGGTAAAGTATATATGTAATACATAGAAGCCCCCTATACTTAGTGGGTACTATGACCTCAGAGCTCGTGCTAAGCGTAGGAGAGTGAAAAACAAAGAAGACCCACCCCCTATTCTTGGGCTTTGGTTAGCCTAAGTATAGAAGAAGATCAAAAATGGGGTTGTCAAGGTCAAGAGGAGAAATGGATGAATATATACAGGGTGGGTATCGGTCCCCCCTATACTTAGGCTCTGATTGGCCAAAGTATAGTTTAGGAGTGAGTATGAGAACCGATGGAGTTGGGGAATATACAGAGAGAATGGGGAGTGGGGAATGGTTCATGGAGATGGTAAAAGTGGTGAGGATTCATGCATTCCCTGAGAGTGGATCATGAGTTTATGGGATACGCAAGAATGAGATCTCTTCAACTCGGGCTAAGCTCATCTGATCCTACAAAATGCTTCAGTTGTTGCCCACTCACAAGGAACGGTTGTGCACCATCTGTAAGATCTGAAATCAATACGCTATCGTTTGTGTTGACTTCTTTGATAATGAAGGGTCTTGTCCATTTGGATTTCAACTTGCCCCAAAAAATCTCCAACCTAGCATTGAATAACCATGTCTTCTGCCCTGGGACAAAATTCTTGCGTCTGATATGCTGATCGTGCCAATGCTTGATTCTGTCCTTATAAATTACATTATTATCATATGCCTAGTTTCTGATTTCAAGAAGCTTGTTTAGATCCATGTTTCTGCTCTGTTGTCCTTCATGGGTGTTCCACTTCACTTTCTTTAATGTCCATTCAGATTTGTGTATCAGCTCAGCGGGCAGATGACATGGCTTTCCATAAACCATTCAGAATGGGGAGGTGCCAAGAAGGGTCTTGTAAGCAGTCCGGTATGCCCATAGAACTTGGTCCAAGAGCTAGGATCAATTCTTCTTATCAGGACGGACTAGCTTCTGCAAAATGTCCTTCACCTCCCTATTCGACACCTCAGCCATGCCATTCGATTGTGGGTGGTATGGACTAATGACATGATGTTCGATGCAGTAGTCCTTTGTTAATTTTTTTCATTTCCCTGTTAACAAAGTGGCTACCCCCATCAAAGATGATGACTTTGGGAACCCCGAACCATGAAATGATGTGATCTTTCACGAATTTTCAGATAATCTTATTGTTCGTGGCTCGGATAGGGATAGCTTCCACCCACCTAGACAGATAATCCACCGCCAAGAGAATGTGCTTATAACCATGGCTATTAGGAAATGGACACATGAAATCTATGCCCCATGCATCGAAAACGTCAAGCATAATGATCGGTTGCATGGCATTTCATCTTTGGGACCAACAGTCCCTCCCATTCTCTGACATACTGGACATGACCTAACAAATGCATATGCATCACGAAACAGGGTCAGTTAATACAAGCCACACTGAAGCACTTTCTAGGCGGTCCTCTTCCCAAAGTGATGTCCTCCTATCTCCAAGGAATGACAGTAAGTGAGGACACTCATATATTCCTTCTTAGGAATACACCTCCCCAGACACAATCTAGACCTTCAAAGAAAAGGAACGGATCCTCCCAATGGTATTTCCTAGATTTCAACTTAAGTCAATCAATGCTGCTCTTGGGCCAATTATGGGGAGTTGTCCTAGACACTAAGAAATTATCCATATTGGCATACCATGGAAGAGAGTCAATAGAACATATCGACTCGTTAGGGAAGGAGTCCATGATGGGGTCAGTCTCAGAGGAACTATGTGACTTTATGCGGGAGAGGTGATCAGCCACCACATTCTTCACTCCTGGCTTATCCTTGATCTGCAAATCGAACTCTTGGAGTAGTAGAATCCACCTAAGAAGACGTGCCTTCACATCCTTCTTTTCCATGAGGTACTTGATGGTTGTGTGATTTGTGAACACGGTAACCTTAAACCCCAAAGATGTGACCGAATTTGTCCAAGGCAAACACTATGGCAAGCATTTCCTTCTCTATGATGGTATAATTCTGTTGAGCATGATCGAGTTTCTTTGCTTGTCTAGTAGATGGCATAAGGATCCCTTCTCTCCTTTGTCCTAAAACAACCCCAATAGAAAAGTCAGAAGGGTCCATCATGATCTCAAAAGGGAGAGGCCAATCTTGAGCCTGTAGGATAGGAGCATCCATGATCTTCCTCTTTAGGATCTCAAAGGCCTCAAGACAATTGTGATCTACAATGAACTTCATGTCTTTCTAAAGAGTTCTGTTAGCGGTCGGGCTATCTTTGAGAACTCCTTTACGAATCTATGGTAAAAACCAACATACCCGAGGAACGACTGCACTTGTTTAATGTTAGTTGGTGGTTGAAGTTTCTTGATCACGTCCATCTTGGCAGGGTAAACCTCCATTCCCCTCTTGGAGATGACATGCCCCAACACAATGCCCTCTTGTACCATAAATGTCTCTTCTCCCAAGAGAGCACCAGATTCACCTCACTCAACTTCTTGAGGACTCGATCCAAATAAGATAGACAAGTATCAAATGAGTTATCATGGACCGAGAAGTCATCCATGAAGACCTCCAGGAAATCTCCCACCATCTCGGCAAATACAGCAATCATGCACCACTGGAAAGTTCCTCGTGCATTATATAACACAAAGGGCATGTGCATGAATGCATACGTACCGAATGGACATCTAAATATGGTATTTTCCCGTTCCTCAAGAGCGATAGCTACTTGGTTGTAGCTTGAGTATCCATCTAGTTAGCAAAAGAATTATTTCCCCGCAAGTCTCCCCAATCTCTAGTCTATGAATGGTAAGGGGAAATGATCCTTTTTCATCATGTCATTCAAGCATCTGTAATCCACACATACACGCCACGACGTGGATACCCGTGTCGTAATCTCCTCTCCATCTGAGTCGGTGACTGTCTAAAGTCCTGCCTTCTTAGGGACTACATGAAGTGGTGCTACCCACTTGGAATCAGAGATGGGATATATAAACCCCACGTTACACCATTTTTCAATCTCCTTCTTGACCACATCTTGTAAGTTTGGATTTAGCCTGCACTGGAACTCAAGAGAGGGTCTAACACCTTCTTCAAGGTAAATATGGTGTGAGCACAAAGCAGGGTTAATCTCGCGATGATCGGGCACGGTCCATCCTATGGCCTTGCAGTTATGTTCAAGAATCTCTTATTAGCCATGTGAGCCGAGGAGAACCATTCCTACAATAAATGTTATTGTAATATTTGATTTATCAATAAAAGTTATTGATTGTTTTCACTCCCTTTTCTGAGATTAAATGAATGATTGCACTATGAGGTCCCTCTGTACAGTTAGGGTTATGTACCATGACCATTGGCGTATCTGAAAAATGCCTTTTTTAATTAAATAATGGTGTGTCGTTTTCATTGTACTCGGGCAATTAGGATCGATAAAAAATAACTGCACCAATCAATGAACTAAATAATGCGCGGTTTTATGTATTTTTAACCTGAGCAGCCCTAGGGTCGACTCAAGGCGGCAAAGAAACAACTTCGGATCGACTTAGATGAATTAGATAATGATTTTCTAAGTGGGATTTTTCATATTTTTTATGCAATAAAAAAATGCAAATGCACAAAGGCGATTGAACCAGGTTATTAAGAAAATATGCAACTTACCTAAGTTAATTTTAATGTGAAATTAGTCAAATTTGGCCAAGTTATACCTGTAAACCTAATCTAACGACGAATGCAAAATGTATTTTTTTGGAATTTTTGGGCTTAAGATACACAAATGAAAAATGCAAACTTTTGGGGGTTTTATGCAATTTTTCTTACAAAAGAAATGCAAAAATTATAAAAAATACTGGAACTTAAACATGATAAAATGAAGTTACACTAATTTTTTTGGAATTTTCTAACACTTTATGATTTTTTCATGAATTTTTACTGAAAATAGAGTGATTATTAGTATTTAATTCGTAATTAATCCATAAAATAAAATCATCCAGAAGCAAAATTATCTTAAATAGATATTTTAACGAGCAATTCACTAGAGTTGAAATTTTGCAAAAATTATTATTCATGGATTTAATTAAAAATCATTTACATAAATCACTAAATGATTTATTTTATGCAAAGGACACATCCAATTTAGATGAAATTTGGGTAGAAATTAAATCACATTCATGCGCATCATCTCTAATATTTTCACAATTTTTGGAGCAATATGGAAGTGTGTATGAATTTTAGACCACGGAATGGGTAAAATATGCAAATTTTGACTAAAATATTTTTATCTAATTATCCATTGCTCATAAAAATCTAATTAAATAGCCACAACGTACAGAATTAATTACTCAACAAAATGAAATTTTTGTATTAAGAATTGATGCAAAATAGATGTCTAAATTAAGACATGAATGCAGGGATGTCTGTGCTATACAGAAAATAAAATGAATGAATTTAAATATGCATAGATGTGTCTTTGCAATTAAAGAAATATGAAGGGAATGAAATGTAATTTTTAAATAAAATAAAAAAAACAGAAATCAACTTGGTGAACCCTAGGGCATCGGGGAGGGAGGTCGCTAGGGTTGTGACGGGTCCGAAATCGCGCTTGTTAAGAAGTTGTTTTTATTCTCTATTCGTGCCAAAAATAATAATGTCGTTCGTTGTAGGCGGCGATCGGAATCGGTCAAGAAATAACCACAAATTTTATTCAATTTTTTAATCAAGTGGTTTTATGTTTATTTTACTTGGGCAAGTCCCAAGGTCGATCACAAGGAGGCAAAGGAACAACCTAGAATTATGTCTATCAAGATTCATGCACGGTTTTCGAGGCAGTCTTTTTTTTAGAATTTTCAATGCAATAAAGGGATGCAAAATGCAATTTCGGCCTATTTTAGGGACTAAAATGTAAATTACGATCAAATGACGTCCAAAAAATATGAAATTTGGCCGCAATGTAAAATATGACGAAATGAATGGGTTATAATTTTTTTAGAATTTTTGGATTCAAAATGAATTTTTTATGAGTTTTTAAATGCAAATAAAATGATTTTCAATATTTACTTATAATAAATATTAAACCTACTTATTTTTAAATAATAAAATTATCTAAGATCTATCACTAGGTTATTGATCTCAGAAAAATCCTAAACCTCAAGAATGTGAGGTCTAATACCTTTTAAAAATTAAATAATGAAAAGTGCAAAATACTTTTTATAGGGCAAATTATGTATGCAAGTGCAATTATTTTTGGGCACAATATCAATCACAATTATCTCTACAATGTATGATTTTTGGGGGATTTTTAGAGCAACGGTTAATTAATGATAAATTTAAGAGCATGAAATGGGCAAAGTTTGCAATTTTCCACCAAACAATTATTTATTAATTAACATCAATCACAAAACTATCTATAATATGTCAAGATGTAGAGAATTAATGGAAGAACATCATGCTATTTTTGGATTAATAAAATAATGTAAAACAGAGGTCTAAAATGAAGGAGAAATGCAGGGGTACATATGTAATAAATAAATAAATAAAGACAATGCAGGGGGGCCTAGTTGAAATTACCAGGAGTTTGGGGGCCCCTTCTTGCAAATTTCACAAAGAGGCACGTACGCAGCACGTGCCCTCCGATCTTGGACTGGAACGCAATAAGGCGGAAAGATCGGGGCTGCTGTGCAATTTTCCCAAGGGTGCACGTGCAATGCACGTGACCCAGGGATGCTTCTTCTGTCGTTTCCCCACGCACATGCGAAGCACGTGCGGGGGACCTTGGGTCTAGCGCCCGGTCGTGCGAGGTTGTGATCGGCGGAGGGACTCCGGTGCTGCGGTGGATAACGAAGGCGGGCCGACAGAGGAGCGGCTAGGTGCAGCCGACTGCGGAGGAGGGCCGACGAGTTGGTGGTGAACGACGTTGGTGACGGAGTAGACGAAGGCATATGTTGAAGGAGAATGGCAGCCTGTAGGAGTGGTCGTCGATGACGTTGCGAAGTCGATGAAGGGTTGGTGGCGAGAATCGGCAGAGCAAGACCGATGATGAAGATGGCATTGGGCGGTGGAGATATCGTCGATGAAGGTGGAAGTCGGTGGCGATGGCGTTGGAGAAGCACTTGAAGTCGTGGGGCAGACGGGGGTTGGCCGCGGAGGGCGTTGGCGATGAAGTTCCTGGAGGGGAGACGGAGGCCGTAGTGGGAGACGAAGGCGACGTAAGTGAAGCTCGAAGCTAATGGAGGATGGTCGGAGTCGGAGAAGATGGCGTAAGCTCGACGAAGCTCGGAGCAGTGGCAGTAGACGGCGTTGGCCGCACCTGCAACGAAGGTAGAGAAACCCTCGGATCTCACCGCAAGCTCGAGGGAGTTTGCCAGGAGCTGTCACCTCCGGCGAACAGGTCCTCTCATGTTGGTAAATCAGCGGATAATCGTGAGGTCGGAGGCTCGGAGGTTTAAATAGGGGAGAGGGAAGGGCGTTAGGCGGCAGAGGTTGCGAGGACAATAGAGGTGAGAGGAGGCACGACTGGCCATTAGCGGAGATAAGGGTTGGAGGCCGGTTACGAAGGGGGAGGCAGAGGAATCAGGGGACCATTGGGGAAGACGACGCGCAGTGGCCGTTCGATCGGCCGCTGATCGAACGGTCGTGGCGACGCCACATGGCGAGGGGGTGAAAGGGGAAAAGGAGGGCGTGGGGCATGTGCGGAGCACGTGCCTGGGAGGCACGTGCGATGCACGTGCATGGGATTTTTAATTTTTTTTAAACGATATAAAATATAGCTCAAAAAACGCTGACATGTGGCGGCCTCTGGGGCTGCCACGTGTCAGCACCAGAAAAATCCGTAAAAAATGTTTTTTAAAATAAAAAAGAAATAGTAAATGACCTCGGATCAAAAACGTTCCTTCACAAAAAATGCTCGTCTCGACGAGATCTACAACTTTCATGAAGATATCAAAATTAAAATCGATCAAATGTAAAAAGTGAATTTTTGGGGTATCCTATGTACATAGAGTACCTTGATTTTTGGGTTTTCTAATTTTTTTGTCATTTTTAAACAAGATAAAAATTCGAAAAAATATAGATAAATCAAAGATAAATAAAAGACATTTAAATCTAATTTTTTTTGGATTTTTAGTATTAAAGAAAATATGTACATAAAATATAGGCCAAAAACCGCTAAAATATACAATGTACAAAAGAGGCCCAAAACCCAACTTTCACATACGAGCTCTGATTCACTTGAACTTGGTCTTGTTTTGAAGGTAATTGAATGTACATTAGTTCAAAAATGAGTAGGATCAAATCGGACACTGGATGGGGAAGATATGGGGCTTTTAGTCCAAAAATCCTGAAACTAGGGATTTGGTTTTTGGTCCACTTAACAAGGTTAGTGATTTTTTTGTATTTTTCATTTATTCATGTTAGTGATATGTACACAGTGGAGTGGTTTTGTGTTATTCAGAGTTAGCAAGGAGGAGTAAAAAATCCGGGAAATTGGGTTATTTACAGGTCAGTTTGGCTTGGATTTTTGGCTTCTTATTTTGTACAGAAATTAATGGATAAAATGCCATTCTTATGCAAACATGCATGAGTGCTAATTATGCAGAATAAATGTAGAAATGTTGTTGATTTTGAGGGACTTGAGCTTAATTAATGAGACTTAGAGTGATGAATCTGAGATTCATCATCCCCCTATAGTTAAACCATGCTCGTTCCTGAGCATCAAAAAGAAATGCCATGAAGTGAAATGAGATTGAGTTCCATACCAAGACCATGAGCTGAAGGTGAAAATGAAACTAGACTCGACCTTTGGATTAATAGTGTGGCGGAACTTCTGTGAGACTTAGAATTTTAAAATCAACAGCCCTCAAGTTCTACACATCATTGTCACAGTTTCGGTCTCAGAAGTCATCTTAGATCAATCGTCTTCCCAAAGTATACCCTATGAACATTGAACAACCGACTCATGTGTGTGAAGGGTTTTAGCTCTTCCCATCCAGAATGTCGGATTACCATGCTCCTCTCCTCTCCAGTAACTCATCCTCGGGGAGTCAGGTATTTCCTTCTAAGGTTTGTCGCGCTGTGTTCACAATCGAATTGGGGGAGAAGATAGAAGAAGGGGAAAAGAACTGAGGGTGGCCAGTGTAGTCACCTCTCCTTGTGAAGATGGCCAGTCTAGCCGAGTCTCCACCAAAATCTGCAGGTTTCTTAAAGCTTGGACCTTTTTGGTCGGATTTTATTTGCTAGTTGCTTCTTTGTATTTTGAATTTTTGGTGGTTCTGCTTGGATCTTGTTGTGCCCCTACGGATATAGAATCTTTTTGTTCCGCACATTTTTGGGGGTCTTAGAAAAAATTGTGCCCAGCCGTCCATCCCTTTTCTGAAGCTTTATTTCAACCCGTACTCCGATCTTTAGATTTCCATGCTACCAGAAAAGAGACTCACACAGTCTTCCAACATCCCATCTGAGTTGAGCTAAGTGCATAGTTCGAGAGTACAAATTAATTCCCTATTCCAGAGTTGTACCCAGAATGAAGAGACCAGGTTAGACACTAAGAGTCAATCACTGCACATTGTCATGTGGAACTTAAAGAATTAAGTCAAAAGACCTAAAGCTTCTAAAATCCTATTTCTCGGTAAAGTTCCTCTAAAAATTAGGTGGATTAAGGTCAAGTCCAGACCACTCTCGATTTCTGCTCACAACTTGGTTCAGAACCCAATGACTTTTCACAGATGCCAATGAATGCGATGTTGGATGAAGTGCAGGTGTGTGAAATGCAGACACATTTTTTTATGCACGGGATTTTTTTTTGGTTTTTTAATGCAAAAATGAAATAAGAAGCCATTTTTTTCAAAAATTTTGGGCAAGGTTAGGGTTAGTAGCAAAACTCTTGTTTTTTTCTTCTTTTTTTTTGAAAGATTACCCACCCCGTAAATAAATATAGACTTACGTGAAAGTACGAGATATGGGTAAAATATATGAAGTATATACACAGACCCCCCTATACGTAGCGAGTGTTGTGTCCTCAGAGCACAAGAAGCGGAAAGAAGACATAGTTCGGGCTAAGCGTAAGGGGGAAAAAATGAAAAGAAAAATGAAGCGGTCTGGATATGAGGAGAGTATAAACAGGTATATGTCGGTTCCCCCTATACTTAGGCTCTATTCAGCCTAAGTATAGAAGAAGGGTGGAAGTGAAGTGAGGTGATCAGGAGAAGGATAGTATATACAGATGGCATCGGTCCCCCCTATACTTAGGCCTTGGCCTAAGTAGAGGAAGAAGCTGTACAAGGAGGCCGATGTGGTCGGGAGGGAGGGTGGTAGCCGATGATTAAGGCGGTTTTCGACTGATCTTCTTGTGAGCCTGTGGTAGGAGATCGTAATGATGAGTCGGAGATGAGGCATATGATTCCCAACTATGATCAGTGTCATCCTCAGAAAAATCATGATGGATAATAGACGACGTGTTTGAGTCAGATGAAAGATATCCATCATCAGAGTTATCCTCAGAGGAATAGTATTTGAAGGTGGACATACTCCAGGTATTCATGTCTTTTTGTTTCTTCAGTTGTTTTCTTAGAATTCGTTCCTTCTTGGGGTCAAGTGGTTTGTCCTCAGATGAATACTCAGAAGCACCGGTCTCAGTTAGCTCATACGAAATAAGTCCAGTGTACTTGAAGAGGGCAGGAGCATCAGCTTTGGATGAATAGTAGTTAGGAACGGGAGTTATCCAACGAGAATTGAATTTTGGATCCTTGCGAAGATATGGCTTTAGAGCTGTCGAACATACTTCACTCATGTAGATTACCTTTTCTGGACCTGATGAGGGATCATCAGACGATTCCTCTTCCGAAAGGTCAAAGGTGACTTTCTTTTTCTTGTTTCGTGAAGGTGTCGGTTCACTTCAGTATCCAGATGAATAGCCATTAGAGTTCTTCTCCTTGGTCGGTTTGCATTTTGTTTGTTTACTCTAGGTCTTATGAATGTTGGTGCACTCTCGATTTGGGATGATTTGGTCCAAGTATTCCGAGAATGTTGCTCCAGGGTGCGACCATGCATAAGTCTCAGGATCGTAGTAGAAGGATTTGTCTATTTTGAGATTCGCGGGAATTGAAATACTGGGGAGAGTCTCTAAACCAATAGTCTCATCAACAACCGCTATCTCAGGTGTAGCATCGGGGTAGGGCTCTTCTACCGTTTCATGGTTGCGGTTGTCAGGGACTTCGTGAGTTGTCTCAAAAGATCGTGGTTCCTCAAAGACAGGTTCAGATCTAAGTGCTTCCAATACTGTGAAATTGATTTCCCGAGTCTCACAATCAATAATTGCCTTAGCCAATGCTAAGAACGGCTTTCCGAGAATGATTGGAGACTGGGTGAATTCTCCTTGATGCTCAATATAAATGATCGTGAAATCTACTTTGAGCGAAGCACCTTGGAATTTAATGATGACAGAAATGATTCCTCTCGGCTGCTTTATTGAGCGATCAGCCAATTGAACAATCTCTCGTATCTTCCGAATCGGTCCTAGTTTGAGTTCATGGAATACAGAGGTCGGGAGGATATTGATCGGTGAATCGTCATCAATCCGAGCATGGGTGAAGATTGTGTCTTTGATTACACAGTCAAATCTGGGCAACCGCTTCACTATGCGGCTCTTGGTTTTTCTCCTCAACACCAAGGAGGAGGCCATTGACAAGATATGTCTCACGGTCTTGGTTCTAATCCTGTCCGACTTTTTCATAGTTAATTTTTCCATTAAAAATCTTTTAAGGCTGGGGAAGTGTTCAATGGCCTGTAGAAAGGGAAGTTCAAAAATCAATTTCTTTCCTAGTGCTTCTCGTACAACAAGATCCAAATTCTGCAGATCTTCTTCAGTTTCAATTTTTATGTATTTTTCGAGATTTTCGATTTTTTGTGATTTTCAAATATTCCGATTTTTTTTATGTTTTCTGTGTGGTTTGGTGATGTGGTGTATTCCTCAGATGAGCAGGGGTTCTGATGTTCGGAGTGGGAGTTAGAGGCATAGTCATGTCTAGGGGAATAATAAGCAGAAGTGACGTTCACAAAATCATCCCTAGGTTTTTTAACATCCTCAAAATTGTCAAAATGAAATCCAATCATTTCCTCATTCATTTTTATGTCCGAGCTCCCATAGAGCGAAATTAATCGATCGGTGAATTTTTGAAATCTATCCTCTATTGAATTGAATCTCTTATTTATCCTCGAAATATCATCCTCAAAATTCGATTCATGATCAATCATGGGAGCAGTCAGTGTGTATTCGATAATCTCATCTTCCATTTCCTCGTTTGTGCTGAGAGGAGAATTTCTTGGAATATCCGACATATGATCATTATTTTCTGAAAATTTCTCCTCAAAAATAATGGAAGGACGTTGCTCATATGGTCCAGGTATGTGTATTTGATCTGAGTGGAGTTCAATCATTTGATCATGATTGGTCAGACTTTGATATTGTGGGGTCAGCATACAGGGTTTATGTGTTTCTAGGAGGTCAGTCCAGTCCTCTGTATGAGTATCATGTCTGACGAGGGGTCTATCATGGTCAATCCAATGCCGATGATCATTCAGTGCATGTCTTTCCATCTGGGTTTGGTTTCTCTGCCAGTCATGAGACTCAAAGGGATTTTGATTTTGAAATGTTTTATTGGCGAGAAACTGAGAATAAGGCGGTTCAGTCCAAGATGGTAGGTGGTTATGTGTGGCTGGATGATTTGAGTAAGAATTCAATGAGGAGGCAGAATTTATCAGCGGGTGAAAGTCTCCTGCAAATATTGGAGGATTATTGAAAGAAGAGGATTTAGTTGATTTGGGCCTAACCGATTTTTGTAGTATAGCTCTGATGGATTTTCAGATAGATGTTCGGTCATTTTTTAAAGGAATGGGGGGTTGGATCTGCAAGAGTTTTTGGACAAGAGTTCCATTATCAAGAAGAGAGATGATTGCACGGGATAGTCAAGAGAAATTTTATCAAATGTGTGGCTATTGATCTTGAAATCGGTTCACGCACACCAATGCAAACACAATTCAAACCCTAGGTTTACCAACGCACATAATGAAGCCATAAGAGTTCGGCTATTATCTTTTCAATTTTAGTTGGTGATAAATCAATCTTGGCAAAAATTTAGCGAGTTGTTTAAAATTTCGGATTTGGGCTCTAGCCTTAAGTGGCGTCTCTCGCTCACTCAAAAAAATAGAAACATCCAAGGTCGGGGTTGCTCTCCCGCGGAAATTCTTGATTTTATGAGTTATTTTGAAATCGGCTATATTTAGCAGTCCCAATTTTTATTAGGTGATCACTGAAATTTTTAAATGAGCACAAATACACGTCTACCGTCCAGTCCCAATTTCCTTTAGAATTATGTGATAAAACAAGAGGGAGAAATTCGGGAAAAGCTGATGCATGCAGAAAACTATGATGAATGCTCAGTTAGAAGACTTATAGTGAATCCTCGCAATCTCCATGTGGGATGCTAGATAGAATTTAAAAATTATTCTAAATGAATGCAAGCCGATGAAAAACCGCACCTAAGCAGAAAGTTCTATTAGCGGGAAAGAATTGAGTTAAATTTTGGCTAAGTTGAACGATCTATGTGCATCTCAGTTAATGTGAAGTGTGGCTTAAGATCCTACGAGCACAATCAAAAATATAAAAATGCTCTGAGAGCCGTATGTGCAGGTCTATCCTAATCGCCACTCAAGTCGGGCCCCACCCTCACCGGAGAGTGAAACAGGCCACGACACACCACAATAAGAGTTCAAGGTCTTTTTACACACGCGAGACTCCAAACGGACACCACTATAAATGAGCAGAATTTGATATTTGCAGAAGTTTAAAACCTAGACTCTAAGCTCCCTCACGACTCAACTCGATCTTCAATTAATTGCGGCTTTTTGGAAGTCGGTGAAGTTGCGTCAGTTTCTTGAAAAACCGCTCCACGTAAGTCGGGTACCTCGCAAGAAAAATAAGTGAGAAGATGTAAGAGAGTGACTCAAAAAATAATCAAAAATAAAATAAGCAAAATAAATGCTGAAAAATAAATGCAGGAAATTAAATAGGATTTACAGTGAAAAATTCAGGGGTCAGACTACCCGAATGCGGAAAACCGAACAAGAAATTTCAAAACACAAAACTAAGTCGTTTACCTCCCCAGCAGCGGCGCCATCTGACGGGTCCGGATTCGTCGAGTTTAAGAAGTTGTTTTTATTCTTTGTTCGTGCCAAAAATAATAATGTCGTTCGTTGTAGGCGATGATCGGAATCGGTTAAGAAATAACCACAAATTTTATTCAATTTTTTAATCAAGTAGTTTTATGTTTATTTTACTTGGGAAAGTCCCAAGGTCGATCACGAGGAGGCAAAGGAACAACCTAGAATTATGTCTATTAAGATTCGTGCACGGTTTTCGAGGCGGTCTTTTTTTTTGAATTACAATGCAATAAAGGGACCCAAAATGCAATTTCAGCCTATTTTAGGGACTAAAATGTAAATTACGATCAAATGATGTCCGAAAAATCCGAAATTTGGTTGTAATGTAAAATATGATGAAATGAATGCGTTGTAATATTTTTAGAATTTTTGGATGCAAAATGAATTTTTTATGAATTTTTAAATGCAAACAGAATGATTTTCAATATTTACTTATAATAAATATTAAATCTATTTATTTTTAAGGAATAAAATTATCTAAGATCTATCACTAAGTGATTGATCTCAGAAAAATCCTAAACCTCAAGAATATGAGGTCTAATACGTATTAAAAATTAAATAATGAAATGTGTAAAATATTTTTTATAGGGAAAATTATGCATGCAAATGCAATTCTTTTTGGGCACAATATCAATCATAATTATCTCTACAATGTATGATTTTTGGGGGATTTTTAGAGCAACGGTTAATTAATGACAAATTTAAGAGCATGAAATGAGCAAAGTTTGCAATTTTCCACCAAACAATTATTTATTAATTAACATCAATCAAAAAACTATCTATAATATGTCAAGATGTAGAGAATTAATGGAAGAACATCATGCTATTTTTGGATTAATAAAATAATGTAAAACAAAGGTCTAAAATGAAGGCGAAATGCAGGGGTACAGATGTAATAAATAAGTAAATAAAGACAATGCAGGGCGGACCTAGTTGAAATTACCAGGAGTTTGGGGGCCCTTCTTGAAAATTTCACAGAGAGGCACGTGCACAGCACGTGCCCTCTGGTCTTGGACTGGAACGCAATAAGACGGAAATACCGGGGCTGCTGTGCAATTTTTCCAAGGGTGCACGTGCAATGCACGTGACCCAGGGATGCTTCTTCTGTCGTTTCCCCACGTACGTGCGAAGCACGTGCAGGGGACCTCGGGTCTAGTGCTCGGTCGCGCGAGGTGGTGATCGGTGGAGGGACTCCAGTGCTGTTGTGGGTGACGAAGGCGGGCTTGTAGAGGAGCGGCTGGGTGCAGCCGACTGCGGAGGAGGGCCGGCGAGTTGGTGGTGAACGGCGTTGGCGACGGAGTAGACGAAGGCGTATGTTGAAGGAGAATGGCAGCCTGGAGGAGTGGTCGTCGATGACGTTGTGAAGTCGATGAAGGGTCGGTGGCGAGAATCGGCAGAGCAAGACCGGTGATGAAGATGGCGTTGGGCGGCGGAGATATCGTCGATGAAGGTGGAAGTCGGTGGCGATGGCGTTGGAGAAGCACTTGAAGTCGTGGGGCAGACGGGGGTTGGCCGCGGAGGGCGTTGGCAATGAAGTTCCTGGAGGGGCGACGGAGGCCGTAGTCGGAGACGAAGGTGACATAAGTGAAGCTCGAAGCTTCTGGAGGATGGTCGGAGTCGGAGAAGATGAACGTAAGCTCGACGAAGCTCGGAGCAGTGGCAGTAGACAGCGTTGGCCGCACCTACAACGAAGGTAGAGAAACCCTCGGATCTCGTCGCAAGCTCGAGGGAGTTTGCCCGGAGCTGTCACCTCCGACGAACATGTCCTCTCACATTGGTAAATCGACGGATAATCGTGAGATCGGAGGCTCGGAGGTTTAAATAGGGGAGAGGGAAGGGCGTTAGGTGGCGGAGGTTGCGAGGATAACGGAGGTGAGAGGCGGCGCGACTGGCCGTTGGCGGAGATAAGGGTCGGCGGACGGTGGAATCGGGGGACCGTTGGGGAAGACGACGCGCAGTGGTCGTTCGATCGGCCGCTGATCGACCGGCCGTGGCGACGCCACGTGGCGAGGGGGTGAAAGGGGAAAAGGAGGGTGTGGGGCACGTGCGGAGCACGTGCCTGGGAGGCACGTGTGATGCACGTGCGTGGGCTTTTTATTTTTTTTTAAAACGATATAAAATAAAGCTCAAAAAACGCTGACACCTGGCGGCCTCTGGGGCTGCCACGTGTCAGCACCAGAAAAATCCGTAAAAAAATGTTTTGTAAAATCAAAAAGAAATAGTAAACAACCTCGGATCGAAAAAGTTCCTTCAAAAAAAATGCTCGTCTCGACGAGATCTACAACTTTCATGAAGACATCAAAACCAAAATCGATCAAATATAAAAAGTGAATTTTTGGGTATCCTATGTACATAGAATACCTTAATTTTTGGGTTTTCTAATTTTTTTGTCATTTTTAAACAAGATAAAAATCCGGAAAAATATAGAAAAATCAAAGATAAATAAAAGATATCTAAATATATTTTTTTGGATTTTTAATGATAAAGAAAATATGTACATAAAAAATAGGCCAAAAACCGCTAAAATATACAATGTACAAAAGAGGCCCAAAACCCAACTTTCGCATACGAGCTCTGATTCACATGAACTTGGTCTTGTTTTGAAGGTAATGGAATGTACATTAGTTCAAAAATGAGTAGGATCAAATCGGACGCTGGATGGGGAAGATATGGGGCTTTTATCCGAAAGTCCTGAAACTAGGGTTTGGGTTTTTGGTCCACTTAACAGGGTTAGTGTTTTTTTTTTGTTTTTTTCATTTATTCGTGTTAGTGATATGTACACATTGGAGGTGGTTTTGTGTTATTCGGAGTTAGCAAGGAGTATTTAAAAATCCAGGAAATTGGTTTATTTACAGGGTAGTTTGGCTTGGATTTTTGGCTTCTTATTTTGTGCAGGAATTAATGGATAAAATGCCATTCTTATGCAAACATGCATGAGTGCTAATTATGCAGAATAAATGCAGAAATGTTGTTGATTTTGAGGGACTTGAGCTTAATTAATGAGACTTAGAGGGATGAATCTGATATTCACCAGGTTGCAGCCGTTGTTGCGGCACCGGGTGGAGGCATGGAGTATGGCGGAGTAGAGATGGGCGCGGAGGTAGGCACGCGGTGGAGGCAGCGTAGTCAGAGCATGAGCTGCTACAACGCTGCCGCAGCGAGGGATGGTGGGCGAGTAGCCACACAGGCGGGCGGCGGTGCTCCAAGGGGTGGCACGGGGTTGGATTGATGGAGCGGACGGCAGCACAGGCCTACTGGAGGAGATGGCGGCCGTGCAGAGCTGGGTGCGCGTAGCTGGACTGGCCTCCTCGGGAGGCTGGAGGGCAGGGGACCTTGAAGGCATGGTGGAGTAGCCAGGGGGTTTGCTCGGGGCGCGCGGGCCGGCATACGGCTGCTGGGCCGCACGCAGAGGTGAAGGAAGGGACGCGGCGGTCTGGAGGGAGATGGTCGCGTGCAGGGGGCGTGCAGTTGTGGTGGAGCCTGGAATAGGCACGCGATTGACTGGTGGAAGGGGCGCGCCGCTGCTGCATGAGGTGGTGAAACCAAGAGGCGGTACCGGCAAGTCGACGGCGAGGCGGTCTGTGCGACGGTGCCACGCGGTTGTGCAGGGACGGCGCTGCAGACGCGTGAAGGCGGTGGTGGATGTCAACCGTGCAACCTGCTTTTTTTATTTTGTTTTGTGTTTTTTTATATTTTATTAGATAGGAAATAAAACTATGCATAAATCAAAAGGTGATGATGGTGATATATGATATTGTGGTGGTTGTGATATGCATCAAAAGGGAATGAAAATGGTGGTGGTTTAATGATGATTGGTTGAGATGTGTAAAATAACAGCAAAACAAAATTTGTTAGATAAAAAAATGAAGAGATGAAGATAGAAAATTTACCTATGTAGTCGCCTGAAGAGTGGGGAGCTATGCTTGACCCGAGTTGTTGCCTCGAAAGGTCGGGCGAATGTCAACCTTGAAGCTTGGCAGCAAGTTTGGAGAAGCTGTTGCTATGTGGGCGATGCTTCACGGATCTCACCTAAGCCTTGTCATCGCTCGACCTGTTGTGCCAAAGCTATCACCGATGACGCATCAAAGGGGATTGGGGCTCTCTCTCAAGAATGGTGGATGATCAAAAATGGAGGAGATGGGAATAAATAGGATGAGAGGAGAAGTTAGAAAAGTGGTGGAGAATGTGGAGGATATGGAGGAGTGGTGACTTGGAGTGGAGACAAGTAAAAGAGAAGAAAGAAAAGGGAAAAAATAATAAAATAATAAAATAATAAAATAAGTAGGCTATTATAAATAATGAAGGGAAAATATTAAAAGAAAATAAATAAAATAATAAATAAAATAAAATAAAATATGAAATTAATAAATAATAATAAAGGGGGTGACACGTGGCGGCTCCAGGAGCGGCCACGTGTTGCACCTGAAAAATCAAAAATTAAATATAAAGAAATAATAAAAGGCTTCAAATCAAAAAGTGGTCAACGCGAAAGTTGCTCGTCTCGACGAGATCTACAACTTTCGTGAAGGCCAAAAATCGAAAGAAGTCATATGTACAAAGTGTATTTTTGGGTGGTACCTTATAGATATAAAATAGCGCCTTTTTGTCTTTTGCAGTTTTTTTGTTATTTTTAAATAAGATAAAATCAAAAAAATAGAGAAAATATAAAAAAATTATTTAAAATCTAATATATTTTTTTGGTTTTTAATAATTAAGAAAATAAAAAGATAAAATAAAGGGTAAAAAGGCCAATATGTACAATATACAATAAGGGCCCAAAATCCAAGTTTCACATACGATATCCGATTTTAATAAAATTGGTCTTGTTTTAAAGGTTTTTGAATGCATATTACTTTAGAAGTGAGTGGACCTAAATCGGACATTGTATGAGAGAGATATGTGCATTTTAAGGCTCCTAGCTACAAACTTGGATTTTGATTTTATTGGTCAATTTTACAAGTTAGTATTTTTTCATATTTTTCCTTTATTAGTGTTAGTAAGATATACGCAATCGAGTTGAATTTATTGGATTTGGAGTTAGTATAAAATATATACAAATATGGTGTTTACAAGTGATTTTTACAAGTGAATTAGACTTCTTATTTAATGCAAATATGAATGCAAAAATGCAAATATTATTTATGCATGCATGAATGCTAATTATTCAATATAAGTGGAAATATGCAGCTAATTACTCGAGAACAAAGCTCTATTTTCAACTTTTAGAGTGATGAATCACAGATTCATCAACCCTCTTAATGACCATACAGTTGTTGATTCAATAATTGAATCATAGAGGTCGGTGCTTGGATAAATATCTAAGGAGTTAGATATATGACTTATCGAGCACCATTAAATGATTATTAAGAGATGATCTCCAGCCTGAGTAGGAGATGGAAATCCTTTCTCATTAGGCTGATATCTGACTGACCTCTTGATGTGGTTCCTCTGCATAGGAACAGAGATTCGGAGGTGTCAGATTAATTAGGTCAAAGAGTTGACTTAACGAGATCGAGATAATCAAAGTCCTATATCGTATACTGTCACGATATAGGCACACATCCTCTGACCGGAGACAGATAGGTTACTATATGTCTAAGTATGTAAATTTGGTAGACCAATAGGTTGATGACCTAATCAAGGTCTATACACCGGCGAGCCGGTGTGCATATGAGGGCATATGAGTAATACGATCTCTCAAAGGGATCATACGCGTTCACCTGTGAACCGGAAGACATGAGCTCATTCATGAGGTATTGCGATTGATCAAATTCCATGCATAGTCATCGTGCTTTAGAAGCATGACAAGAATATGTAGGTATGATATATGCTTTGTGAAAGCATATGATCGATACCAACTCCCAATGACCAAGATTGAGAAACTTGTTGATAAAATCTTGAAGATGATAATGTTAATTTGATATTTATCTTCAGGTTTATCATAGGTCTTCCAGTATGCTAGATGTACGGGTATTAGGAATACCTGAGGGTGATGTGATCATAAACGATTGTAAAACCATGACGCTTCCATTCCGAGGGAGTGATGAAACAGGTTTGGATTTTAATGACTCCTCTTAGTAGAGAAGTAATCTGATCTTGGTCCAAGTATTGGACATTGATCTGAATGTAATTCAGATGCAATGAGAATATTAGATTTAAGGTCTTGATTTAATCAGGCATCTATGATAGGTACTTGAGATCAGGATTTGAGATGTAATCTCAATATCCAAGTCACTATACGTGGAACATACAATCGCCCTATCCTTATCTCCAAATATCTGTGGAGAAAGACCATTATTCTTGAAAGGGTTCAAGAATAATTCCATAGTTGAATTATATCTAAGCATTGAGAAATGGATAATTAAATGTTATTTAATTATCTTGAATGATGTGAATTTGATTCACATTATTGGGATGCATGAGAATGATAATCTAATATAATTAAATGTGATTTAATCATTATGGATGAGAATAATGTAGATAGCAATATCCAGTTATTCATAATATATTATAAATGTGATTTATAATGTATTGGAGAGAGCTTATTATGATTTATATTTTTTGATTAATTATTGATGTGAATTGGATTCACATTGGATAATTAATTGAAAATGTAAATCACATTTTATTTTGGGTTGTGAATAAGATTCACAAATTTTCAATGGCAAGATTGCAATATTCACAAAATAATTATGAATTATTTTTGTAAATAATTTACAACAATTGTTGTTGTAAATATTGGATATACATGGAATCAAGCAATCTTGGAGATTGAATTGGAATCTGCCCTTCCTAATAGGAGAAGGGACGGCCACCGATTCCTACAAGGAAAGGGTGGCCGTCCACCCCTCCTATATGGAAGGAGAGATTCTCCTTTCCATTATCTCCAAGATTTGTTGATTTAATTTTAGGATTAATTTATATTGATTTATCAATATATATTTAATCTAAATTAAATTAATTGTTGGTTTTTACCAACAAAATCTTAGCCATTGAAAGAAGCACAAATCAATCTCAACCATTGATTTAGTGTAGTCCATGGATTGTGATCCATGGACTCCCAAAACCCTATATAAGAAGAGGAACCCCTTGCTCTTCTTGGTTACAACAATTACAACAACAAGCTCTCTCCTCTTTCTTTCATTCTCACGCCCTCTCTCTCCTTGGGTGGTCGTTCACCCTAGCCCTAGACGGAAGAAGTCATCATCGCTTCGTCGTTGCGTCGTCACCTAGACGACCCATGGTTCTCCATCTTCTTTGGTGCGCCTCGCTTACAAAGAAGATGTAGGATCGCGTACGATGTGATCGTGAGTCTCTTTCTTGGATCAATATCTTGGATTGCGAGAAGCACGTGGTTCATCCACGCGCTCGCAAGCGTCTCCTCCAAAGATCGATTTGAGACAGAAGGTCTCTTTTCTTAAATCTTGATCGCAACCACGCTAGAAGAGGTATTCCTTTATACGTATGTGGTTAGATGAAACGATCCAAGAAGTGTTCTTGAATCATGTGGTTTCATCGCATGAATTTTTTTAAATTCCACTGCATCGAACAACAAGTACGACTAGTCGTTCTCGATCATATTCGATACGATCCCCATGCTTCCATGATGCGCTTAAGGATTATTCCATATCCTTCAAGTGGTATCAGAGCCTTAGGTCGGAGGTTTTGGATACGATCCCTAAACCTAGGAAGTCTTGGGTTCGTTAGGGTTTGAGAAAGCTTTATCGCATTTCATTTTCGCATCTCTGTTTAGTGAATAATTTCGTCCCTGTTTATAATGTTTAAAAACGAAATAATCACTTGCATTTTTATTCTCCATTAAATAAGGAAACTGTGGGATTTGAGTTTGTGTAATTTGGATTCTGTTTGCTCAAGTTATGATCATTTTAATGAACATGTATCCACTGTTTCGGGGAATGCGAATCTTAACATAATTAAGGAGTTAATTATTGTTTTGATATGTTTAAAAATGCATGTAAATCACTTAGATTCTGTCATAAATCAAATTAACAAACTTTGGAAAATTATTTTGCCTAATTTGGACTTAATTTGATTGCGATACGTTAATTTTAGTAAGTGGGGGTCACTGCTGGAAATTACATTCCTATACAAGAACCATGTGATTGTCAATCAATGAAATTAATGATTAATTTCCTAAAATAATTACAGATAATATTTGAGAAATATGTAATAATAATTATTTTCTTAATTGACATTGCCTTAACCAATAATTGATTAGATATGATCTAGATCACAATTGGTTAGACAATCATCTTTTGGGAATTTGTTTAGCAAATTTCCTTATAATTAAATTATTTTGATTATTACTATATGGTATAAGTTTGATTGAAAAACTAATTATCATTTCAAGTACATAATGATCGATTTCGCATTATCCTAACCTGAGCGCGGATATGGTGTCTAGTCGGGGAGCGTTGGGGTAGCAGGTTGCACCGCGTGCGGTCTGTCCCACTCTCGTCGGTACTGGCCATGACAACGGGTAGGGAAGGGATAATGCTGGAGAAATCATGATGTATTTTCTAATTATTAAAACTTGAATTAATACGTACTTTGAGATAATGACATATATTCAAGTAACAATCAAGTTTGTTGATTGAATTGGATTGATAATTGATTTAATATGATTAAATTAAGTATATCTGATTAAAATACTCTATTATGAATAGATGTGTATTTCCCTTGGGAGAATTAATTATATGAATATGTCATGATAATTAATTAAAATTTGAATATGAGGTGGAGGATCACATAAGTGACATCCATGGTCTCCCGTCAAGGCGAAGGGTTCTGTCGCCAGATATTATATGTAGGAGATGCATGTCCGAAGTGACAGCCCCTACATACAAGCCATTTGGATCGAGCTCTTCGCTTCTTAAAAGAGTAAGGCCGTCTACGCAGTGACCCCAATATCGGGTACTCATATTATTGGGGTGATATTGGATTGTGTATAGCGAGTTTTAAGCCTGTTGACGGTTGGTTCAATTAACGACAGGTCAACATCATCTTAGGGGTGGTGGGCCCGGGTGTTAAAGACCGAATTGGAAAATGCAAGTTGGACTTGCAAGGCGGAATGTGTTCCCTCTTCTCTTTATTCGAGTCATAGGTTCTCATATTATTGGGATGTGACAAAGGTAAAGAGGAGATCCCGGTTCTTACTTGAGATATAGAGGTAAGTATATCTCTTGCTTTGAAAGTGATTAAGGGAATGAACTTTCAAAGTTGAAAAAAGCAAGACTAATTTGATTAAAAATTTCTTAATCAAAGATTTGTAATTGAGTAAATAATTATTTATATATTCTAATATAGTGCATTCTTAATTTCAAAAAATGAAGTCCATGAATCCACTTAGCAGGCTTCTGGGGTCAATCAATTGACCGAACCAAATTATTCAGATTAGATCCAAAATTTGGATCTTGTTCTTTCGGCTGAGCGCATATCTTATGTATTGTCGAAGAAATTATACATAGACCCAAAGACTCTGGAGGAAATCAAATATAATGAAAAATATGAGGAAGATCATAATCTGGTAAGATGTTACATTCTGGGTTCATTGTCCAATGTGTTGCAGAAGCAACATGTGGAAATGGACTCTTGCTATGATATTATGACGAACCTGAGGGAAATGTTCGGTTACGTAACCGCACACAACATTATAATATAATGAGAGATCTTATTCACTGCAATATGTAGGAGGGAACCTCTGTCAGAGAGCATGTACTCAAAATGTTTGGGTACCTTTTTGAATTGGAAACCCTAGGAGCTGATATGAATGCAGATATGCAAGCTAAATTCATTATGTTGTCACTCCCTAAGTCTTTCAGCAACTTTGTTGTCACATTCCATATGAGCAAAGTTGATTTTAATAACGTCGGGCTATTAGTTGCATTAAAGTCTTCTAAAGACGTAATGAGTAAGGATGGCTCCTCTGGTAGTGTAATAGTTGCACAGGCCAAAGGAAAGCGCGGTCGGAAGCAAGGCTCTCGGAAGGGCCCGACCCAAAAGAGAAAGAAGAAGAGTCAAGTCATTGGCTCATCTTCCAATGCATCCACGATGATAGCGTCTAAGAAAACCGATGTTTATCACCACTGCAAGAAGCCAGGGTACTGTAAGCGTAATTGTCCGAATACCTGAAGTCTGCCGACAAAGGTAAAGCCCCTGCAGGTATGAAATCTACTTTCATCATTGAAACCAGTTTTGTCATTGGACGAGAAGAAAGTTGGATTGTTGAGTCTGGTGCTCTTGTTCATGTATGCAGATTGTTGCATCTATTTCAAGAAACTAAGAATCTCGAAGAAGGGCAGATAGTCATCTAGATAAGAATTGATGCAAGTATTGCAGCAGTCGATGTCGGGACCTGCCGACTATCGTTATCTAGTGGAAGAGTCCTAGTACTTAAAGAGTGTCTTTATGCACCTGAAGTCGGAAAGAATTTAATATCTGTATCTGAGCTTGTTAGAAGTGGATATTCATTCCTTTTCTGTAATAAATTAGTCATAAGTCATTATGATAAACATATTGCGGATGGTGTATTGACTTCTGGTGAACTCTATGAATTGTGCATTGATGAACATGTCATGAATGTTACTTCCACTAATAAAAATCCTAAAAGCTCCAGGGAGAATGGAATTCATTCAAATATGATTTGGCATCAAAGACTTGGTCATTTATCTGTTGATAGGATCAATAGTTTGAGAAAGGATGGACCCTTAGATTTCCTACAGGTCCAATCTTTGCCTACCTTCCAACATTGTATTCGAGGTAAAATGACTAGAATGGCTTTTCGTAACAAGCTTACACGATGCGAAGGTATTCTTGACCTTATACATACTGATGTATGTGGCCCCTTCAATACTGTGACCCGAAAGGGATATTGATGTTATTTGACGTTTATTGATGACCATTCGCAACACAGGTTTATCTTCCTACTACATCATAAACTGAATTCTTTAAAAAGTTCAAAGATTTAAAGGCTTTGGTTAAGAACCAAACCGATAGGAAGATTAAAAGGATTCGATCTGACCGAGGTGGTGAGTACCTCTAAGATGAATTTAAGGAATAACTTAAAGAGAGTGGAATTGTCTCCAATCTCACTCCTCCTGCAACCCCCCAACTTAATGATGTTGCTGAAAGACGCAACAGGACTATCATGGATATGGTCCGTTCAATGATGAGAAAAGCACATTTACCACTTAATTTCTAGGGATGTGTAGTAGAGACTACGACATACATCCTAAACAAGATTCCTAGAAAATATGTACCTAAGACTCCTTATGATGCAAAGAACGTGGATGTAAGTAAGCTGGAATCTCTCTCTCGCGAGTGTTACTTCATTGGGTATGTTAAAGATGGTATTAGATACCAGCTTTATGACCTTGAGACCCAAAAGGTTTTCGTCTCTAGAGATGTGAAATTGCTGGAGGATGACTTCCTTAAAGGTCAAGACAAAAATGAAGTAGAGGAACTCATTGAATATCCTAAGGATTCTGAGTTTCCTGAACCAGAAACTAAAGAGATGAATGAAGATGAAACACCCATACCTCTTCGAAGGAGTTCGAGGGTGGTTGCACCACCTAAAAGGTATGGATTCCACGTGTAGGGTGAAACTGACAATGATCCTTCTTCATTTGATGAAGCACTCACGGATCATGACATGGATAGATGGATGCTAGCAATGAAGTCAGAGATTGACTCCATGCATAAGAATGGTGTATGGACCCTAGACGATCCACCTAAAGGGGTAAAACCCATTGGGTGTAAATGGATCTTCAAGAGAAAGAGGGGACCTGATGGGAAAGTAGAGACTTTCAAGGCACGGCTCGTAGCCAAAGGCTACACACAAAGAGAAGGCATCGACTACGATGAGACGTTCTCTCCATTGGCTATGCTTAAGTCCACCAGGACACTACTGGCTATAGCTGCATCTCTTGACTACGACATCTGGCAGATGGGCGTCAAGACGACTTTCCTCAATGGATACCTCGAGGAGGATATCTATATGGAGCAGCCCCAGGGCTCCATAACTGAGTATGGTAAAGTATGCAAGCTGAAAAGATCCATCTATGGGCTCAAGAAAGCTTCTCATAGCTGGAACATCAGATTTGACGAAACCATAAAGAGTTATGATTTTGTGCAGAATCTTGATGAACCATGTGTACAAGAAGCTTAGTGGGAGCGCCATTGTGTTCGTCGCGATTTACGTAGATGACATCCTTATCATTGGGAATGATATAGGGATGATGACCAGTGTTAAGATTTGGATGTCCCACACCTTTGAGATGAAAGATCTTGGAGAAGCATCCTACATCTTAGGTCTGAAGCTGTTCAGAAATCGAGAAAAGAGGATATGGGGATTATCACAACATGGGTACATTAAAAAAGATTCATGAACGGTTCCGTATGGATAGTTCCAAGAAAGGTTTCCTCGCCTTAAGACATGGTATCCACCTATTTAAAGGGATGGCTCCTCAAACTGTTGAGGAAAAGAAAGCCACGGCTGGATAACCCTATGCATCAGCTGTAGGAAGCTTAATGTACGCCATGATGTGTACTAGGCCAGATATCTGTCATGCAATGGGAGTGGTAAGTCGTTACCAATCCTGCTATGGAGAACAACACTGTAATGAAGTAAAGAACATTTTCAAGTATTTAAGACGAACGCAAGATTATGTCTTGGTCTATGGAGACGGTCATCTCCAAGTCTTGGGATATACATATTCAGATTTCTAGTCGAATATAGATGATAAAAAGTCAACATCAGGGTTTGTGTTCCTGTTGAACGGTGGTCTATGAGATGGAGAAGCAAGAAGCAGGACACTATAACAGATTCAACAACATAAGCCGAATACATTGCCACATCGGATGCTGCAAAGGAGGTGGTGTGGTTGCGCAAGTTCATCCTGGAACTTGGCGTAGTTTCCTCTGATATTCCCATCCTATTACTCTACGATAACACAGGAGCCATTGCCCAAGAGAAGGAACCCAGATGGCATCAAAAGAGAAAACATGTGGAAAGGAAATACCACATTATTCAGGAGATTCAAAAGCGTGGTGATATCGTCATCACCAAGGTGGCCTCTGCCGACAACGTTGTTGATCTTCTAACCAAACCTCTGACACATAAGGTTTTCGACAAGCATGTAATGAGTATGGGTTTAAGGGTTGTACCTGAATGATTCTGAGGGCTAGTGGGAGATTGTTAGCCATGTGAGTCCGAGGCAAACCATTCCAACAATATATGTTTTTTGTAATATTTGATTTATCAATAAAAGTTATTGATTGTTTTCACTCCCTTTTCTGAGATTAAATGAATGAATGTACTATGAGGTCCCTCTATACAGGTAGGGTTATGTACCATGACCATCTTAATGATCATACATCTGTTGATTCAATAATTGAATCATAGAGGTTGGTGCTTGGATAAATATCTAAGGAGTTAGATAGAGGACTTATCGGGCACCATCAAATGATTGTTAAGAGATGATCTCCAGCCTGAGTATGAGATGGCAATCATTTCTCATTAGTCTGATATCTGGCTGACCTCTTGATGCAGGTCCTCTGCATAGGAATAGAGATTCAGAGGTATCAGATTAGTTAGGTCAAAGAGTTGACTTAACTATATCGAGATAACCAAAGTACTATATCGTATACTGTCGCGATACAGACACACTTCCTCTGACCAGAGACAGATGTGTTACTATATGTCTAAGTATGTATATTTGGCAGACCAATAGGTTGATGACCTAATCAAGGGCTATACACCGGCGAGCTAGTGTTCATATGAGGGCATATGAGTAATACGATCTCTCAAAGGGATCATAACGGTTCACTTGTGACCCGGAAGACATGAGCTCACTCTTGAGGTATTGGGACCGATCAAATTCCATGCAAGGTCGTCGTACATTGGAATCATGACAAGAATTTGTAGGTATGATATATTCTTTGTGAAAGCATATGATCGATACCAACTCCCAATGACCAAGATTGAGAAACGTGTTGATAAAATCCTAAAGATGATAGTGTTAAATTGATCTTTATCTTCAGGTCTATCATAGGTCTTCCATTATGCAGCATGTATAGGTATTAGGAATACATGAGGGTGATGTGATCATAAACGATTGTAAAATCATGACGCTTCCATTCTAAGGGAGTGATGAAAGAGGTTTGGATTTTAGTTACTCCTCTCAGTAGATAAGTAATATGATCTTGGTCCAAGTGTTGGACATTGATCTGAATGTGATTCAGATGCAATGAGAATATTAGATTTACGATCTTGATTTAATCGGGCATCAATGAGAGGTACTTGATATCCAGATTTGAGATGTAATCTCAATATCCAAGTCACTATACGTGGAACATACAATCGCTCTGTCCTTATCTCCTAGTATCTGCGGAGAAATCGCATTATTCGTGAAAGGGTTCAAGAATAATTCAATAGTTGAATTATATCTAAGCATTGAGAAATGGATAATTAAATGTGATTTAATTATCTTGAATGATGTGAATTTGATTCACATTATTGGGATGCATGAGAATGATAATCCAATATAATTAAATGTGATTTAATCATTATGGATGAGAATAATGTGGATAGCAATATCCAATTATTCATAATATATTATATATGTGATTTATAATGTATTAGAGAGAGCTTATTATGATTTATATTTGTTGGTTAATTATTGATGTGAATTGGATTCACATTGGATAATTAATTGAAAATGTAAATCACATTTTATTTTGGATTGTGAATGAGATCAGGGAAGGCCGTATCGATATCAATATCGTTTCGGTATCGTTTTGATACGATATTTCAACGATATATCGACGATATATCATCGAAATATCGCCCATATCGATGAGCCTTTGTGAAGAAAATGCCTGGAAATCCGGATATATCGCGATATCAGTGCCCATATCGGTCCCATGTCGATATCGATATATCGGCGATATATCACCGATATATCACGATATTTCCTTCCATGAATAAGATTCACAAATTTCCAATGGCAAGATTGCAATATTCACAAAATAATTATGAATTATTTTTGTAGAATAATTTACAACAATTGTTGTTGTAAATATTGGAGATACATGAAATCATGCAATCTTGAATATTGCATTGGAATCTCTCTTTCCTAATAAGAGAAGGGACAACCACCAATTCCTACAAGGAAAGGGTGGTTGTCCACCCCTCCTATATGGAAGGAGAGATTCTCCTTTCCATTATATCCAAGATTAGTTTATTTAATTTTAGGACTAATTCATAATGATTTATTAATATATATTTAATCTAAATTAAATTAATTGTTTTTTGTTTTTACCAACAAAATCTTAGCCATTGAAAGAAGCACAAATCAATCTCAACCATTGATTTAGTGTAGTCCGTGGATTGTGATCCATGGACTCCCAAAACCCTATATAAGACGAGGCACCCCTTGCTCTTCTTGGTTACAACAATTACACAAACAAGCTCTCTCCTCTTTCTTTCATTCTCACGCCCTCTCTCCCTCTCTCTCTCCTTGGGTGGTCGTCCACCCTTGCCCTAGACGGAAGAAGTCATCATCGCTTCGTTGTTGTGTTGCCGCCTCGAAAACCCTCAGTTCTCCATCTTCTTTGGTGCTCCTCGCTCGCAAAGAAGACATAGAATCTCGTACAACGAGATCAGGAGTTCAC
This sequence comes from Ottelia alismoides, assembly GCA_037367405.1. Classification (NCBI taxonomy): domain Eukaryota; kingdom Viridiplantae; phylum Streptophyta; class Magnoliopsida; order Alismatales; family Hydrocharitaceae; genus Ottelia; species Ottelia alismoides. The sequence continues at coordinate 298,151 of JAZKJV010008250.1, read as the reverse complement.
ATGCTTGGATCAATATCTTGGATTACGAGATGCACGTGGTTCATCCCCGCGCTCGCAAGCGTCTCCTCCAAAGATCAGACTTGAGATAGGAGGTCTCTTTTCTTAGAGGCTTGATCGCAACCACGCTACAAGAGGTATTCCTTTATCTGTGTATGTGGTTAGATGAAACTATTCAAGAAGTGTTCTTGAATCATGTGGTTTCATCGCATGAAATTTTTTTAAATTCCGCTGCATCGAACAACTAGTGCGACTAGTCATTCTCGATCGTATTCGATACGATCCCCACGCTTCCGTGATGTGCTTAAGGATTATTTGATATACTTCATCTTTAGCATGCGAGATTCTTATTCTCCAACCATGCTAAAACTTATAATAACCAGGAACTTCCGTGGTGGGCCTGCAAGGAAGGCATATTTCAAGGTGGTGGTTAGAGGTTTGAGCTCGGGGATGGAATGATCACTGGGTAAATTTGTCTCAACAGCCTCTGCATCTGGCTCTATGGTGGATGTGGTTGGATTTGTTGTGATAGTATCCACCAATTGATTCTGCTCAAGAGTCGGGTCATAAAAGATATCCAAGAAATCAGTAACAACCGTGTCTGACTCGTCATCCTCATCCTCTGATTGACCTAAAGGGAACAGATCTGAGAAGCCTAAGTCAGCTTCTGAGTCATTGAGGATGTAGGGAGATGCATAAGAAAATTCTCCTATGGGTAAGGTCTAATTCTACAGGATCTGTCTAACTGCCTCATCTACATTGTCATTCCTGGTGAGAGGGACTCGTCAACCCAAGCTGACTGTTGCTGCTAGCGATCAATTGTGTCAACTTTGTAGCACTCGACTTCTAATGAGAGATACCCTGTACTTCTCTTCGGATCAGGTTTCTGCCATTTCGTTTGCTGCATCTCTAACTCTGCACTTTCATCGTGTGCATGAAAGCATATCTTTCCCAGAGTATAATCAAGAATAGCTCTAGCTGTCCTCAGAAAAGGACGACCAAGTATGATCTGGGAATCTTACCATCTTTGGAGACTCCATGTCTAGGACCGTGAAATCCACCATGCATTGCTTCCCCTCGATGTCAAGGATAACGTCCCTCAACATTCCCTTGGGCCTCTTAATAGATCGGTGTGCGAATTGTAGGAGTGATCTCGATCTCCTTAGAGGTCCTAAACCTAGATGATCTAGGAGGGAATATGGCAGTAGGTTGATTGAGGATCCGTTATCGAGTAGAGTACGAGCAAATGATGCGTTAGCTATCTGACTGGTGACGAAGTGGGCTCCTAGATCTCCCTTCTTCCTTGTAATCTCATTGTGGATCGCACATGTAGTTGCTATGGATAACACATGTTTCACTGTTCAAGTGTTCTTTTTCCTGCTAGACCTAACAGGTGTGCATCTCGCCTTTAGGTACTTCTTGAATGCATGAACCATATCCACTAATTGAAGGAAAGGGTTCTCAACTTTAACATTCTCATGGCACATCCTTTCCATCTCCAAAACATCAAGATCATTTTTTCGAGAAATTTTCTTCTTTCCCATAGTTAAAGCCTGAAGAAAAGGGATTACTGGAGGCTGACAATCAAATAGAAATATCATTATCTGAGTTCTTATCAGAATCAACATTTAGTTGTACATGACTCTGAATTGGACTTGGACTCTATGCATGACTCGATCGACATGCATGAAATGGAAATGAAACTGAAAGTGAAGATGGAAAAACTATTGGTGATGCATTCCATGTGGTATTCTCATTTCATAAAGACTCGGTGCTTGCGATCATGCTCGATGTCGCTTTATTCTTCTTTTTGGATTTTCTTGGTTTTTTTATTTTTTTTGGATTTTTGGGGATTCAAATCTCCCTGGTGATACTGAAGGTACTGCTGCTGGTGATGCCGGTGATGATCCTCCTCCTCTGAGTTATCCACATGGGCTGGCTCATCAGTATCCTCCGCTCCACTCCGCCATGCCAGATCAGGGGTCTGCACAGTCCTACCACTTCTGAGAGTAAGATGGTGAATACCATGCAATAGGATCTCATGATCTGATTTTGAGAAATCCGAATAGCATACCTGATCCTTCTGGTGATTTTTTCCTTGGTTCAGATTGTTGGGATTAACCTGAACCTGTGTTGGGATGGAGGTCTTGAAGGTAGTAAACTCATCACGCTAATGTGAAAGCCGATTGATGTCGGCTCTCTACTCGTGCTGCTCATTGAGGATAAGTTTGAGTTCATCAAGGATCCTCTGAATGTCACAGGTACCCGAGGATGAAGCTTCGTGATCCTGCCTCTGTGAACGTTGTTGATGACAATGGTGCGGTCTGTTAGGCCCCTGATGGACTTGCTAGCTCTGTTGAGGAGAGTATTGCTGATTTTGAGGGGGATTCTGATGACCTGACTATTGCTGAGGGGGTGGAAACTGGTGGTACTAAGGCTGAGGTGGGATTGTGGGCGATGTTGTGGTTGTTGCTGGGTGGTATTGGGATTATTGGTGTACCATATCACATTTACCTCCCACACTTGTGGAGGCTCCTCGGTAACTGTCTTAATGGTCGGCTCTATGAATTGGCTCTCATGGACCTTAGGCTGACCCTGAGTCCATGTTCTATAAAACCCTACATGGGCTGCTCCTGAATGTGGTGCACTCTAGAGATGGGAGCAGGGGGTGTAGATGGGGCAGGCATCTTGATCTTGGATACCCTATCATCTAACTCTGTCATTTATTCGAGAATCTTGGCGAGGTTCTCCTATTCAGCGAGCTTGTGTATCTCGCTCAGCTTCTTCTCGATCTGGTCAACCTTATTTAACTTATCACTGATAATCCCCATGTTGGGGAGTAGGTCATTTGCCAGATCGACGATGGTTGTTCTCCCGACCTCCTGATGCATACAAAGGGAGGTGGCTTGTCATAAGCCCTGCTAGATGTTTGGTGCAGCTGGTCTCTGCCATCTGCTCTAAAACCATCCAAACTGTATCAGCTCCTTTGTTCAGATAGCCGCCTCCACAGTCAGCCTTTAGCAATCCTTGAACCCAAGGAGTCAGACCATTGTACAGATTCTGGACCAGGATTGGTCGGTCAATGTCATGACCTGGGAACTTCTGAATCAGGTCCTTAAATCTCTCCCATGGCTTATGGAAAGTCTCATGGGACATCTATGTGAAACTCTATATCTTGGACCTCATCTGATTAGTCCTACTCAATGGGTAGAACTTGTTGAGGACATATCCTTTAATGTGTCCCGCGTGGTGACTACCCTCCCTAAATTTTTTAGCCAGTAGGAGGCTTTGTTTGCTAAAGCAAAGGGGAAGGCTCTAAGACATATGTAATCCTGTGATACACCAGGTCATCCTAGATTATCACATACCATTTCAAATTCCTACAAGAATATGTATGGTTCCTCTATTGCATTGCCATAAAATTTTGGCAGGAGTATCAAGAAGTGAGTCCCTAATTCTCCAGCATTTGGTTGTATGACTGACCTAAGCCAAATCTCATTTTGTGCAGAATTGGGATTGTAGGCATCTCTCATCGATCCCCCCTCATTCGTCAATTGACCAAGCTCCTGTTAGAATAGTTCATTTCTCTGCTCAGCTGTTGCAAGTCTGGCTAGGATGTCCTTCATTGTGTCATTATCTCCCTCTCATCCATGTGCTTCTTGGGAGGCATCTTGCTATCTTGGTTTTCTTCACCTTTAGAATACAAAGGATTTAAATTAATAGAGTTGTAAGAAGGCGATCTAGAAGCATCGAGATAAGAGTCTTCCTCGATGTGGTCAGAGAAGAGAGGGTTGGTATGGGCTGGCCACCCTCGAGAATGAAGAGTAGATTATTTACTTTAATCTCATGGGAAGAGTGTCCATGAAAGCAAGAGGATTCAGGGGAAGAGAGTCCCTGAGCCCGTGAGGACGGACAGTTTGGAATGGTCAGTGAGAGGCTCACAAAGTCCGAGCAAAAATCAACCCAATCTGCCATTCTCTATGTCAAGAGATTTGAATTAAGAGCACGATGTGAAATAATGAGTGATAGGAAAGGTACTAAGAGTGTGGTTTTTGAACGCACACCCCTAAATATAAACACAAATCAAACCCCAAATTCACCAACTCAATGTTGTGAAGGTCGTGTAGGTTCGGCCAAATTGTCTTATCTGTTATAGTTGATGATAAATGAAATTTTGAAAGAGTTAACGAGCTATTAGGTGCATGTATTTCCCTAAAGATTGTACTGACTCTTATGACTACTTGCACCTACTTTCAGCCAATATAGATGTAAGTACGGACCGTAGAACGGCTACCCGTTACTTAAGGACTGAGCCTTACGTAGTGTCCTTTAAACCATACACTCTGCAAAGGAAATCTAGATCGTTTACAAGCTACCCATATTTCCTCATTGACAAGTAGCTAATCATTTTTGTAGAATTAGTAGTAAATATGAAAATCCTGTCTTGGCTCTATCCTAGTATATGTCTCTCTCTCTCTCACTTGCAAGTAAAGTCAAACAATGAGTGGGTTACTCTCCCCAAAATAATTTTCAGTTTTAATGCATTTTTTGTTCAAATTCTATTAGTAGTCTCGATTTTAAGTTTTATTATCACTGAATTTAATCCACCACAAAAGCCACGCCTAACAAACAGTCTCGATTTCCTTTAATCCTAAGTTGTAAAACCAAGGGGAAGGGAGTCGAGAAATGCCGATGCAATCGAGTAAATTAATGATGCATGCCCAGTTCAAAAAACGTACAGTGATCCTCGTGTTCTACATGCGGGATGCAAATAAAGAAATGAAGATTTTATACTATATGAAATGCAGGCGATGAAACCATGCCTAACAAATAGTTCTGATTAGAGGGAAGAAATGAATTGAATTTGACTAAGTTAGAACGATCTAAGGTGTGTATTATTAAAGTGAATATGTGTTCCCAGATTTTACGAGAACAAGCAAATATTGACCTAATAAAATCCCTGATAGTCGCAACTGCGAGTCTAAACTACAAGCCACTCAATTCGGACCCCACACTCACTAGAGAGTGAAACATGTCTGACATACCATAGAAAAAGTTCAGTCTCTTTACACACACGAGAACCCGATCGGGAACCGTTGGAAATAAGCAATTAATTACAAATTAATAAAGAAGGACACTCTCTTTCCATAAATAAGAAAATAAATTCTTTGTGTGTCCTAGTAGCTTCGAGTTACGTCATCTTCCAAGAAAGCCTCTCCAAGTCCACCGGGTACCTCGCACAAAAAATAAAAGATCAAATATTAGAGATATGTTCATGGGAAAATATACAAAATAAAAGAAAAAGATGCTGGAAAATAAATGGAGAAATAAATACAAGAAAATATGGGGTCAGACTACTTGGGGTTGGAAAACCTACAACTAAATTTTCTAAAAATCAACCTAAGTCGTGCCTCCCCAGCAACGGCACCATCTGAAAAATCCAAGATTACCCTTTGCTAATTATGTGGAATTAACGTTAAATTTCATTGCAGAAAGGCAATTGAGATCAATCAAAATGACCACTTAATCAATTAATTACCCAATTAAAAGTGGGCGGTCAAGAGTTTTTTTACTTGGGAAGGCCTAAGGTCGAACTCAAGGAGGCCACTGTCTCCTTAGGTTAATTTCTTGATTATTCAGAACTTAGATTTTCAGAGGAATATTTTTGGGGTTTTTTCTCTTTTTCACTTTTTATGGGTTTTCAATTAAAAAGATGTAATTAATTCGAAGAGGAAACGTGATGCATGAATTTTACAAAGTAAACTTTATGCGAGAGAATAATGCTATGCTATGTGATGTGAGATGATATAATAAATAAATAGATGCAATATTTTTTGATTTTTAGATGAGGTAATATGATGTAATGAGAGTGCAAAGATGAGGGTGAAAGTGGATGCAAGTCAATCCAAACAACAGCAAGCCATTCAAGTAAATCCGAACCTCTCCTTAATTGATTTCAAATATTAGTGTAGCAACTTGTATTCCCAATGAATCCCCCCAATCGATGCACCAGTTATTGAGCAATGGAATCTGTGGATTAAATAACAAATGCTAAAAAATAACCATAATTAATCACTGTCAAATAATTCCTTAATATTAGAATCTCAATATTCTAGATGAAAGAGCATGAAATAACGATCAAAACAATATCAAGAACGTCAAATTCCATGTAATGCTAAAGATATGATCAAATGAATGATTAGGGGCAAAATTGTAATTAAAATAATTGAAATCTTGCAATTTTACCCTTGTGGAGGAACTGCTCTGTAATTATGCAAAGTCGCTGAACCTTCTTCGTAATTTACCTTAGGTGGGGGTATATAAATAATTCAAAGAAGTGCTGAGGGTGGCAGCGTAATTTGCTCAAGGTCACACGAGGAGTGTCTGACCTGGGGCTCCTTGCAATTCCGAACTTTTACGGGGAGGTCGTTGCAATTTCTTTGAGAATGTACGTGACCTTGCACGTGAGGTCTGAAGAGGGGGCATGCATGTGAATTCCAGAACGTACGGGTTTGTGCGCGCCAAGGTCCCATCTAGCATGTGCAAGTCACATGATCTGACCAGCCTCGGCTCCGAAGCTCTACATGGCATGCGGAGCTCGCTTCAGCTCAACCGAGTCTGGCAGTTCGGATTGAGGCTTCGAGTTGGCGACGTTGCGAACTGCGAAGCATTGGATGATAACGCTGCTGTCAGAGATGGACGGTGGTTGGATGATATCGACTCAACGGCGATGATCAAGGGAGGGGGAAGATCGAAGGGGAGCTATACGTTGACCCCCTCCTCTTGTCAAGAAAACCTGAAGAGCCCTAGTGAAGGCAGTAGCGATTTGATGAGCTTCTTAAGGGTGAAGATGTGGAGGAGGTTGGCGGTGAGGTGCTCGAGGAGCCATGGTCGTGGCCGACACACGACTGAGCCACGGAGGGTCGTGTGACGATAGTGAAGGCGGGGTTCTCTGTTGTCGTGGTCCCAAGCGACGCATGCCCAGGAGCTTTGTCGGTGGTGCTTTGATGTTGCTCTAGTTGTAGCTGGCTTCTATCCTGAGGGGTTAGCAAAAAGAAAGAGAAACGGCATGGGGGTCCTACAGCGAGGTGGAGCGCGCGACCCAAGGAGTGGGCACCGATGCGAGGACGGAGCTGTGCAGTCGAGGTGATGGTGTAAAAAGGCAGTTTCATGAAGTGCGAAGTGAAAGCGAAGAGCTATGGGGAAAGCGCGGAGTGGATGGAACGTTGATGAAAGAGGAACGTCGATGGATGGCGATGAGGTTGCGCGGAAAGGAGTGGAGGTACGGGAAAGGAAGAAAGAAAGAAAGCAGGGGAGAAGAGATTACCTGCGGGTGGTTCTGTCCTGATGTGTGGAGGTCTTCGCTTCCGAGCAGCAGTGAGAGGGTGTGAGGCTCTAGCAGCTTCGTGAGATGCTGGCGCAAGGTGACGGATGTTGCCTTGGATCACGTCGGCAAAGAACCCGTCGTTGCTTGACAGCGGTTCTCTTCACTCGCTATCACTGAAGAGAGGCAGAGCTCGAGGTCTTCGCATGAAAGATGGCGGATGACCGGGACGATGGGTGGCGACCAGGTTTTATAGGTGGTTGCATGAAGATGATAAGGGGTCGACGATAGGTTGAGAGAGGAGATAGGGTCACGAGGGTCGTGCGAGGTGCGGGCGAAGGTTGCGGGAGTGGTTGGCGTCACCAGAAGAGATAAGATAGGGTTCGTTGGAGGCATTGGGTTGCTGCTGACACTCAAGGAGAGATAGGATTAGATGAGAAGAGGAAGCACTATGGTAGACTCGGCCAATGGCACGAGGATATCAGCCGGAGGAGGAAGGCGCAGAGAGGGCAGCTTGGGCCGGCGCTTGAGAGGAGAAGGAGACGGTACGCGCTTAGCGTGTGAGGGGGAAGAAGATCCTCATGTGTTGTACACGAGGTTCAGGGCTGGTGAGCCTCACATGCCTAGTACGTGGAAATAGAAAAGTAGGTGGGTGCGACCTGGAGCTAAGTGGCTCCACTGTAAGGACGCCACGTGGCTTGTGGACTGTTGACCATGCCAAAAAATGCATAGATAAATAAAAAATTAATAGAAAATGGATTCTGATGCCAAAGTGCTCAACACAAAAAATGTAGATCTAAATGCAAGATACAATGTTCATGAAGGACTCGGTTGTAAACGGAATGCAGAATGTAATATATGCAATTTATGGTGATATTTTATGTACATAAGATATCAATTTTATGTTTTGAAATTTTTATTTGATTTTTTATGGTAAATAAATGCATACAAAAATCAAACAAGCTATGAAGTAATTTAATGGACTCAAATAACATTTTTTGTATTTTTATGGATTGATTTAATGTCAAAATAAATTAGGGAGGTTAATTAAGTACAAGTTGATTAGGTGAATAAGGTCAAGTCAGAATTGACCTTTTTCTTTGCTTTTCTGATTTTTTTTGTTTTAATTTTTATATGATTTATTAAAACAACGAATGAATTAGAGAAATGAAAGATAAAATAGTTAGAATGGATGAAATATGCACATGAAATGATAGGTCAAAATCGACGAAAATGTACAATGCGTAAAAGAGGCCCAAAGCCCAACTTTCACAAATGAGCTCCGATTTTTGTGAAATTGGTTTTTCTTTGAAGGTATTTGAATGTATATTACTTTAAAAGTGAGTAGATGAAATCGGACACTGCATAAGAAAGATATCGGCGTTTTAGTCTATCTATCTTGAAATTAAGATTTGGGTTTATTTTGCATGTGTACAAGTTGGCATCTTTTAGAATTTTTAATGGATTGAGGTTAGTGATTTGAACACAATAAAATTAGTTTCATGTCAATTGGAATTAGCATGATTTGATTAAAAATGCATGAAGTTAGGTGAAAATGTGAAGACGCAAATATGCATGCTAAAATGCAGATATTATTTCTAAGTGCATGAATGGTAAAAATGTAGCGTAAATGATGAAATGCAGCTAACTACTTGGGAACGAAGCTCTATTTTCAACTTCCAGTGTGATGAATCATGGATTCATCATGGATTGATTGACTAAATCAATACATTTTTTACCTATACGGTGTGGTTAGTCTATAGAGAGTTCGGCAAAGTTATATGTCCATGAGATAGTGAAGTTGCATGGTGTACCTGTGTCCATTGTCTCCAATCGGGATGCATATTTCACATCCAAATTCTTGAAGAGCTTGAACGATATATTGGGTACGAATCTAAAGGTTAGCACATCCTTTCACCCACGAACCGATGGGCAATCAGAAAGAATCATTGAGACATTGGAGGATATGCTTAGATCTTGTGCATTGAACTTCGCTGGAAACTGGGATTTTCATCTTCCACTTGTTGAATTTGCGTATAGCAACAGTTTTCATTCTGGGTATTGGGATGGTCGCGCAGAAGCACTATATGGCAGACCATGTCGTTCTCCCTTATGTTGGGATGATGTGGGCGAAAGGAAATTCCTAGGGCCAGAAATTATCCTAGATATTGCAAAGAAAATTGATATTATCAAGAAGAGGTTGTTAGATACTCAAAGTAGGCAGAAAAGCTATGATGATCGTCAGAGGTGTTATCTTGAATTTGAAGTGGGTGATCAAGTTTTTATCAAAGTCTCTCCAATGCGTGGAGTCGTTCACTTTTGTAGAAGGGAAAAGTTGAATCAAAGATTCATAGGTCCTTTTATAATCACCAAGAAAATTGGTGAAGTCGCTTATCAGGTTGATCTTCCTCTTCAGTTTAAGAATATACATGATGTATTTCATGTTTCGATGCTTAGGAAGTATGTAGTCAATCCTTCTCATGTGATCGAGCATTAGATTCCTGAAGTGCAAAAAGATCTATCTTACATAGAAGCGTGAAGAAGCCACTTGGGAATTGGAGGAGGAACTGTAAGTGAAATATCCAGAGCTTTTTGGTAAGCTCTTAGACATATAATTTCGGGACGAAATTCTTTTCTACTAGGATAGATTGTAACAACTGTTGAGCTGTTATCCAACATTAAATAGGATAGCATTATTTATAGTTTTTTAATGAAAGAGATAAAGTAAATAAAAAGGTAAAGGAGAGAGAGAAGTTAGAGAGGGACTCATTCCAACCCCAACTATCAACCGTAGAGAGTGGATCCCCTCCATCCTATTTTTTGACTTGTGTCACACGAGAGATGAGTAGGTTCTATCTCATGCGCACATACCTCAAATACATACCACTCATTCGTAAATCTCAAGAAACACCACACATAGATGCCCTGTTGATGGAGGTACCGGTGAGATCATAAGAAAAGAAGAAGAAGCTTTGTCTCGGACTACCAGGAGGGTCGCGATATAGGTGTCGACAACAGAAACAAATCAACGTCATGAGATTCCTGGATCATATGTATGTAGTTCGTTTGTCTCTTTTTTCTCGATTTGGCTACGACCACTCTATAGCACGCAATATTGATCCCATCTTTCCATCACGTTGAGAATAAATAAGCCTTTATATTATTATTATTATTAGATACAGGTATTTGTGTGGTTTTTATTTGTCCATTCAAATCATTTTTACACTAACATTTAATTTGCATGTGTGAATCTTAAATCACAGTCTTGTTATTGTGTTCTTAGAAATAAGTTGCACCGTATCTCTGGAATAATACGACATTCACGTCATTTATTATCGATGTGTATTACTCTAAGAATATTCTTAGGCATCTTGTTCAACTATCACCTTAAAGGGCACTCTTATTTCACATCACTAATACTTGTAGTTTGATCGATATTCTTGATTATATAAAAATCACTAAATCACACTGACAATGAATTGCTTATTTTTGTACGATTAACTTGCATCTACCTTGGTGGCATTGTGACAATATGTGAAGAGGAAATCACCTTTTTCGTGAGATGAAGATCACTTTTATGGAACCTTTTTAGGAGTGTAGCATGTCAATCAGATAGGAAAATTAGTCAACAAGTGTAATCAGATGTTAGTATAGATATATTACTTGCATCTTACATATCATCAAAAATCTGCATGCATGTATCTCCCCGCATATTTTGTTCTTATATTTGTTAATGAAACTCAATTGGGTTATTGCATGTATTGCCTCAATCTAATTGATTATTCTATTACTATAATTTTCATAAACATGAATATGCATCATGTTAGCCATTGCCAACTTCTCTTGTTTTAAGTGTCTCCCATGCAATGGCTATTAATCACACTAGTATTTTTAATCTTAATATTATCATGTGCCTAAAAATATACAATGTATAAGATGTGTAACACAGGTAATGATGTCAAAATAAAAGTTAAAGGGATGAGTATAAGTACGCCGACCTCAAGCTATAGCATTAAAGTGATTTGATAATTAAAGAATTTTTTTTAACATTATTGATGACACAATAATAGTAAGCGGAGCTAAGTGCTACACCTCGTGGTGAGAGCCACCTCTAGAGTCTGATTACGGGGTCCAACACGGACATCAATGGCCTAAAGGGAAACGCCTTCCAGGGGTGTCAAGTTCATTGGAACCTAGTGAAAAGTCCACTTATTGACTCATCGTTGATGTCATCGTGATGTGTTTAATGTATGACCAAACGTGCAAGTAAAAACCGCTAGTGCCAGTGGAGGGTACTAATGGGCCAACTTAGCTATAAGAGTGAGTTTAAGTGTATGTGTGTAACTATAGAGCATTATTATTGAGAAACCCTTATAAGTTTATGGATTTAACTGTATCGTCATACTTCTTGTTAATTTTATCAAGTCATTCTCGCATTTTCGTATCTTCTTTAAAGCATGCTAAGCTGTTTGGCTTACGAGCATTTTTGTTGCTCCTTTGGTTTGCCCTATTGCAGGTTCCTCGGAGGAGTGGTGTATTGAAGAAGTTGAGTGGCTAACAAAAGATTTGACATCTCCTCTTGGTAGTGCTAGTTTTCTTTTCCGTTTTCTTTTCTTTTGATGTACCCATGGAACATTATGAGTTGTTTTTTTCTGGTTATTTCCCTTTGTATAATGAGGTCTTTTGAGAGATGTGACTTTAATCTTTGATTATGTCAAGCTACTAAGTTATGATATCCATTTATTCGATGTATATCAAGTGATTCATTTTGCTTACCTCATTTTTGACCATATTCTAAATTGTGGATTTGATATGCATGAGTAACCCTCGGATCTGACGTGGCATGTCATTTTATTATGCTTCCGCTAGTCACACAGATCCGGGTCGTTACAAGTGGTATCAGAGCCTATGTTCTCTTGAGTACAATTAGGATTTTCTATTTTAATCGATGTACTTATACATCGATATCTGAATCTCGATCTTCTCTCATGATTTTAGATGGCAACTGGACATGAGCTTGTGCCTGGTAAAGGTGATCTTGAGGATCCCCAACAGCAGTGGCTACATTTTATGACTGAGTGGGAAAATGCTTCCAGAAGAACGAAAATGTGCTCGGATGGAAAGAGAATCAGCATGCGAAGAAAGAGAGCAAGTCCGTAAGATTTATGAGCATACGAAGGTCGAGAGACTTACATTGAGGAAGTTTCTGCAACATGACCCACCCATTTACAGTGGGAACTAGAACTGGTGATGGTGGAACATTAGCTCAAGGAGATTGAGTTAGCATTTAGAGCTTTGGATTGTCCTGAGGAGAAGAAGGTGATATTTTCTATGTTCAGGTTGCGAGATCAAGCAATTGGTGGGAGACTTATAAATATGTGCATTTCAAGGAAGATCATGACGTGACCTGGAAGGATTTTGTGAAGCACTTCTCCGATCACTTCAGTCCTATGCATGCAAGGATCAAGAAGAGGCAGGAATTCATTGACCTACAGCAGAATGAACTGAGCGTTGAGGCATACACTGCTCAGTTTTATCATCTCAAGAGGTACGGCAAAAGAATTTGTGAGATTAAATTAGAAGGGCAAAGAAATATGTGATGGGAATGGGGATTGGATTGCGAGCTAAATTCTTAGGGAGAATGCCTAAGGCATTTGCTGATGCAGTGGATGCGGCACTAGCTATCAACGCAGAACATGGTAAGGGGAGTGGAAGCCTTGGTGTTCGTCACGATAATTTTAAAAGCCCAAATAAGAGATAAAGACTGGGTACCCAAATAAGAGATAAAGACTGGGTACCATGGCAAAGAAGAGGCTAGGGCAAAGCCTACTGAGAGACTAGGTGTTCATGTTTGTCCTCATTGCACGAGAAGACATCGGGGTGAATGCGATAAAATAACGGGAGATTATTTGAAATGTGGGCAGAAGGGTCACTTCACCCATGCCCAAAAGATGAATCAGACAGATGAAAGGTAGAAGAATGCAAATCCAATAAAGAAGATCATGGGACAAGTATACTCCATCACAGACGAGCAGTCAGAGGATCCTAGTAATGTTGTAGAAGGTACACTTCTCGTCTCAGGTTTCATGGCTAGAGTGCTTTATGATCCAGAAGCTTCTCATTCGTTTATATCCAGTAGATTTGCTAGATTACTTAATTTAGAGCCTACTGAGATGACATTTATGTTATCTATTTCTTCACATCAGGGAAATTGGTACCTGTGGGTCTTTCTTGCACGAGATAACAACTGAGATTGAGGATAAAAAATTGGTTGCAAATCCAGTCCTCCTAGAAATGACGGATCATTGCATCATTTTAGGAATGGATTGGCTCCGAACTATGCATATGTTCTTTATAGATAAAAGAATGTTCGACTATATATGCCGGGGGAATATGAAATCTAAATCAGGTATTTTAAGAGACCCATCAAGCAAATGTTTGTTTCCATGTTGAAGGCACATCAAATGTTGTCAAAGGGTTGCAAGGCTTTTCTTCCTAGTGTAATGAAAACAGAGGCTCAGCATGTTTCTATTGCTAATGTGCCCATAGTTCGAGAGTATGCTTGTGTTTTTCCTGAAGACCTTCCCAGCATACCACCTCAAAGAGAGATTGACTTCACTATTGAAGTTACGGGATCATGTCCCATCTCCAAACCACCTTATCGCATGGATCTAGTGGAATTAGCAGAACTTAAGAAGCGGCTTGAAGAACTCCTTAAGAAGGGATTTATTCAGCCTAGTATCTCTCCATGGGGTGCTTGATGACCCGCAAAATCCCTTGCGATCCGAGTAAGGATATAAATCAGGGTCGTTGCGACCCGAATCGCAAGTCTAGGTCAACAAGAAAAATCAAAGACCATCAAATATCAAAATCAAACAAGAAACTCAAATAGTGGTCTTGCTATTTTATTTAACCTGGTATAGCGATCAGGGTCGAACTCAAGGAGCATGGGTTGGCTCAAGGCCTACGAAGTAGTCAGAAATCAAAATAGAATAAAACAAATTATTTTTGGTGGAATTTTTGGGTTTTTAAATTTTTTTGTTATTTCCAATTATAAAGAAAATATATAACAAAGGCAAAAAGGCAAAATCAATGAATTATTAAACACACAAAAATAAGTTAGAAAATTAAAATAAAAATATTTTTAGATTTTAGGATTTTTCAAGTGTTTTTGGTATTTTTCTCATATTTTTATAATTTTTAGTTGATTTTATAAAAATGAAAGAAGGCTAAAAGTAGAAGCTAATGTGCAGCCAGATTTGAAAGGCTATTTAAAAATGTAAAAATATCTATAAAAATCTAGCAACAATTTTATGAAAAACTACAAATAAAAATCTAACTACAGAAAAAAAATTATATTTTTTGATTTTTTTCTGAATTTTTAATAATTTTTATAAATTTTTTAAGGTTTTTAGATTTTTAAGGGTTTTATATATCCAAATCAAATAAAAATTGGACTGAAGCAACAAGACAACAAAACAAACAAACCACAATTTTTTAGAATTTTTGGGGATTTTTAATATTTTTAGTTGGTTTTTAAATGTAGAAAGTAGAAAAAATAGGAGTTTTTGATATTTTAAAAATAGAAAATAAAATAAAAATGTCCCAAAAAATTACTGAAATTTTTACATAATGGCAGGGGCCACGTGACCAAATTTCAGGAGATTTGGAGTTGATTTGCTATTTTATTCAACCAACAAGACATGCACAACACATAAGGACCTAAATGCAAAGAAAGTAAATTTCAGGGGCTTAATTATAACATGCGCCAAAAATGTAGGGGGTTCATCACTTTAAATTCAGCACATGTTCAAATCCATAACGCACAGGGGCATAAGTGCAAATATTGAAACTAAAACTTCAAAGCTTAACATGCATTAAACCTGAGCCATGTACACGCAAATGTCCCAGAAAGTCACGTGACGAAGCACGTGCAACACAAACAGAGGGACTAAAATGCAAATTCTAGAAGTCTGAGGTCCAAAGTGCAAATTATCCAAATTAAAAAAAACGACGACACATAATCACAGGACTAAAAAGTAAATGCTAAAACAGAAACGGCCTAAGTGAAATTTACCCCTTTCTTAAAGATCCGACGGCTGAAGGAGGTCCACTTAAGATCTGACAGCTACGATTCGCGGAAACCCCTTCGATGATCAATGCTCCAGATCAGATCCTCGAATGGATCGGACGGTTACGAGCTCTCTGTAGATGGATGGTTGAGATCGACCTGGAGAACGAGCTTGATCGGATGGCGGGGGAGGGTCCTGGATGAACGGGTCGCCAGCGAAGTTCAACCGGCCAATGCATACGCCAGGGGACTCCTCCGAGGCTACTCTGAGAGGGAAAACGATCCTGGTGGTGGTCCGCAGCTGATGGGATGCTCCGATGAGGCCGGGAGCAACTGGAGCGCTCCAGCGACGAGGTAGACCTAGAGCACATGTGCTTCAAAGTTTGAACCTCCAGATGAGGCACATTCTTCTTCAACCCTGCACAGAACGAATGCTGGGTCGAGGGCAAAGTGCCTTGACCCGGTTACGAGCGAAGTGGGCGGCTAGGGGAGGCGGAGCATAGCTCTCCGACGAGCGACGGTGGAGGAGAGCCGATGACCCTATTCCTAGGCGAACTAGGGGGAACGGAGGGGTGAAGAACGTGGAGAGGAGTCTCGCGAAGGTGATAGGATAGTCGATCAGGCAAATGGGTGATCGGAAGATGATGGAATGGTCGATGAAGGTCGGTGGTCGGAAATCGAAGAATGAAAATTCAGATGAAGCTAAGGGCTAGATAAGCTACCTGATGGACGAAGGCGTCTATGCTGGAGGTGCTGGATCTCCTAGTGTTTTCGCCTCGATGGAGCGACGTCTCCAGAGGCTCGAGCTCGCCGGTGGCGGAGCATGGCGAGATGGCTCGCCGGATCTGAGGATAAAAGCCTCGGTCCTCGCTGTAACAATCCCTCAACCTAGTTGTCACTCAAGGAGAAGGAATGGAGGTCCCTGGAGCCGAAGGAGATGGTCGGAGATAAGTGAAATGGCGGCTCCAGATGATGCTTTATACGATCAGAGGTCCGAGAAGATGGGGATCGGGCGTGCATTCCAAGGAGCGGATCCCTAAGAGAGTGGGCATGCGTGGATCACGGATCGCTCCTTGGCAATCAGAGCCTCTAATCAAACGGAACGGGGTCTGGACTAGTGTGAGAAAATTAGGCGAAAATCGGGTCGGCACCAGATCCGCGAGGGAAGTGGTCCAGGGGTAATTTGATCGGGGGTAAACAATCCCCCGTGGACTAATCAGAATTAAACAACCCAGAATTATTTATAAATTAAATTAAAAAAACAAACAATTTTATTTAAAAATATTTACAAAATAAAAAATGTTTATTATTTTACAAATTATTTTTTAGTGATTTTTATTTATTTTTTTGAAAAATAAATTAATTTATATACATAATATAATATTGTATACATGTCTAAAATACTTATGTATTTTATATTTTTATTTTTAATTACTTATTTTTGTATAAATACCCCAATTTTATATTTTATTTATTTACAACATAAAATGTAGAGTATAAAATAATTTTTATTTGATTTTTGTTATTTATTTACAAGGGTTAAATAAATAGGTCTTTTATTGGTATACACATGGTATATAAACAAGAGGAGAGAGAAAGTATTTTATTTTTGATTTATTTTATTTTTCTTATTTTTATTTTTATAAATATATACAAATTAATAAAAACCCATTTCTTGTTTTTATGAAAATAAAATATATATACATGAAGGAGGAATATATATAAGGTGAATGGCCCTATCTCTCTCTACTTGTTTTATTTTGCAGCCAGGCCATTGCTTGGCCCTCCCTTGGGTTCGGGTCACTCGATATTTATTCTAAACATCTCCTTCTTTTCTTTATTTCTTTATTCTTTTATTTTTGCACAAAAAACATGCTAAATATTGATATTTACACAAAGCATGCATTTTGATAACTTATTATAATTACAAACATATACATGGTATTTTGCCAAGATATCTAGCTAAAATAAAAGAATAAAGAGTGATGAATGGGGATTCATCACCCCCCTATACTTTACTTTTGCTAGTCCCTTAGCAAACACTTATTCGAAAAAGAAGTGAAAAAGAGAAAGAAAAAAGAAAAAGAAAGGAAATCAAGGTTGATTATCAAACTTTCCTTCATTAAATTGAAATATGGAGCTCAGTCAGACCTTTGGATTATTAATTTGTCGGAACCTTATTTGGACCTAGGTTTAAAACTTAACAGCCTCTAAGTTCCACTAATCTATAGTCAAGCCTCCTCAACAATCCAGATTAGAACAAGTCTACATACACAAACCCTGATGACCATGAATCTTTTCTTGTACGGTGTAAGTGATATAGCTCCCCACCTCAGAAGTAGCAAAGTGACAACCCTCCCCAACATGGTAACTTTTATACCCTAGTCTGGCAACTCTTTTCTCGAGGAGCGAGGTATTCCCTTCTAAGTTCAAGTTCAACCGGCTCAAGAAGAGGAGGAAGAAGAGAATGGACCCTGGCCAGTGTAACCATGTATCCTTGGGAGCTCAGCCAGTGTAGCTAAGTCTCCCTGCTACAAGCTTCATGAGATGGAATATGGATAACATAAGCTTTGCTTTATTGCACTATATACACTCCGGTGGGATTATCATTTTCTCTCAGACCCACCACTTTTTTGGAGTTGTTCCTTTCTTCTTGCATATTTTTTTGACTGATGTGCATATATACAACATATCTACAAAGTGCAGCATATATACATAAGGGGTTTTTCCTCTTGGGCCAGTAGACTATCCTGCTTTTGAAGCTTTATTGCATCCCACAACTCCTGTCGTTAGACCTCACGGCTACCAGACCAAGTTGAGATGCACTTCCTTCACTATAAGAAGAAGAGAGATTCCGCCTAGAAGTACTACCCTCATATGCTACCCCAAGTCAAAGAAGACTGCCTCCTCACCACCTCATCCGTAGAGAGCTCGGTGTAAAGTGCTGGTCCAAGTAAAGCCATTGTCTGTAAGAGTCATGTGTGCGTCATTAAGTGCTCTACTTAGGCTCATCGAGATGGCATATGATCATATCCTAGTGGACTGAAAGAATTAAGTCACCATGGACCTGAAAAGTCTCAACCCTAAGCCCTATAAGGTTCCTCTTAGAATTAGGTGGAGTAAGATCTTAACCAAGCTCCATTTTTCAATTTAATTCCAGGCTAGTTTAAATGTCAACAATGATTCTGAAAAACTGTACAAATATTTACAAAGATGCACTTTTTACAAAATTTTTAAAAATGTGCAAAATTTTTGAAAAATATTTGAAAACATGGATGTATGCATGAATGCAAAGTTTTGCAAAATTTTACACAAATTTACACAAGGTTTTTGCAAGCTTTTATTTTCAAAACATTTTACAAAAATTTTGTACTATATACATAATTTTGATATGAAAATATTTACAAACTATTTACACAAAAGATTTTTACAAACATTTTTACAAAAATAGTTTTGTACATAGCTATGTATGTGCAATAAAAGAATTTTATTTACAAGAAAAATTTTTAATTTTTATGGATTTTAAGGGTTTTAGCCATTTTTATTTATTAACACACTCACACAAAGTACGAGTTATGGCTAAAGTATATATGGAATATATACGACACCCCCCTATACTTAGCTAGAACGATGTCCTCAGAGTGAATCAAGAGCGATGAAGAAGACATAATTCGTGCTTAGTATAGGGAAGTGAAAAGGAAGTCTATATACAAAGGCGAATGAAAGAAAAGAAATGAAAGAGAAGATCTCGGGGTTTCCCCCTATACTTAGGATCAAATAATCCTAAGTATAGTAGGCTGTACACAAAGGGAAATCCGAGTGGAGAATGTACAGGGTCTACCTCCCCTATACTTAGGGTAAAACATCCCTAAGTATAGGCAACAAAACAGAGGTACAAAAGAATCAAAAGAAACTCAGAAGTCTCACACCCCCCCATACTTAGGGTAAAGTGCACCCTAAGTATAGCATAATCAAAGATGCAAATGGAGTGTTGGACTGAAGAATGGTGTGATATGGACAACTGGATCTATACAAGTTGGGAGAACAGTGATAATCAGGCGTGAGATGCAATAGATGTGAGTCAAGAGATCACATCTCACGCAAAATGAATAGGGGCAACGTCAACGACCAGCGGCTCATGATCTAGATATGACTTGAGTCGCTGCCCATTAATACGAAAGGTACTCTCAGATGACAACTCGGATATGTAGATGCTTCGGTTGTCGTGTACCTTTCGGACCAGATAGGGTCCCTTCCATTTGCTCTGCAACTTCCCTGGAAATAATCTCAATCTGGCATCGAACAACCATACTCATTGTCCTGGCTCAAACTGCTTGTGGCTGATATGAGAATCATGCCACTCCTTCACTCTCTCCTTGTACTGAAGGCTGCTCGAAAAGGCTGTATCGCGAAGCTCCTCCAGGGCTGCTAACTTTGCCCTCCTCTGATCTCCTATACTCACTGGATCCATAAGAATATATGTGACTGCCCAAAGTGACCTATGTCTCAGCTCAACAGGTAAATGGCAGGGCTTACCATAAAGGAGGTGAAAGGGAGATGTGCCCAAAGGTGTCTTGAAGGACGTCCGATATGCCCACAAGACAGAGTCCAAAAGCTGTGATCAATCCTTTCGATCAGGGCAGACGACCTTCTGTAGAATAGTCTTGATCTCTCTATTCGACACTTCAGCAAGACCATTGGTCTGAGGATGATACAGTGTGGCTACTCGATGGTCTATGCTAAACTCGCTAGCAAGGGCCTTTACCTTGTCGTTGACGAAATGAGACCCCCCTCAGATATCAAAACTCTCAGTACCCTAAACAGTGAAATAATATTTTTCCTCAAAAATCTGCAAACAGTTCTAGCATCTGCGGTTCGGGCGGGGATGACCTCAACCCAACGACTCACATAATCCATGGCCAACAGAATGTACTCGAATCCCTGACTCTTTGGGAATGGACCCATGAAATCGATGCCCCATGCGTCAAAAACCTCACAGAAGTGAGTGGGCTGCATCGGCATCATATCACGCTGTCCACAAGTGCCCGTCCTCTAACAGTCAGTACACCTCTTCACGAACTCATCCGAGTCCTTGAAGAGGGTAGGCCACCATAGGCTGGATTGGAGCACTTTCTGTGTTGTTCTCCTCCCAGAGTGATGTCCTCCTGCCTCAAGCTTGTGGCAGTAAGTGAGGACGTTGTGGTGCTCCTCCTTAGGAATGCACCTACGCTAGACGCTATCCCCTCCTTCATGATAAAGGATGGGATCCTCCCAATGATAGAACTTGGCCTTCACGAGGAAGGTCTCAAGTTGCTGCCTGGGCCAATCTTGTGGAACTTTCTTGGAAACAAGATAGTTCACAATATCGGTGTACCACGGAAGAGAGGCGATAGCAAGGATAGCCTCATCTGGGAAGGTCTCACAAATAGGCTCGATCTGCTCAGAATCCTCAAAAAACTCCAATCAGAAGAGATGATCCGCCACCACGTTCTTGACTCCAGGCTTATCCTTAATCTCTATATCAAACTCCTGGAGTAGAAGGATCCATCTGGTCAATCTGGTTTTGGCATCCTACTTTGCCATGATGTACCTGATGGCGGTATGGTCAGTATAGATGGTCACCTTAGATCCAATGATGTAAGATCTGAACTTATCTAGGGCGAAAACAACGGCTAGCATCTCCTTCTCAGTGACGGTGTAGTTCCGTTGAGCGGCATCCAAAGTCCGGCTAGCGTAGTGAATAGCAAAGGGGACTCCATCCCTCCTCTGTCCCAGCACGGCCCCTATGGCAAAATCATAGGCATTCGTCATGATCTCGAATGGGAGAGACCAATCAGGCGGCTGGAGGACCGGAGCCTCTACAACTAGACTCTTGAGAGTCTCAAATGACGCTAGACACTTATCATCCACAATGAACTTAGTGTCTTTCGTCAGCAGATCAGTCAACGGCAGGGCAATCCTGCTGAAATCATGTATGAATCATCGGTAGAAACTGACGTGCCCCAGAAAGGATCGTAACTGTCGCAAGTTGGACGGTGGACTGAGTTTCTTAATGATATCCACCTTGGCCGGATCAACCTCCATGCCCCTGTTGGAGATGATATGGCCAAGCACCGTCCCTTGAGTCACCATGAAGTGACTCTTCTCCCATGAAAGCACATGGTGAACCTCAATGCATCGCTGAAGGACGCAGTCTAGGCAGTCAAGACAAGCACAAACCTGTTGTCATAGACCGAAAAGTTGTCCATGAAGACCTCCAAGCACTCCCCCACCATGTCCGAAAAGATGGACAACATGCACCTCTGGAATGTCGCCGAGGCGTTACACAATCCAAATGGCATCCGTCTGAAAGC
This sequence comes from Ottelia alismoides, assembly GCA_037367405.1. Classification (NCBI taxonomy): domain Eukaryota; kingdom Viridiplantae; phylum Streptophyta; class Magnoliopsida; order Alismatales; family Hydrocharitaceae; genus Ottelia; species Ottelia alismoides. The sequence goes on along the minus strand of JAZKJV010008250.1, from coordinate 276,406 downwards.
ATATGTCCCAAAGGGAGAGGTGAAGGTGGTCTTGTCTTGGTCTTCGGGCGCAATGACCACCTGATTGTATCTGGAGTACCCGTCCAAGAAACAGTAATGGCTCTTCCCGTCTAGCCTCTCTATAATCTGATCAATAAAAGGCAGCGGGAAATGATCCTTCTTGGTGGCCTGGTTCAATCATCTATAGTCCACACATACTCTCCAAGAAGTGGGTACCCGGGTAGCAATCTCTCTCCAAACTCACTAACAACTGTGGTGATGCCCGTCTTCTTGGGCACCACATGTAGCAGACTGACCCATTTGGAGTCAGAGATGGGGTAGATAAAATCGGTGCTCCACCATTTCGAGATCTCCTTCATGACAACATCTCGAAGGTTCAGGTTCAGCCGCCGCTGGAACTCACACGACGGCTTCGCGTCCTCCTCGAGATAGATATGGTGGGAGCACATGGCCAGAATTATCCCCTGGAGATTGGCTACGCTCCATCCAATTGCCTTGTAGTTCTTTTCAAGAACCCCCATCAGACGGGATTCTTGCTCTCCAGTCAAATCCGCTGAGATAATTACTAGCGCATCTCATGCTCACCTGCAAGGAACCTATACTTCATCGATGATGGTAAAGGCTTCAGCTCTGGGCAACTCGGTGCTGGCGGATCAGGCCTCTGAAATGTCTGAGTGAATGCGACCAAATCTGCATGGGAGAATGAGAACTCTCGCTGACAATCTGCATCTGGTGAAGGTTGTTATGCCGGTGTCTCTCTACTCTGCACGGGATCAGGCTCCACCCTAGTTGTAGGCTCTGTGGAAGTCAGACAAGGAATCAAATCATCAACTTCTGCCCAGTCCATATCTGACTCCGAGGGATCTGTATCAGAATCATAAGAAAAATCTACCTCACGATCGGGAACCTGCTCTGCTGCCAGAGATGTATCCTGGACCAGGAATGCGCTCTCCAAGCTCTCCTCTGCTGGCGTCTGTGCATCAGCGAACTTTGAAGGTGAGAAGATGGCATGTGCTGCTGGATCTGTCCAAACTGCCTCATCATCTGTAATCATAAAATCGCAGTCCTGGTGGATGTCTCGCCCTACCTTTGTTATCTGCTCTGAATCTGAATGCGGCTCTGAGCAAGTGTATTCTCTGGCTCTAGTCTCCTCGATCGTCTCTATTTGTATACTCTTTCCCTCGACGCGAAAGTAAACCTTCCCACTATCATGGTTGAACACTACCTTGGCTGTGGCCAAGAACGGGCATCCTAAAATGATGGGGGTATTGGTCACGGACTCAGGGATCTCCATGTCCAACACAACAAAGTCCACGGGGAATTTCATGCCATGAATCATGACGACAACGTCCTTCAGCAACCCCTTCGGCCACTTGACAGATCGACCAGCAAACTGAAGGACCGTCATGCTCTGTCGTAGAGGGCCTAACTCTAAGCGGTCGAATAAGGCTGTCGGAAGTAGGTTGATCGAAGAACCGATGTCTGATAGAGTACGATTGAACCTCTGCTCCTGAATATGGCATCTGACATACGGGGCTCCTGCATCTGGCCTCTTGGTTGGCAGACGGTTTTGGATTGCAAAGCATGTGGAGCGAGTGAGCACATGGATCTCTGATTGATGGTTCCGCCTCTTCCTCCAAACTGTAGTCCTATCTCTGAGGGATCTCTAGAAGAGAGATATGTGCTCCAAGGCCTCCTGTAGAGTCAACTGTATATGAAATCGGTCCATCATCTGCTGGCTGAACTCTAGGTGGTGTGATCTTTTTGCATTTTCTTTGGTCCCCTTAGCCGAGCGGAGTGCTTGGGGAAAGGGGACTGCTGGGTCTTTTTCAGATGAAGGACTAGGATCGGGTCTGGGCTGCTCACACAAAGCAGAATCCACACATACATCGTCAATCAACACAGGTGGATCCGAAAATATCAAACCCTTTCCTTTATTCACAGAAGTGTCCTGAGATACATGAGTAGTAGGAAAAACAACATGAACAGAAGAACTGGAAATGGTGGCCTCAACACCACCCTCGGCATCTGGAATCGTGGTGTCAGTACTGCGCTCCTGGCTCAGCAACTGGTATGGTGGCATCAGTACCACCTCCTCCATCTGGTGAAGCGACGGCCTCAGTACCGTCGGTTGGATCAACATTCGTAGTGGCGTCAGCACCACCTTCATCATCATGCTCATGAGCGGCATCATCACCGCTCTCCTCCTCGTTTGGCACTCCTGAAGGTGCATGGGGTCGTCGCTCAGACGAGGCGGTGCCTGCTGGCATCCTACCTCTCCTAAGTGTAACAAAATCAGAATCAAACATATATGCAGTAATATCACCAAGGGAATCACTAGAAGTGGTGGTCTCTGTGAACTCTACGTGCTCAGACTTCCTCTTGAGGTTGTTCAGGTTCGGCTCTATCTGTGCAGGAATGGCAGCCTTCCCTTCACTATCTCTCTCATCTCATGTCTGAACTCATCCATCTCCCGTCTGAAAGTGGCATGTTGATCAGAGATGAGACGGGCTAGATCATCTAAGGCGGGGTTCTCATAGGCGGGCCCATGAGAACCTGACGGGTGGCCTCGCTGGTAATGAGGTTGTTGCTGCTGGTGAGAGAGGTAAGGGGGATGATACTGCTTGGAGTGATACTGCTGAGGCTGCCTCCAAGACTGTCCCTGGTGATAGGGACGAGCACCATGATGTTGTTGCTGTGATGGCTGTTGGTGTGACGGGAATTGGGGTTGCTGGTGAATCTCTCGCTGCTGGCCATACTGGCCACCCTGAACTGGAGGCTGTTGCTGGGAACTGGTGCCTCCGGCCGACCAGCGAAATCTGGGATGGTCTCGTCAGATACCAGGCTGGGGTCGATCGTACCATATCCGGTTGATATCCATCTCTGGCTCCTGCTCGTAGGTGGGTGGGGGGAGTACTGTCAGGGGCTAGTCAGGCTGATACACCACCATCGGGTTGTTTGGAGATGGTGGCGGATGCACGTACTGCTGCTGCAGCTGTTGCTGATACTGCTCCGCCTGAACATGATGGACCTGTCGGTACAAGGCGGAGGGCTGGGTCATGCTGCTGTTGCTTCCTGGTTCTGCCTGTGACCTAGACAGGGTTGAGAAGCCGTCTGTGCCTCCTGAAGACACATGATCTGTGTCTTTAGATCACTCAGCATATGTGCCATCTGATCTATCTGTGTCATTCCCTGGCACTGCTTCTTCTCGATCAACTCGATCGGTCCAGCTTCTCGCTGATAATGCCCATGTCGGTGGCTGTCAACTTTGCCTGTGCTACTGCCGCTGATGAAGTGGAGGGACCGGCATCGACCTGTGCTATCCTCTGATAGGACATGGCCTGTGGATGGGGCTTCCCCTGTGTATAGAGGCAGGTCTGAGACATGACAGTGTAGTTCTCGGCCATCTCCTCGTAGATGGCCCAGACTTGGTCCTCGTCTTTGGTGAAATACGATCCTCCATAGGATGCATTCACCAACCCCTGCATCTCGAGTGTAATTCCGCAGAAAAAGATCTGAACTAGGTTCGGCTTCGAGATATCAAGGTGCGGGCATCTGTCGGTAAGCTCCCTGAAGCGATCCCATGCCTCGTGGAACTGCTCGTTGGGGAACATGGAAAAGTTGTTGATCAGGTCCCTTGTTGCATTGGTCCGGCCAAGTGGATAGTACTTGTTGAGGTACTCGGTCCAGAGCTGCTCCCATGTCGTCACAAATCTGCCTAAATGCTTCAGCCAGTTGGCTGCTCTGTCAATGAGGGAGAAGGGAAATTCCATCATCCGAATGGTGTCCTTGTCCACCTGACGGTCGTGGATGGTGCTGCAGATCATCTCGAACTCCTGGAGATGAAGGTGTGGCTCCTCGGTGGTGAGTCCGTGAAAGCGGGGAAGCAACTGAATCGTCTGTGGCGGGAACTTGAAGTCTCCCACGATGGCCAGCAGAACAATCCATATATGGGTAAGAGTTGCACCAGGGTTGTTGACGAGTCCGAAATCGCTCTTATTAAGAAGATGTGTTGTATTTTTTATCGTGCTTAAAAAAATAATGATATGTCGTTTCGTTGTAGGCGGCAATCGGAATCGGCCAAGAAAATAACCACAGAATAATTTAATCAATTTTCAATCATGTGGTTTTATGTTTATATTACTTGGGCAAGTCCCAAGGTCGAGCACAAGGAGGAAAAGGAACAACATAGAATTATGTCAATCAAAAGTCGTGTGCGGTTTTCGAGGCGGTCTTTTTATGGAATTTTTAATGCAATAAAGAATGCAAAATGTAATTTTGGCCTATTTTAGGGACTAAAATGTCAACTACGCACAAATGATGTCTGAAAAATATGAAACATGTCCGAGATGATAATGATAATTCTGACAAAATGAATGCACTATACTTTTTTTGGAATTTTTGGATACAATATGAATTTTTTATGGATTTTTAAATGAAAACAAAATGAATTTCAATATTTAATTATAATAAATATTAAATTTAATTTTTTTCAAGGAACAAAATTATCTAAGGTCTGTCACTAAGTTATTGATCTCAGAAAAATCCTAAACCTCGAAAATACTAGTTTCAATACCTATTAAAAATCAAATATTGAAATATACGAAATACTTTTTACAGGAAAAACTATGCATGCAAATTCAATTCTTTTTTGGCATAATGTCAAGCATAGTTAACTCTACACTATGTGATTTTTCGGGAATTTTTAAAGCAACAGTTAATCAAATAAAAAATTGAGAGTATGAAATGGGCAAAATACGTAATTTTCCACAAAACAATTAATTATTGATTAACCATCAATCATAAAAATATCCACGATATGTCAAAACGTAGATAATTAATTGACAAACATCATGCTATTTTTGAATAATAAAATAAAGCAATGTAGTTATTTGAAATAAAGGAGAAAGACAGGGGTACAAATGCTATAAAATAAATAAAATAAATAAATAAAGTGCAGGGGGACCAAAGTTGAATTACCAATAAACAGAAGGGCAATCTGCAAATTTTCCAAGGAGTCACGTGCTAGACATGTTACCCTTGGACTGGTGCGCAAAATGGAAGTTCGTCGAGGGGGTTTCTGTAAATAACCCACCCCGCACGTGTGTATCACGTGAGCGGGGTGGCTTTTGCTGACGTTTCCTTCGCACATGCATCACACGTGGGAGGACCTCGGGCCTCATGCCCGGTGGCTGGAGCGGCAGAGGAGGTTTGGCGGAGCTTCGGCACGGTACCCCTAGCGTACGGCTGGGCTGGTGGCAATGCGGAGGAGCCCTGGCCTTTGGCTGCGGAGGTCGAGCGTCTGGAAGGCGGTATGGTGTCGGTGACGGTGGAGCTGGAGTCGAAGGCTCGGAGGCGGAGGAGCGTGTCGAAGGTGGACGATGGTGTGGCTGCAGGCGATGACACGATGGAGCTCCGGTGGAGTTGGAGGAGAGGCGGACGGTCGTTGGAGGTCGTAGTTGTCGAGGGTGGTCGAAGGCGTGGCATTGATGGTGGTTGAAGTTGCTAGCGTGGTCGATGTCAATCGGTGAAGAACGACGAAGGCGAATTCGGAGGAGAACGGCGATGGCGGCGTAGGCTCAACAGCCACGAAGGCCGGAGCGGGGCAGAGGCGTGGCGGAAGGGCACGGCTGCAACGAGGATGCTTGATCCTCGGATCTCGTCGACATAGGAGATGCGGGCTGTCACCACCGCAATCTCTGGTGAACGGCGGATGGATGAGTCGGGGGTGGTCGATGCTCTTAAATAGGGCTGGAGAGCAGGATAACCGGAGAAAGGGCGGCGCGAGATATGCGGAGGAAGCTGCAGAGGCGGGTGGCGGTTGCGAGATTTGGGGATGAAATCGCAGAGGCGGGTGGCGCCAGAATGGGGGAGGTGCTGGGAGGTTGAAGGCGACCCCTGGGCCGTCCGATCGGGCGATGATCGGATGCCCCAAAATGGGCCACGTGGCGCGAGATCGGAGGAGAGGGGGCGGCACGTGCTGGATGCATGCCTGGGAGGCACGTGCCTTGCACGTGAGTTGGCTTTTAAATTTTTTTTTTTTATAAAAAACGAATTAATAAATAATCTAAAAACAAGCTGACACGTGGTGGCTCCAGGAGCTGCCACGTGTCAGCACCAGAAAATTCGAAAATAAAAGCTTTGTAAAATGCAAAATAAATAGCAAACGACCTCGGATCGAAAACGTTTCTTCACAAAAATTGTTCGTCTCGATGTGATCTACAACTTTCATGAAGACATCAAAATCAAAATCGATCAAATGCACAAAGTGATATTTTTGGGGTATCCCATGTACATAGAATACCTTGATTTTTGGGTTTTGTATTTTTTTTTCATTTTTAAACCTGATAAAAATCCGGAAAAAAAATATGGAAAAATCAAAGATAAGTAAAGACACCTTAATATTTTTTTGGATTTTAATTAATCAAGAAAGAGAAGAAATAAAATAAAACATGAAAAAGACCAATTTTGTACCGTTGGTTAGTGAAGACCTGGACTCAATTTGTTTCTTTGATTTCAAGCTCAATTTAGATTTGGATTTTTACGCATTTTAATAAAACTTTTATCAAAGAAGACAAATGAAAAAGAAATAAACTAAAATAGGTTAAATATGTACATAAAATAATAGGTCAAAAACTGCTAAAATACAAAATGTACAAAAGAGGCCCAAAACCCAACTTTCACATATGAGCTCCGATTCACTTGAACTTGGCCTTGTTTTGAAGGTGATTGAATGTACATTAGTTCAAAAGTGAGTAGGATCAAAACAGACATTACATAGGGAAGATATGGGGTTTTAGTCCAGAAATCCTGAAACTAGGGTTTGGGTTTTTGGTCCACTTATTTGGGTTAATTATTTTTTTCTATTTTTCATTTATTCTTGTGAGTGATACGTACACAGTGGAGGTGGTTTTGGGTTATTCGGAGTTAGCATGAATGAGTTAAAAATCCAGGAAGTTAGGCTATTTACATGTCAAATTTAGCTGAGGTTTTTAGCTTCTTATTTTGTGTAGAAATTAGTGCTAAAATGCAATTCTTATGAAAACATGCATGAATGCTAATTATACAGTTTCGGCTCAGAAGTCATCTTAGATTAATCCTCTTCCCAAAGTATACCCTATGAACATTGAACAACTGACTCATGTGTGTGAAAGGTTTTAGCTCTTCCCATCCAGAATGCCAGACTACCATGCTCCTCTCCTTTCCTGTAACTCGTCCTCGGGGAGTCAGGTATTTCGTTCTACGGTCTGTTGCGTTGTGTTCACAATCGAATTGGGGGAGAAGTTAGAAGAAGGAGAATACAACTGGAGGGTGGCCAGTGTAGTCACCTCTCCTTGTGAAGATGGCCAATGTAGCCGAGTCTCCACCCAGATCTGCAGGTTTTCTTGAAGCATGGACCTTTTTGGTCAGATTTTATTTGGTAGAATGCTTCTTTATATTTGGAATTTTTGGTGGTTCTACTTGTATCTTGTTGTGCCCCTACGGATATAGAATCTTTTGTTTCCGTACATTTTTTAGGGTCTTAGAAAAAAGTGTGCCCAGCCGTCCATCCCTTTTCCGAAGCTTTATTTCAACCCGTACTCCGGTCTTTAGATTTCCACGCTACCAGAAAAGAAACTCACGCAGTCTTCCAACATCCCGTCTGAGTTGAGCTAAGTGCATAGTGCGAGAGTATAAATTAATTCCCTATTCCAGAGTTGTACCCAGAATAAAGAGACCAGGTTAGACACTAAGAGTTAAATGCTGCACATTGTCATGTGGAACTCAAAGAATTAAGTCAGAGACCTGAAGCTTCTAAAATCCTATTTCTCGGTGAAGTTCCTTTGAAAATTACGTGGATTAAGGTCAAATATAGACCACTCTCGGTTTATGCTCACAACTCGGTTCAGAACCCAATGACTTTTCACAGATGCAAATGAATGCGATGCTGGATGAAGTGCAGGTGTGTGAAATGTAGACACATAAATTTTTTTTGTTGTTTTGTTTTTTTTTTGTTTTTTTTGTTTTTTTATGCAAGGTGTTTTTGGTTTTTTTATGCAAAAATGAAAAGAAGCCATTTTTTTTAAAAAAATTGGGTTGGTCACAGTTAGCGGCAAAAGTCTTTTTCTTTTTCTTTTGTTTTGTAGTTTTTTTTTCAAATTAGTTACCCATCCCGTAAATACATATAGACTTACACGAAACTACGAGATATGGCTAAAATATATACACAGTATATACATAGACCCCCCTATACTTAGCGAGTGTTGTGTCCTCAAAGCACAAGAAGCGTAAAGAAGACATAGCTCGGGCTAAGCATAAGAGAGTGAAAAAGGAAAAGAGAAAGAAAAAGAATTACAGACCGCCCCACTATACTTAGACTGTGAACAATCTAAGTGTAGAAGAAGAGAGGGAAAAATGAAGTGATCGGGGTATGTGAATGAGGAGAATATATACAGGTGGGCATCGGTTCCCCTTATACTTAAGCTCTGGTCAGCCTAAGCATAGAAGAAGGATGGAAGTGAGGTGATCGGGAGATAGGAGAAGGATGGTATACACAGATGGCATCGGTCCCCCCCTATACTTAGGCCTTGGCCTAAGTAAAGGAAGAAGCTGTACAAGGAGACCGATGTGGTCGGGAGGGAGGGTGGGTAGCCGATGATTAAGGCGGTTTTCTGGTGATCTTTTTGTGAGCCTGTGATGGGAGACCGGTATAACGAGATGGAGATGAAGCATATGATTCCCAACTATTATCAGTGTCATCCTCAGAATGATCATGATGGATAATAGATGAAACATTTGAGTCAGTTGAAAGGTAGCCATCATCATAGTTATCCTCAGAGGAATAGTATTTGAAAGTGGACATACTCCAAATATTCTGGTATTTTTGTTTCCTCAATTGTTTCCTCAAAATTCGCTCCTTCTTGAGATCAAGCGATTTGTCCTCATATGAATACTCAGAAGCACCAGTCTCAGTCAACTCATAAGAAATAATTCCAGTGTACTTAAAGAGGGCAGGTGCATCAACTTTGGATGAATAGTAGTTAGGAACGGGAGTTGTCCAACGAGAATCGAATTTTGGATCCTTGCGAAGATATGGCTTGTAGAGATGTCGAACACACTTCACTCATGTAGATTACCTTTTCCAGACCTGATGAGGGATCATCATTGATTCCTCTTCCGAAAGGTCAAAGGTGACTTTCTTTTTCTTGTTTCGTGAAGGTGTCGGTTCACTTGAGTATTTAGATGAATATCCATTGGAATTCTCCTTGTTTGGTGTTCGTCCTGCGTGTTTGTTCTTAGTCTTCTGAATGTTGGTGCACTCTCGATTTGGGATGATTTGGTCAAGGTATTCAGAGAAGGTTGCTCCAGGATGCGACCATGCATATGTCTCAGGATCATAGAAGAAGGCTCTGTCTATTTTGAGATCCGCGGGAATTGAAATGCTGGGAAGAGTCTCTGCATGTTCATTCTTAATTGATTCGATGTTGGAGCATTCCTGTGTCGAGTTGATGTAATCAGAGTAAGTTGAAACAGGGTGTGCCCGTGCATAAGTCTCTGGATCATTTGATTCATATACATGATTCTCCATGGTGAGAGCATCTGGGAATGGAGCAGGGGGTGGATTCTCTAAACCAATAGTCTCATCAAAAACCGCTATCTCAGGTGTCGTAGCAGGGTAGGGCTCTTCTACCTCTTCATGGTTGCGGCTGTCGGGGACTTCGTGGGTTTCCTTAGAAGACCATGGTTCCTCAAAGACAGGGTCAGATCTAAGTGCTTCCAATGCTTTAAAATTGATTTTCCAAGTTTCACAATCAATAATTGCCTTAGATAATGCTAAGAATGGCTTTCCGAGAATAATTGGAGACTGGGTAAATTCTCCTTGATGCTCAATATCAATGATCGTGAATTCTACTTTGAGCGGAGCACCTTGGAATTTCATGATGACAGAAATGATTCCTCTCGGCCTCTTTATCGATCGGTCTGCCAATTGAACAATCTCTCGTATTTTCCTGATCAATCCGAGTTTGAGTTCGTGAAATACAAATGTCAGGAGGATAATGATCGGTGAATCATCATTAATTTGAGCTTGGGTGAAAATCGTGTCTTTGATTATGCAGTCAAATCTGGGCAACCACTTCACTATGCGGCTCTTGGTTTTTCTCCTCAACACCAAGGAGGAGGCCATTGACAAGATATGTCTTTCAGTTTTTGTCCGTATCCTGCCCGACTTTTTGATCATTAATTTGCCCTTACAAATCCTTTAAGGTCGGGGAAGTGTTCAATGGCCTTTAGAAAGGGAATTCGAAAATTAATTTCTTCTCCGATGCTTTCCGTACAGCAGGATCCAAATTCCTCAGATCTTCTTCAATCTTAATTTTTACAAAATTTTCTGGATTTTTTATTTTTTTGGTGTTTTTGAATATTCCTATTTTGTGGTATTTTCTGTGTGGTGTGGTTCTGTGGTGTGTTCCTCAGATGAGCAGGGGTTCTGATGTTCAGAGTGGGAGTCAGAGGCATAGTCACTTCTAGGGGAATAATATGCAGAAGTGACACTGTCAGAATCATCAAAAGATTCCTGAATATTCTCAAAATTTTCAATCTTAGATCCAATCATTTTCTCATTCGTTTTCATATCCGAGCTACAAGAGATTGAAATTAATCGATCGGAAAATTCTCGAAATCTATCCTCCATTAAATCAAATTTCTTATTCACCCTCAAATATCCTCCAAAATCTTTTCATGGCCAATCATGGTAGCAGTTGGGATGTGTTTTTGTAATTGAATTTCCTCTTCCATTTTCCTATAGGTACTAGGAGAGGAGTCTCTTGAAATATCTGATATATGATCATCATTTTCGGAAAGTATCTCATCAATAATTATGGAAGGTGGCTGCTCATATGGTCTAAGTATGCGGAGTTGGTCCGAGTAGAGTTCAATCCTTTAATTATGAGTGGTCAGACCTTGATATTGTGGAGTCAGCATATAGGGTTGATGTGTTTCTATGTGATATGTACAATCCTCTGTATGAGTATCATATCTGAAGAGGGGGTTGTCATGGTCAATCCAAGATGATGATTGTTTATTGGTGTTCCAGGGTAGGGTCGATGGAAGAGGTGAAGAAGTCTTCAATTCGATCATGTATTTATCATCTCCCATGAATGATGGATTGACATTTACTGAATATGAAGGATGAATTGTATGATCAAAGTAGAGTGGATTGATGTATGAAAAAGTGGAGACCTCAGTCGGTTTTTGATTTGTCTAGTCCGAATACATAGGGTTGTCATTCATGAAGCAGATTAGATTTGTAGAGAGTGTTGGTGGTTGAGAGTCTCTTGTTGAAGTTGGAGGAGGTGTTTTGAGTCCAACCGATACAAATTCGTTTTCATAGTATAGCACTGATGGATTCTCGGATAGTTGTTCGGCCATTTTTGAAAGAGCTGAAAGGAATGAGGGGTTGGGTCTGCAAGAGTTTTTGGACAAGAGTTCCATGATGAGGTTTAAATCAAGAAAGGAGAGAGATGATTGCACGGGATTGTGAAAAGAAATTTTATCAAATGTGCGGCTATTGATCTTCGAAATCGGTTCACGCACACCACTGTAAACACAAATCAAACCCCGGGTTCACCATTTCACACAATGAAGCCATAAGAGTTCGGCTATTATCTTTTCAAATTTAGTTGGTGATAAATCAATCTTGGGAAAAAAAATTAGCGAGCTGTTAGGTACCGAAATTTTCGTAATGACTGTCCCGAATTCTTACGACTAGTTGCACCTACTTTCAGCCAGTGCGGGAGTAAGTACGGACCGTGGAATGGCTACCCGTTACTTGAGGATGGAGCCTTACGCAGTGTCCTATAAACCACCCACTCTGCTAAGGAAATTCAGACCATTTACCGGCTACCCGTAGATCCTCACTGAGAAGTAGCTAATCGTTTTTGGTAGAATCAGTAGTCAATATGAAAATTCGATTTTGGGCTCTAGCCTTAAGTGTCGTCTCTCGCTCACTCAGAAAAAATAAAATAATCCAAGGTCGGGGTTTCTTTCCCGCAGAAATTATTGATTTTATGGGTTAATTTAAAATCGACTATATTTAGCAGTCCCAATTTTAATTAGGTGATCACTGAAAAATTAAGTGAGCATAATAATACACGTATATCATCCAGTCCCAATTTCCTTTAAAATTATGTGATAAACAAGAGGTAGAAGTTCGAGAAAAGCCGATGCACGCGGAAAACAATGATGTATGCTCAGTTAGAAGACTTACAGTGAATCCTCACAATCTTCATGTGGGATGCTAGACAGAAATTGAAAATTTATTCTAAATTAATGCAAGCCGATGAAAAACTACACCTAGCAGAAATTTCTATTAGCGAGAAAGAATTGAGTTGAATTTTGGCTAAATTGAATGATTTAATGTGTGTCTCAATTAATAGTGCAGTGTGGCCTAATTTCTATGAGCACAATCAAGAAATCAAAATGCTCTGAGCACCGTATGTGCAGGTCTATCCTAATCGCCACTCAAGTCGGGCCCCACTCTCATCGGAGAGTGAAACAGGCCATGACACACCACAGAAGAAAGTTAGAGGTCTTTTACACATGTGAGAGTCCAATCGGACACCGCTATAAATGAGCAATTAATTACAAAAATTTAAAATTTGTAGAAAATAAAATCCTAGACTCTACGCTCTCTCACGACTCGACTTGATCTTAAATTAATTGCGGCTTTTGGAAGTCGGTGAAGATGCGTCGGTACTTGAAAAACCGCTCTACGTACGCTGGGTACCTCGTAATAAAAATAAGAGAGAGAATGTAAGAGAGTGATTCAAGAAATAAAAATAAAATAAGAGAAATAAATGCTGAAAATAAATTGCAGGAAAAAAATGTAGTTTACAATGAACAATTCAGGGGTCAGACTGCCCGAATGCAGAAAATCGAACAAAAATTTTTTAAGACAAAAATCTAAGCTGTTTTCCTCCCTGGCAACGACGCCATCTAACGACTCCGAAATCACTCTTGTTAAGAAGATGTGTTGTATTGTTTATCGTGCTTAAAAAATTAATGATATGTCGTTTCGTTGTAGGCGGCAATCGGAATCGGTCAAGAAAATAACCACAGAATAATTTAATCAATTTTCAGTCACGTGGTTTTATGTTTATTTCACTTGGGCAAGTCCTAAGGTCGAACACAAGGAAGCAAAGGAATAACATAGAATTATGTCTATCAAAATTCGTGTGTGGTTTTTGAGGCAGTCTTTTTTGAAATTTTTAATGCAATAAAGAATGCAAAATGCAATTTCGGCCTATTTTAAGGACTAAAAAGTCAATTACGCACAAATGATGTCCGGAAAATATGAAACTTGTTCGAGATGATAATTATGGCAATATGAATGCACTGTAATTTTTTTTGGAATTTTTGGATGCAATATGAATTTTTTTATGGATTTTTAAATGCAAACAAAATGAATTTCAATATTTAATTATAATAAATATTAAACCTAATTATTTTCAAGGAACAAAATTATCTAAGATCTATCACTAGGTGATTGATCTCAGAAAAATCCTAAACTTCGAAAATACTAGTTCCAATACCTATTAAAAATCAAATATTGAAATATGCGAAATGATTTTTACAGGACAAACTATGCATGCAAATTCAATTCTTTTTGGGTATAATGTCAAGCACAATTAACTCTACACTATGTGATTTTTAAGGAATTTTTAGAGCAACGGTTAATCAAATAAAAAATTCAGAGCATGAAATGGGCAAAATACATAATTTTCCATAGAACAATTAATTATTAATTAAACATCAATCACAAAAATATCCACAAATGTCAAAACGTAGAGAATTAATTGACAAACATCATGCTATTTTCTAATAATAAAATAAAGCAATGTAGTTGTTCGAAATAAAGGGGAAAGACAGAGGTACAAATGCAATAAAATAAATAAAATAAATAAAGAAAGTGCAGGGGGGACCTAAGTTGAATTACCGATAAACAGAGGGGCAATGTGCAAATTTTCCAAGGAGTCACGTGCTAGGCACGTGACCCTTGGACTGGTGCGCAAAATGGAAGTTTGCCGGGGGGTTTCTGTAATTAACCCACCCCGCACGTGTGTATCACGTGAGCGGGGGTGGCTTCTACTGACGTTTCCTCCGCACGTGCAGCGTACACGGGAGGACCTCGGGCCTCACGCCCGGTGGCTGGAGCGGCGGAGGAGGTTTGGCGGAGCTTCGGCACGGTACCCCTGGTGTACGGCTGGGCCGGTGGCGATGCGGAGGAGCCCTGGCCTTGGGCTGCGGAGATCGAGCGTCTGGAAGGCGGTATGGTGTCGGTGATGGCGGAGCTGGAGTCGAAGGCTCGGAGGCGGAGGAGCACGGCGAAGGTGGACGATGGTGTGGCTGCAGGCGACGACACGATGGAGCTCCGGTGGAGTTGGAGGAGAGGCGGACGGTCGTTGGAGGTCGTAATTGTCGAGGGTGGTCGAAGGCGTGGCGTTGATGGCAGTTGAAGTTGCTGGCATGGTCAATGTCGGTCAGTGAAGAACGGCGAAGGCGAAGTCAGAGGAGAACGACGATTGCGGCGTAGGCTCAACAGCCACGAAGGCCGGAGCGGGGCAGAGGCACGGCGGAAGGGCACGGCTGCAACGAGGATGCTTGATCCTCAGATCTCATCGACGTAGGAGATGTGGGCTGTCACCACCGCAATCTCTGGTTAACGACGGATGGATGAGTCGGGGGTGGTCGATGCTCTTAAATAGGGATGGAGAGCGGGATAACCGAAGATAGGGTGGTGCGAGATATGCGGAGGAAGCTGCGGAGGCGGGTGGTGGTTGACAGATTTGGGGATGAAATCGCGGAGGCGGGTGGTGCCAGAATGAGGGAGGCATTGGGAGGTTGAAGGCGACCCCAGGGCCGTCCGATCGGGCGATGATCGAATGGCCCAAAATGGGCTACGTGGCGCGAGATCGGAGGAGAGGGGGTGGCACGTGCTGAGCGCGTGCCTGGGAGGCACGTGCCTTGCACGTGCGTTGGCTTTTAATTTTTTTATAAAAAATGAATTATTAAATAAGCCAATAAAGGCTGACACGTGGCGGCTCCAGGGGCGGCCACGTGTCAGCACTAGAAAATTCGAAAATAAAAGCTTTGTAAAATGCAAAATAAATAGTAAACGACCTCAGATCAAAAAGGTTTCTTTACAAAAATTGCTCGTCTCTATGAGATCTACAACTTTCATGAACACATCAAAATCAAAATTGATCAAATGCACAAAGTGATATTTTTGGGGTATCCCATGTACATAGAATACCTTGATTTTTGGGTTTTGTATTTTTTTCATTTTAAACCAGATAAAAATCCGAAAAAAATATGAAAAAATCAAAGATAAATAAAGACACCTTAATCTATTTTTTTTTATTTTTATTAATCAAGAAAGAGAAGAAATAAAATAAAACATGAAAAAGACCAATTTTGTACAGTTAGTTAGTGAAGACTTGGACTCAATTTGTTTCTTTGATTTCAAGCTCAATTTGGATTTGGATTTTTACGCATTTTAATAAAACTTTTATCAAAGAAGATAAATGAGAAAGAAATAAACTAAAATAGATTAAATATGTGCATTAAATAATAGGTCAAAAACTGCTAAAATACAAAATGTACATAAGAGGCCCAAAACCCAACTTTCACATATGAGCTCCGATTCACTTGAACTTGGTCTTGTTTTGAAGGTGATTGAATGTACATTAGTTCAAAAGTGAGTAGGATCAAAACGAACACTGTATGGGGAAGATATGGGGTTTTTATCCTGGAAATCCTGAAACTAGGGTTTGGGTTTTCGGTCCACTTATTTGGGTTAGTTATTTTTTTATGTTTTTCATTTATTCTTGTGAGTGATATGTACACAGTGGAGGTAGTTTTGGGTTATTCGGAGTTAGCATGAATGAGTTAAAAATCCTGGAAGTTAGGCTATTTACAGGTCAAATTTGGCTGGGGTTTTTGGCTTCTTATTTTGTGCAGAAATTAGTGCTAAAATGCAATTCTTATGAAAATATGCATGAATGCTAATTATGCAGAATAGATGCAGAAATGCTGTTGATTTTGAGGGATTTGAGCTTAATAAATGAGATTTAGAGTGATGAATCTGAGATTCATCAGTTATGCAACTCTCTCATCGGGCGTGCTCCTGCTGCTGGCTGGACAGGTTGCCCTCCCTTAGGTATATCTCCTCCACTGGGTCTGCGCTGCTCTCGGTCAGCTCTCATCTACTCTGTCTCCTGGCACATCTCGACCATGAAAGCTCCATGATCTCTAATCTGGCGTTGCATCGTCTCTAGGGAAGCTAACAGGGTGTTGTTGATTGCACCCTGGTCCAAAATATATGACTGCTCCTATCTGGGGCCCTCGGTGCAGTCCTCGCTACTGGCCATGGTCTCTGCAAAGGCAAAAAACCCAAACTCAGGTGCCGAAATATCATCTGACTGCTGCTATCTCTGATCTGGCACCTCAGGACTAATAGTAGAAGGGTGGTCAGGGGGAACAGGATGGAAGCGAACTCGGGTTCGGAGAGTGGGGCTCGGCTCTCGCGAACCAACCTAGATGAGCGGGCCGGAGTGCTCGAAAGCAGTTCAACCAGAGGATGCCTAAGGGACCTCCAACCCATCATCTTGATCTGGCGAGTCAGGCGAATGAGATCTGGAAAGCAAACAGAATGGTCAAGCAATACCCCAAATTCACCAACGCAACACGAGCTGATGACCGTAAGAGTTCGGTCTTTTATCTTATCTTTTTTTATTTTGATGATAAGACAGTCTATCAGAGCGATTAGCGAGCTGTTAGGAATCCAACGCCCCCAGGAGACTGTCCCGATCCCAAACTAGATCTTTCTTAGCCAATACAAGCCGCGAACTGTTTACCGGCTACCCGATCAGCTCGCCCTGTTAAGGATATCGCGGCCTGCTTTACCAGAGATCGGAGCGATCCTCACTGGAGAATGACTAGCCCAGAAGCAGTAGTCTGAAGAGGGATTAGATGTGGCTCTAGCCTAGTGTACGGGTCACTCTCTCGCCCAATCAAACCATCCAATGAGGGGATTACTCTCCCAATGCAGAATGTTTTTGTGAGGTAATTTTTAAGTCCAGTTTGTTTTAGTAGTCCCAATTTTAGGATTTCTCTTTCTTAGGGTTTTTTTCAAATAAAAGCAATCGCCTAATGAATTTTTCAGTTCTCTTGATTTTATTAAGTCCAGAAATCGGGGGGAGAAGATGAAAAAGCCGATGCGCAGTAAAATCAATGATGCATGCTGAATAAGAATGCGTACCTTTCCTCCAGCTCTCTGCATGCAATATGATCCGTGCATAATTAAAAGATAGGAATAAAATCCAACCTAAATGATGCAGCGAGGAAAACGGCCTTAACAGGAATTTCTACACGAAAAGAACGGGAGCTAACGGGTCAACAGGAGGGGTCGGAGTCCGGTCTCTGATGTCGATCGGTGTCTGCCACAACGGATCCTGCCAGCTCTGTATACGGCCTCTAGCGGCACGTGACCTCTCGAGTGACCAGGTTAGCTTTTTCTTATTAATTAATTAATTAGGACCAATCGAACAGTTACACATGCAGACTAATTAGGCTAGGGTCCTAATCAATTATGTCACATATCAATAAAAATTCCTAAGTTAAGGCCAAATCCTCGAGAAACAAAATAAAGGAAAAAGCTGTAAAAACCAAATCCGACGGAAAACTATGGTGGGGTCCCTCGAGCACACCGGTGCTCGGCGAAACAGACCGGCAATCCACAAGTCTGAGAGTCTTGGTTTGGGTTGTCCCTGTATTATTACAATAATAATCAGGCCGAAAGGAAACTAATCTAAACTACACTAAGTCTAAACTACGCTCTCAAGCACTCCTGCTTCCTCCCTCACGCTCTCCTGCGGCCCCGTATAGAAGGGAGCCGCCTCCAATCCCTGCAGTTGCATCGGCTTCCCGAAGAAAGCTGCCTCGGTCGTCAGGCCCTCGTAAAGAAGACAAACAGAGGTGTGTCGGTCTACAGTTATTATATTAATGAAAAAGAAAATAAAATAAAATATATGCAAAAATAAAAATAAAAATAAAAAATAAACAAAATAAAAGAAAATAAAAGAAAATCAAAAGTCCACGAAAACCGTGAAAGAAACAAAAACTGTGAGAAAGCCACAAAAATAAAACCGAAAAAGAAAACGACTACTAAGCTGTGCTCCCCAGCAATGGAGCCATTCTGATGACCCGCAAAATCCCTTGCGATCCGAGTAAGGATATAAATCAGGGTCATTGCGACCCGAATCGCGAGGCTAGGTCAACAAGAAAAATCTAAGACCACCAAATATTAAAATCAAACAAGAAACTCAAATAGCGGTCTCGCTATTTTATTTAACATGGTATAGCGACCAGGGTCGAACTCAAGGAGCACGGGTTGGCTCAAGGCCTACGAAGTAGCTAGAAATCAAAATAAAATAAAACAAATTGATTTTGTTGGAATTTTTGGGTTTTTAAAATTTTTTATTTTCAATTATAAAGAAAATATAAAACAAATGCAAAAAGGCAAAATCAAGGAATTATTAAACACACAAAAATAAGTCAGAAAATTAAAATAAATATATTTTTAGATTTTAGGATTTTTCAAGTGTTTTTATTAATTTTCTCAGATTTTTATAATTTTTAGTTGATTTTATGAAAATGAAAGAAGCCTAAAAATAGAAGCTACTGTGCAGCCAGATTTGAAAGGATATTTAAAAATTTAAAATACCTATAAAAATTTAGTAACAATTTTATTAAAAAATTACAAAAAAATCTAACTACAGAAAAATAAATTATATATTTTTATTTTTTTTCCAGAATTTTCAATGTTTTTAATAAGTTTTTTAGGGTTTTTATATTTTTAAGGGTTTATATATACAAATCAAATAAAAATTGGACTGAAGCAACAAGACAGCAAAACAAACAAACCACAATATTTTTAGAATTTTTGGGGATTTTTTAATATTTTTAGTTGGTTTTTAAATGTAGATAGTAGAAAATAAGGAGTTTTTGAATTTTTAAAAATAGAAAATAACAACAAAAATGTCCCAAAATTGTTGAAATTTTTACACAGTGGCAGCGGCCATGTTTCCAAATTTCAGGAGATTTGGAATTGATTTGCTCTTTTATTCAACCAACAAGACATGCACAACACAGATGGACCTAAATGCAAAGAAAGTAAGTTTCAGGGACTTAATTATAACATGCGCCGAAAATGTAGGGGGTTCAATGCAATTTTCACTTTAAATTCAGCACATGTTCAAATCCATCATGCATAGGGGCATAACTGTAAATATTGAAACTAAAACTTCAAAGCATGACATGCATTAAACCTGAGCCCTGTACACGCAAATGTCCCAGAAAGTCACGTGACGAAGCATTTGCAACACAAATAGAGGGACTAAAATGCAAATTCTAGAAGTCTGAGGTCTAAAGTGCAAATTATCCAAATTAAAAACAACGACAACACATAATTATAGGACTAAAAAGTAAATGCTAAAACAGAAAGGGACTAAGTGAAATTTACCCCTTTCTTAAAGATCCGATGGCTGAAGGAGGTCCCACTTAAGATCTGACGGCTACAATTCGCGGATACCCCTTCGATGATCAACGCTCCAGATCAGATCCTTAGATGGATTGGACGGCTACGAGCTCTCCGTAGATTGATGGCTGAGATGGACCTGGAGAACGAGCTCGATCGGACGGTGGGGGAGGGTCCTGGATGAACTGGTCGACGGCGAAGTTCAACCGGCCAATACGCGCGCTAGGGGACTCCTCCAAGGCTACTCTGAGAGGGAAAACGATCCTGGTGGTGGTCCGCAACTGATGGGATGCTCCGATGTGGTCGGGAGCAACTAGAGCGCTCCAGCGACGAGGTAGACCTGGAGCACCTGTGCTTCAAGGTTTAAACCTCCAGATGAGGCTCATTCTTCTTCAACCCTGCTCAGAACGAGTGCTAGGTCGAGGGCAAAGTGCCTCGACCTGGTTACGAGCGAAGTGGGCGGTTGGGGGAGGCGGAGCGTAGCTCTCCGGTGAGAGGCGACAGAGGAGAGCCGATGACCCTATTCCTGGGCGAACTAGGGGGAATGAAGGGGTGAAGAACGTGGAGAGGAGTCTCGTGAAGGTGATAGGATAGTCGGTCGGGCAAATGGGTGATCGCAAGGTGATGGAATGGCCGATGAAGGTCGGTGGTCGGAAATCGAAGAATGAAAATTCAGACGAAGCTAAGGGCTAGATAAGCTACTTGATGGACGAAGGCATCTATGTTGGAGGTGCCGGATCTCCTGGTGTCTTCGCCTCGATGGAGCGACATCCCCAGAGGCTCGAGCTCGCCGGTGGCGGAGCACGACGAGATGGCTTGCCAGATCTGAGGCTAGAGGCCTCGGTCCTCGCTGCAACAATCCCTCAACCTAGCTGTCACTCAAGGAGAAGGAATGGAGGTCCCTGGAGCCGAAGGCGATGGGCGGAGATAAGTGAAATGGTGGCTCCAGGTGATGCTTTATATGAACAGAGGTTCGAGAAGATGGGGATCGGGCGCGCATTCCAAGGAGCGGGTCCCTAAGAGAGTAGGCATGCGTGGATCACGGATCGCTCCTTGGCAATCGGAGCCCCTAATCGAACGGAACGGGGTCTGGACTGGTGCAGGAAAATTTGGCGAAAACTGGGTCGGCACTAGATCCGCGAGGGAATGGTCTGGGGGGGAGTTGACCGGGGGTCAACAATCCCCTGTGGACCAATCAGAATCCAACAACCCAAAATTATTTATAAATTAAATAAAAAATAGCAAACAATGTTATTAAAAAATATTTAAAAAGTAAAAAATGTATATTTTTTTCAAATAATTTTTTAGTGATTTTTATTTATTTTTTTGAAAAATAAATTAATGTATATACATAATATAATATTATATATAGGTATAAAATACCTATGTATTTTATATTTTTATTTTTAATTACGTATTTTTGTACAAATACCCCATATTTATATTTTATTTATTCACAACATAAAATTGTAGAGTATAAAATAATTTTTATTTGATTTTTGTTATTTATTTACAAGGGTGAAATAAATAGGTCTTTTATTGGTATATACATGGTATATGTACAAGAGGAGAGAGAAAGTATTTTATTTTTTATTTTATTTTATTTTTCTTATTTTTTATTTCTATAAATATATATGAATTATTAAAAATCCATTTTTTTTTGTTTTTTTGAAAATAAAATATATACATGAAGGAGGAATATATATAAGTTTAATGGCCCTATCTCTCTCTACTTGTTTTATTTTGCGGTCAGGCCAATGCTTGGCCCTCCCTTGGGTTCGGGTCACTCAATATTTATTCTAAACATCTCCTTCTTTTTCTTTATTTCTTTATTCTTTTATTTTTGCACAAAAAACATGCTAAATATTGATATTTACATAAAGCATGCATTTTGATAACTTATTATATTTACAAACATATACATGGTATTTTGCCAAGATATATAGCTAAAATAAAAGAATAAAGAGTGATGAATGGGGATTCATCAGTGCTCTTATACTCTTTGTCAAGAAGAAGGAAGGGAAACTTAGACTATGCATTGATTATCGAGCTTTGAATCAGATCACGGTTAAGAACAAGTACCCCTTACCTCGAATAGACGATCTATTCTATCAATTGCATAAGGCCGCTATCTTTTCAAATATTGATTTAAGATTAGGTTACCATCAGCTAAGAGTCAAAGCAGATGATGCTCCAAAAACTGATTTTTGATCAAGGTATGGACATTATGAGAATTGAGTAATGCCATTTGGATTAACCAATGCTCCTGCAGCATTCATGGACCTCATGAAAAGTTTGTCATAGTTTTCGTCGATGACATCCTTACTTATTCAGAAGATAAGAAGCAGCATGAGGAATACTTGAGGACAGTATTAGATAATATGAGACACCACCAACTCTATGCTAAATTCTCAAAGTGTGAATTTTGGCTTGATAAGGTGACATTCCTTCGACATGTCATATCGAAAGATGAGATATATGTTGATCCATCAAAGGTTGAGGTAGTTTTGAACTAGAACCCACCAAAAAAAGTCACAGAAGTTCATAAATTCTTGGGTTTGGCTGGTTATTACAGGCATTTCATTCAGTACTTCTCGAAGATAGCTCTACCTCTCACGAAACTAATGAAGAAAGAAACCAAATTCATCTGGTGTCTGCAATGTGAAGAGAACTTCCAAAATTTGAAGAGGATGTTGACTTCAGCTCCAATTTTGACACTTCCTTTGGGTACTGGAGGTTTCACAGTGCATACTGTTGCTTCAGGATCAGGACTTGGTGTTGTTCTGATGCAACGGGATGAGGACATGATTTATTGATGAATCTGTGATTTATCACTCTAAAAGTTGAAAATAGAGCTTTGTTCCCGAGTAATTAGTTATATATCTCTACTTATATTGCATAATTAGCATTCATGCATGTGTAAATAATATGTGCATTTTAACATTCATATTTTCATAAATAAGAAGCCTAAAATTCAATGTACATATTCACTAGTATAATAGCTAACTTCACATATTTGTATATATTTTATACTAACTCCAAATCCAATAAAATCAACTCCATTGTGTACATATTACTAACAAGAATATAAGAAAAATATAAAAAAATACTAACTTGAAAGTTGACAAATAAACCCAAAGCCTAATTCTCTAACAGACGGACAAAAATGCGCATATCTCTCTCATACAGTGTCTGATTTAGGTCTACTCATTTTAAAGTAGTATACATTGAAAGACCTTCAAAACAACATCAATTTCATAAAAATCAGAGTTCATATGTGAAATATGGGTTTTGGGCCCCTATTTTATAATGTACATATTGACCAAACTACCCTTTATATTATCTTTTTATTTTCTTAATTATTAAAAATCTAAAAAATAGATTAAGTTGTAAATATTCCTTTCATATTTTCTCTAATTTGATTTTTATTTTTCTCTTATTTAAAAATGATAAAAAATCTACAAAAGATAAAAATATGGTATTTTATATCTATAAAGTACCCCCAAAAATACCTTTATACAGATGATTTCTTGTCATTTTTGGTCCTTCATAAAAGTTGTAGATCTCGTTGAGACGAGAAACTTTTATGTTGACCACTTTTTGATTTGACTCCTTTTGTTGTTTCTTTTTTATTTTTTATTTAATTTGATTTTTTTATTTTTCTGGGAGCGACACGTGGTTGCACCTAGAGCTGCCACGTGTCACTCCCTTCTTTTTTATTTATTTTTAAGTTATTATTTTTTACATTATAATTTTTACTTTAATTATTATTTATTTATCTTAATTATTATTTTGATTAATTACTTCAATTATTTAATTATTTATCTTTATTTTAATTATTTTAATTATTCTAAATATATTATTATTACTTACTTACTTTTCCCCGTACCTCTCCTCTCTTTCTCTCTCTCTCTCATGTACTCTCTATTCTCCCCACTTATTCTCTCTCTCCACCCATTTTCCATGCAATCCACATCCCCCCTTTTTCTCTCCCCATGCATATCCCATGCAATACCCAGTCATTCTCTCTCTCTCTCTCTCTCTCCCTCTCTCTCTCTCTCCAACCCATCCCCCAACTGCACCCGCAAGCCCATGCAACTGCCCCACGCATCGTGTGTTGGTGCGTGACTCCATCTCTCTCCCCTCTCACCCTCCCATCTCTCTCACAGTCGCTTGTCTCAACGCACATCTCCCTCTCTTCCATGCACAAACCACACCCCCGTTTCTCTCGCCATCCCCACACGACCTGCATCTCACAACCACCCATAAAAGGGAAGGCGCCAGCCCCATTCGAATCATCTGCCATTGTTTGGAGGTGACCAAGCTCCTTCTCCAAGGCCGGTGACAGCATCTTGGAACCCCGTCGAGTGAAGAACCTCACCTCGGTGAGATCCAAGGGATCTAAACCCCTTGTTGTAGCTCCTCCATGAGCTGCTCAAGCTCGGTCAACTGCGCGACCTAAAGCGAGGATCACGACCAAGCTACACCTTCGGTCGGCTCCCGGGCAAATTCGTCCATCTCAGCCCCTTCTCCATGTAATTTCTCCTTCATTCTCTTTCTTCCCTCTCTCTCTTTATTCCTCTATTTCTTCCCAAACCAAGTCCAAACCATCACCTTTCTGCCTTCAATCATCCACTTCGATCGTCATTGCGGCATCATCTTCAGTAGCCCTCATCTTCGATCATTTGCTAGCAGAGCTCCGATCCGCTTCTCTTCCATCGACCCTCATTCGCAGCCTTGCAGTTCATGCCTACAGGAAGCCTTCTAGCCCTCATGTGCGCCGACTACACCTCGATTGACTAGCAACACTCGACCGGCTCCGCCTTCTCAATGCCGTAGTCGTGTCCGCATCCACTTGCGGCCTCCGCACATTGCTTTCACCTTCGATCGAAGGTCTCGATGTCCGCCGCACCGAACTGCCCCAACGTCTCTTGGTCGTGTGTCAGGCACGAGGAAGGAGCAGGACATCTGCTGCCTTGCGTAGCCCCTGCCTGCGTCCGCACCGCCCATCTTCATCATCGCATGCGAGCTCTCTTTACCGCGCGAGGAGCCACCCCTCTCCTTTCACCTCTGTAGCCTCGAATCCTCGATCACATCAAAATTCTATGCTCACCACCGACTCAATACCCTCCACCAATCGCCACCGACAACCAGCTACGCTAACTGCCTCGCACGAGGGTCGTCCCTCCAGCAGCACTGATCCGCATTGATGTGTCAGCGGTCAGATGCCCCTGCCTCATTTCGCATAACATACTACATCGTTCTCCATCAACCTCCATGTTCCATCTCGATCCCAGTCGCCAGTAGCGACTCCCGTGTCGTGTGTCGATCGAGGGTTGTGGTTCGTACCATCTCGTTGCCGTGCTACACCCCCTGGAGCCCCATCGATATGCCCATCTCCGCTAGCAGGTTGTCGACTCCCAGCCTGTAAGTCACATCCCTCCATCGCCGCACTCCACGCAGCCGCCAAGGGAATGACAACTACCATCCACCGCAGGCCATCTGCGGTTGTGGCAGCCCATCTTCTCACCACCACCGACCATCGGTCATTCGCTCACTCTGCCTCACCAACAAGATACACAATAGGAGCACTACACCCGCTTGCCACCTCATGTCACTGCCGCACCGCCCGCCAATAACCCACTGTCCAGTGGCCGAGACTGCCCCCTCACCACGTGCCTTCGTGCCACCGCCCTCCAGCCGTCGCACCTCGGGTAGGAGCCAGCACCACCAACACACTCCTCTGCGCTCCAGGTCACCTCCAGCACAACCGCCTAGACACCACTTGCGGAAGAGTCCTCCCCATCACGTTAGCAGCACGTGGGGAGGGAGGAAATTTTCATAGATGCCCCCTACTCTACGGTATTCACCAATAAGCCCGGCCTTCCAAGAGGCACGTGCGGTGCACGTGCCTCACTGGAACTTTTGCAAGAAAGCCCCTCATTGTTTCGGTAATAGCATTTTCATATTTCCTTTCAATAATTTTATTTCTGAAATTGCATCCATACCTCGGTGTTTGAACCTTAATTTAAACACGTATTTGGTATCATTTCTATAGTCTAAATATTGCATTCTGTAGAACAACTTTTTCTCTATCATTGTGGATATTGAATATATTTTTATGAGTTGTGGATTATTTAATATAATTATTTTGATAAAAATTTCAATATTTTACCCACTGTTTGCTATTAATTCCATATTAAATTAATCTTGCTCTAAAAAATCCCAAAAAATCACAGTAGGTAGATTTTAGATTGTTCTATATTGTTCCAAAATTTCATCTCATTTGCACGCATATGGAGGTCGCAATAAATTCATTCGTGATTCACACAATTAATTTTTAACTAATCATAGATCAATTATTTTTTAGATCTAAAAATTTTCTGGATTCCTCTCATGTAGAATCATCTAGGATAATTTTATTTCTGCGACTTGTTAAAATTAATTTGCTCAAAATCACCCTGTTTTCATATTTAATTTATAATTAATTAATTTTTTATCCAAAAATTATAAAAAAAGTAGTCTAATTGCATCACATTTCACATTCTACCAAGTTTGAGGATTTTTGGATTTAAGATGATCGTAATTTGCATTTTAGTCACCGACCTTTGCCAAATTTGCATGTCCTTCATTAGTTGCATTTAAAAATACCAAAAAATGCCTCTTCGAAAACCTGGCATCTAGATTGACTAAAAAACCAAACCTAAGGAGATAGTGGCCTCCCTGAGTTCGACCTTGGACTTGCCCTAGTAAAATTTGACCGCTCGCTTTAATTGGAAAAATCATTAAATTTGAGATTTTTTATTAATCTAAATTTGCCCGACTGCAATGAAAAAATTAAAAGTTAATTTCCAACAGATTAACTAGAGTAAATAAGGATTAATCAGATGGTGCCGTTGCCGGGGAGGCGCGGCTTAGGTTAATTTTTAGAAAATCTAGATATTAGGTTTTTCACCCCCGGGTAGTTTGATCCCCTATTTTTCCTATAATTATTTCTCTATTTATTTTCCAACATTTTTCTACGTAATTTTGTTTGCTTTATTTGTGTTTATCTCTTTCTGACATAATTTCCATCTTTTTTTGCGAGGGTCCGGTGGATTTGGAGCAGCTTTCTTGAAGTCGACGCATCTCGAAGTGCATCGGAGGCCGACGATTCGTGGATCGAATCGACTGTTGAGATGTCAAAAACATTTTTAAGAGAGATTCTCATTTTCATTAATGTGTACTAATTGATTGATGTCTAGCGAATTCTGTTTGGAATTTGTGCTTGTATCAAGATTGGATATTGTCCTCATCGTGGTTGTGTGGTTGATTGACATAGATTAGGACCTGCACTAGTGGCTCTCAGAGCATTTCCATAGATTATTTTATTGCTTGTGCTTGTATTCTAAAGGACCACACATCACACTTAATGAGGTGTACTTAGACCGTAGAGCTATTAGTCAAAATTAAATTGTTCATCACTCGCTAATAAAACTGCTCAGTTTTTCTAACCTAGGATAAAGGAATTGGGACTGGACGGTAGACGTGATTGCTTGTGTGTATTAATTACAGTGACAACTAATCTCTAAAATCAGGACTTCTAATTGAATTGGACTAAAAAATTGACTAAAATTAACCCATGTTTGCGAGAGAGAAACCCCTTTATTATCGGAATTTATTTGCAAGTGAGAGAGAGACAACACTAGGATAGAGCCAAGCTAGGATTTTCATATAGACTACTAGTTCTACAAAAATGATCAGACACTTTTTCAGTTAGGATCTACGGGTAACCGGTAAACGGTCTGGATTTCCTTAGCGGAGTGGGAGGTTTAGAGAACACTGTGTAAGGCTCCATCCTCAAGTAATGGGTAGTCATATTTATGCGGTCCGCACTTACTCCTATAATGGTTGAAAGTGGGTGCAACTGGTCGTAAGAATCGGGACATTCTGTAGGGAAGTACAGGCACCTAACAGCTTGTTAGTGTTTCAAGACTTGCATTTATCACCAACTAAAATTGACAAGATAATTCAGTCGAACCTTTATGGCACTCACGTGT
Organism: Ottelia alismoides; assembly: GCA_037367405.1. Classification (NCBI taxonomy): domain Eukaryota; kingdom Viridiplantae; phylum Streptophyta; class Magnoliopsida; order Alismatales; family Hydrocharitaceae; genus Ottelia; species Ottelia alismoides. Next base: position 248,791 of record JAZKJV010008250.1, on the reverse strand, counting down.
AGAGTTAGTGAATTTGGGGTTGCTCTTGCGTTTATTTTGTGTCTGTCCCTGAGCGTTATCCTATGTACTTGCACGTTTTCTACTCGATCTGCTTACATTCATCCATTCCCCTTCAAGATGTCAAGATATTGGTCATTATATCCTGATCACTCCTCCTCGACCATATACCGTTCATCTTGGCCTTCTCCTTCTTCCATGTTTCCTCCACTATCCACGAGAGACCCTTACCCGCGGTCGGTTTCACCTCGACCCGATTATGAAGTCAGACCTTCGACTGATTTTTCTGCTTCTTTGCATTTCTCACCTACTCCACATTCTAGAACTTCATATCCACTTCCATCTTGGGTTGACTCACCATATTCTCGAGAGCTTGTTGAAATTAAATATCCATTCGATATGCAAACCATTGTTAAGACGAATAACTAGCATAATTACATACCCCCACATACTTAATCTCTTCTTCATATGAATGATGGGACAAGGCAACAAATCACACATACACATTCTGACTTGACCTTAGGGTATAACTTGGTCGATCAAACAACCTGAATGGAGAGGCCTGCACATCATTATTTCTTAGACTTGATTGACTTTAGTGATCAAGCTTACATTGACCAACCCTCATACCAGCCATTCAGAGAGCCTACACAGACAGGGATTGGACTCATGAATTCAATCTACGAGTCCCTTCCTTTTTAACTCCACCGTATGAGGCTCCGACCAATATCTGCCATTCGATTGATACATACTCGATCCATCATTACATATCGAAGTCTATGTATGCTGAGTGTGAGACTTCAATATCTCAGCAGTATCCCCCAATTGAGCAAAACTCTCCCATGATTCGTTATGAGAATTTTTGGAGGACATTTCAAAAAAATGAATCATTCGGTGGCAAGTTGAGAGATGTTACTGAGATATTGCACTCAATTTCTGCTAGCCTGGGTATGAAAGTGGAAAAGGAAATAAGTGGAATTGATATTGATGACCGATCAGATACAAGGGAACCCACACACTCTGTACAACAGGAGTCACTTCTAGCTCCCTCTTCTATTAACCACTTTCCTTCCAAACTAGAGTCTGTTCATTCTCCTTCACCTGTCAAAAAAATAAAAAAAATGAAAAATCAGATAAACTCATAAAAATTGAAAATGAAAAAGATCTAAAAAACTGGATCCTGCCCTAAGGGAAGCACTCGATGAGAAATTTATTTTTAAGCTTCCCTTAATAAAGGCCATAGATCACTTTCCCGGCCTCAATTTGTGAGAAGTAATTTATGCCTAAGAGGTCGAGCAATAAGAGGACAAGGACTGAGAGACACATAGTGTCTATGGCCATCTCCTTGATGATGGGGAGAAAGAACAAAAGCTGTAGAGTGAAGCGATTGCCTAAGGTTGAATGTGAGATCAAAGACACTACTTTCACCCATGCAAGAATCGATGATGACTCATCGATAAATATCTTCCCGACCTCCGTGTTTGACAAGATCAAACTCGATCCAATCGGGAAGTTGAGAAAGATCGTCAACTGGTTGATCGATCTATAAAAAGGTTGAGAGGAACCATTTCAGTCATCATTACTTTCCAAGGTACTCTACTCCAGGTAGACTTCATGATCATTGACATTGAGCACCAAGGAGAGTTTACCCAATCTCTGATTATTCTCGAGAAGCCGTTCTTAGCCTTGGCTAAGGTGACCATAGATTGCGAGAACAGGGAAATCTATTTTACAACATTGGGAGCACTCCGACCTCACCCATTCTTTGACACATTTTACTCTAAGGTAACCCACAAAGATGCTGACAGTCGTGACCATCGAGAGGGAGATGAGTCCCACCTCTCTTCTATACTTGAGATACCGACTATCGAGTCGGTCGTTGGTTTAGAGACTCCCCACACATCCATGACTCCCACTGCTTGCATCACCACCAATGTGTCAGCTTCAATAAAAGAGTCACAACCCGAAGCTGTCATTGAGTCGGACACGACTTATGCTAATTTTCCTGACCATTTCGATGATCCGACATCCGTGACAAATAATTCCAAGCCAACTAAGATCACTAGCACCTTCCCGAGACGTGCGTTGACCCTTCAGGAATATTATAATCTATATGGAGACTCATCTGATGAGGGACCCATGGTTAGCATTGCACCACATCCAAGACTTGCAACAAAAGAGACAGCCAAGACCAAATTGACCCCACCCAAAAACGTGGTTGTTCCATCCTCGAGTCGGTTATCCAGTGAAAGGAAGTTGAGAATTGATTCCTCGAGGCGTTCCCCCAAACCCCTGAAGGCGCGTCACTTTCATCTCCCTCTCAATTCTTTAGGTTCTAGAAAATCGACTAAGAAAGTTTCCTTCAACATACCGGAGAAGGAATTTTCTGAGGAGTCTTCGTCAAGTTCGGATGAGGTGATTTATATGAGTGAGCTCAGTTCGGCTGTTCTTAAACCATATCTGATCAAGCAACCGTTTATCGACCCTCGTTAGACGATCCCTTCACCTCATTATTATTTATCTGAGGATGATTACAATAGAGACACGCTTGTATATTACCCACCTCTTCGTTCACGCAAGAAGGTTCGTTACAAACCTTCTTGACCCTTGTACATTCTCCAATCCCATTGGTTCTCATACCCATTCTTGTCCTATACTTAGGCTGACTAGAGCCTAAGTATAGGGGGGACTGATGCTCGCCCTATATAGTTATTCATCATTCTCCTTTTGACCTCGTCTGCCCATTTTTTTGTTCTTCCCCTACACTTAGAATGACCAGAACCTAAGTATAAGGAGAGGTGATTCGACTTCTATACTTCAGTTATTTTGGCTCTTCTACGCTTAGCACAAGCTGTCTTTTTCCTTGCTTCTCGCGCTCTAAGGACATAGCACATGCTAAGTATAGGGGGTGTGTATATATTACATATATACTTTACCCATAGCTCATACGTTCATGTATTTTTGTATATATTATGCAATAATTACAGGGTGGGTAAAATATTTAAAAACTTTTTTGTAAAATACATGTATACTTGTTGTATAATTTATATATAAAGTTGTGAAATTCTTGTAAATAATACTTTTCTAAAATTTGTTGTCATCTTTGATGTGGAGAGCTATATTTCACTTACACAGTACAAGTAAGATTCATAGACATCAGAATTTGCATATGATGATTTGCTCTGACCTGACTGTTGAGGCGACCTGAATAGAGAGTTGTCGAATTCAAAGGTTGTTAGGTCTTAGATTCAATTCCCAATAAGGTTCTGACACATTATTAATGTAAAGGTTGAATCAAGCTCCATTTTCACCTTTCATTCATGACCTTAGTATGGAACCCAAAATCATTTCACTTTTACATTTCATTTTAGTTGCTCAGGGACGACCAAGATTTAAGTATAGGGGGTTGATGAATCTGTGATTCATCACTCTAAAAGTTGAAAATAGAATGATGTGTCCGAAATTACCCTTTTTAACTAAATAAAGCGTGTCATTTTTGATGTATTTGGGCAATCAGTCAATCAAAAAATAACCGCACAAATCAAGGAATTAATGTTGCGTGGTTTGATGTATTTTTAACCAGGGCAAGCCCCAGGGTCGACTCAAGGAGGTAAAGGAACAACTTCGGATCAAGTTAAATGGATTATATCATGGTTTTCCAAGTGGGATTTTTTTGTATTTTTTTATTCGATAAAATTGCCAATGCACAAATGCGGATGAATTAGGTTATTAAGAAAATATGTAATTTAGCCAAATTAATTTTAATATGAAATTATTCCAAATTCAGCCAAATTTTATTTTTTCTATAAACCTAATACAACAACGAATGCAAAATGTATTTTTTTTGTAATTTTTAGATTTAAGATGCGCAAATGAAAAATGCAAATTTTTTTGGGATTTTAGGCAATTTTTCATGCAAACAGAATGCACAAATTACGAAAACTTTACTGGAAGTGAAATATGATGAAATGAAGCTAACTAATGTTTTTAGACATTTATGAGAATATATGATTTTTTATGATTTTTTTATTGGAAACAGAGTGACTAAGAGTATTTTATTTATAATAAATCCACAGAATCAAATTATCTAGAGAGATTTATCTCAAATATATATTCTAATTAGAAATATAGGAGAGTTGAAATTTTGTAAAAAAGATATTAGTGTATTTAATTAAAAATAAATTATAGAAAACACTCTAGAATTTATTTTATGCACAAGACAACTCCAATTTGCATGAAATTTGGATATAAATTAAAACACAACTAAAGGCATCATCCGGAATTTTTGCACAACTTTTGGAGCAAGAAATATATCTGTGCAAATTTCAAAGCCAAATGGGTAAAATATCAATGAATTTCAAACTCTGATTTTTAATAAATTATCCAATGATCACAAAATTGCAAAAAAATTTCCAAGCTATAAAGATTTAAATGCTCTATAAAATGCTACTTTTTTAATTAAAAACTGATGCAAAATTGATGTCCAAATTAATAATCAAAGTCAAGGGTGACTTTGCAATACAGAAATTGAAATTGAATAAACAAATTGTGCACAGGGGCTTTTTGCAAATAAATAAACTTAGAGGGCAGAAACTACAATTTTCACAAAAAATGGAAAAATAAAGAAAAGGGGAAATCGACCTTCTTTAACCCACGCTAGGGCAAAGGCGCGGGGCAAGGAGGGGGCAGACTCACTAGCGGCGGGCGGCACGAGAGGGTGGCGCTAGCAGAGTCGGGAGGCGGCCGCAGAGAGCAGGAGGGCGCGACGGATGCTCTAGGCGGTGGGCGGCTTGCAGCGGCGCACCGCAACGGAGGTGGCGCTGGAGCGCGGGGTGCGAAGCTGGGCGGCGGAGCTCCTGGAGCCGCGCACAGTGAAGGGGGTGCGAGCAGGCGATGAAGGGCAGTCATGAGTAGGGAGGAGGTGCGTGCGGTCGCTCACGCGACGGACGCGTGTCAGCGGAGGCGCAGGAGGATGAGCGGCCAAGGGGTGGGCGAAGAGCGGTCGGTGCACGCGTCGAGGCGCGTGGGGGTGCGGCGTTGGTGATGTACGACAGGGGGATGGCATGGTCACGCGAGCACGAGGAGGCGGGGCATGGCCAGGGAGGCGGGTGGTCGCTGGTGGCAAGGGCGCACGATGGTGCAGCAAAGCGGTGGCGTCGGCGGTGAGGGGTGAACTAGGAGGTCAGCCGCGGGCTGGCGGCACGGTGGGAGTGCTGCATAGGAGGGCGGCTGGGAACTGCTTCTTTTTTTATTTTTTGTTTATTTTTTTGTTTTTTTTGTAAACAGGAAATGAAATTGTGAGAATGAAGAGGTGGTGTTATGGTGGAGATGTTGATGTAACAAAAAAGGATGGTTATGGGTTGGTGTGTGTGTGTGATGATGATGGTGATGGTGATTGTGGTGGTGTTTATGAAAATGTTTTGTTGTTGAACAACAAGGAAAAAATTGTTTGATAAAAAAATGAGAGAGTGAAGATAGAAGATTTACCTGTGTAGTCGCCTGGAGAGTGGAGCATCTATGTGTGGCCTCCATCATCGCCTCGATTCGATTCGACGAAAAATTGAAGAAGCTCGGTTGTGACCTGAAGAGATGCACAACGACATGAGGAAGAGTCTTCGTGGATATCACCTTGAGGTTGTCATCGCTCAACTCGTCTCCTACAGCTGTCACTTGAAGGATAAAGGGGCTCGACCTCACTTCTCTTGAAACAGTGGATGAACAAAAATGAGGGAGGAGAGGAGAATAAAAAAGGGGAGGAGAAGGAAGTAGGAGAAGAAGTGGAGAAAATGGAGTGGTGGAGAAAGTGGTGACTTGGAGTGGAAGACAATTAAAGGAGAAGAAGTAAGAGGGGGAAATAAATAATAAAATAAATAAGTAGGCTACTTAAAAAATAATAAAGGGAAAATAAATAAAAGAAAATAAATAGATAAAAATATAAATAATTAATTAAAATAAATAAGTAAAAAAATAAAATATAAAATAACTAATAAAAAATAATAAAAAATACTAAATTAATAAATAAAGAATAAATAAAATAGAGTGACACATGGTAGCCCCAGGAGTTGCCACATGTCGATCCCAGAAAAATAAAAAATTAAATGCAAAGAAAAATAAAAAAGAAATAACAAAATGGTTCAAATGAAAAAGTAGTCAACACAAAAGCTACTCGTCTCGACGAGATCTACAACTTTCGTGAAGGATTGAAAATCAAAAGAATTCATATGTATAAAGTGTATTTTTGGTGGTACCCTATAGATATAAAATACGGCATTTTTGTCTTTTGCATATTTTTTTATTATTTTTAATTCGAGAAAAATCAAAATAAATTTCGAAAAAATATGAAAGAAATGTCTAAAATTAATCTATTTTTTGTATTTTTAATAATTAAGAAAATAAAAAGATAAAATAGAGGGTATTATGGTCAATATGTACAATATACAATAGGGACCCAAAATCCAAGTTTCACATATGATCTCCGATTTTAATGAAATTGGTCTTGTTTTGAAGGTCTTTGAATGTATATATTTTTAAAAGTGAGTAGACATAAATCAAACATTGTATGAGGGACATATGCACATTTTAAGGTTCATAGTCTCAAACTTAGATTTGGGTTTTATTGGTCAATTTTACAAGTTAGTATTTTTTTGGTATTTTTCTTGTATTAGTGTTAGTAATTTATACACTATAGAATTGATTTTATTGGAAATTAAGTTAGTACAATATAGATACAAATATGATATTTACATGTGATTTTTATAAGTGAATTGTGCTTCTTATTTAATGCAAATATGAATGCTAAAATGCAGATATTATTTATGCATACATGAATGCTAATTATGCAATATAAGTGGAAATATACAGCTAATTACTCGTCAACAAAGCTCTATTTTCAACTTTTAGAATGATGAATCACAGATTCATCAACCCCCTATACTTAAACCTTGCTCGTCCCCGGGCAACTAAAATGAAACGCAAAAGTGAAATGATTTTGGGTTCCATACCAAAGTCATGAACAAAAGGTGAAAATGAAGCTTGGCTCGACTTTGGATTAATAATGTGGCAGAACCTTATTGGGATCTGAATTTAAGACCTAACAATCTTGAAGTTCCACAAGTCTTCTATTCTAGACGCCTCAACAGTCAGGTCAGAACTAATCCTCAAACGCAAATTTTTGATGACTATGAATCTTACTTGCACTGTGTAAGTGAAATATAGCTCTCCACATCAGAAATAGTAAAGAACCAGCCTCCTCTAACATGGTAACTCTAATTCCTTGATCCAGTAACTCTTTTCTCGAGGAGCGGGGTATTCCCTTCTAAGTTAAAGTGCAACCCGCTCAAGGAGAGGGGGTGGAGAGAAGAATGGACGGTAGACAGTGTAGCTACCTATCCTAGGATGCCTGGCCAGTGTAGCCAAGTCATCCAGCTGCAAACTTTGAAGCTCTTTTCTTTTCTTTTTTCTAAACCTTGTATATACACTCTGGCAGGCATTTTACTTTTCAATCAGGCCTATCCACTTTTGGAGATTCTGCTTTTTTTGTTCTTCTCTTTTCTTTGACATATATACAAGGTGCAGCATGCACATAAGGAGTTTTTCTCCTTGAGCCAATAGACTATCCCTCTTTTGAAGCTTTATTGCAACCTACAGCATCCCATCCTTAGACGTCAACACCACCAGACTAGGTTGAGATGCACTTCCCTCCCTAGAGGAGGACGGATGTTTCCATCCGTGTGCTACTCCAAGCCAAAGGATTCTACCTCCTCATCACCTCATTAATGAAGAGCTACGTGCATGGTGCTTGTCCAAGTTAGGTCACTGTTTAAAAGAATCATGCGTGTGCACGAAATATTCTACTTAGACCAATTAAGATGACATGTGAACATAGACTTGCGGACTCAAAGAATTAGGTCACTTGATCTGAGAAATCTTAACTCCAGATCTTATAAGGTTCCTCTGAAATTAGGTAGATTAAGGTTAAATCAAGTCCATCCTCAACATCTATTCATAACTTGGTTCAGAACCCACTAACTTTTCACTTTACATATGCATGATATACAGATGAGATGTAGATGACATGCTATGTAGATGAATGACATGCAAGACAAAAAAATTCAATGTAAGGACGATATGCAAGAGTAAATAAGAAGCCTTTATTTTTTTCTTCTTCTTCTTTTTTTAAATTTTCTGGTATACCCCTATTTTACAACAAATTTTACAAGAGTATTATTTATAAGAATTTTACAAATTATATAGTATTATACAAATTATACATACAAATATACATGTATTTTACAAAAAAAATCAATTTTTACCCACCATGTAATTATTGCATAATATATACAAAAATACGTAAAAATACACGAAAGTACGATCTATGGGTAAAGTATATATGTAATATATACACACACCCCCTATACTTAGCTTGTGCTATGTCCTCAGAGCATGAAAAGCGAGGAAAAAGACATAGCTTGTGCTAAGCGTAGGAGAGCTAAAATAACAAAAAGTATAGAAGTCGATCCGCCCCCTATACTTAGGCTCTAGCAGCCTAAGTGTAGAAGAAAATCAAAAATGGAGCGGGTGATGACTGAAAAATCACCAAGAGATCCGGGTGAAGGTATAAAAGCACTCAGGGTCGTTGCGACCCGGATCTCGAGGCTTGATCAATCAAGAAAAATAAGACCACCAAATAAATCAAATAGTCACTCAAATCGAATAGCGGTCTCGCTATTTATTTAACTTGGTATAGTGACCAGGGTCGAACACAAGGAGCACGAGTTGGCCAAGTGGACTACGAAGTAGTCAGAAAAGCAAAGAAAATAAAGAAAATATTTTTTGTGGATTTTATGGATTTTTAAATTTTTTAATGATTTTTAATTATGAAGCAAATATGAAAAAGGATAAATATAACACAACCAATAATTTATTTAACACATCAAAACAAATCCAAAAAAATAAAATAAAATTATTTTGGTGTTTTATATGTTTTTAAGTATTTTTGGTAATTTTCTCATAATTTTATGATTTTTAGTTGATTTTCTAAAAATGAAAGAAGGCAAAAATTGAAATCAATGTGCAGCCAGATTTGAAAGGTTATTTTAAAATATATAAATAACCTCTAAAAATATGGAGGTAATTTTATGCCAAACTATAAATGAAAACTAAGCTATAGAAACAAAAATTCCATTTTTTGGATTTTCTAGAATTTTTAATAATTTTTATAAGGTTTTTAGGGTTTTTCAATTTTTAGGTGTTTTATATATCCAAAATGAGCAAAAATTGAAATGAAATAAGCAAACACTAAAATAAACAGTACCTATTTTTTTTAGAATTTTTAGATGATTTTTTATATTTTTAATTGATTTTATAATTCAAATAGTAGCAAAAACAAGGATTTCTGGATTTTTAAAAATGGAAAAACAACTCAGAAATGTCCCCAAAAATTAGTGAAATTTTTACACAGTGGCAGGGGCCGCATGTCCAAATTTCACCACATTTGGAGCTAATTTGATATTTTATTCAACCAATAAATAAGTCACAGCACAAAAGGACCTAAGTGCGAAGAAAACTACTTCTAGGGCCAATTGATAACACGTATTAAAACTGTAGGGCCGAAGTTGCAAAAAACCCATATGGGCACGAGGCACACACGTGATTCACAAAAACAAGGGCATTTACGTAATTCCTATTTATAAAAAGGTAAACAGTAACAGCCCAAAACTATAGGATAAAGTATGCAAATATTCCACAAATCACGTGTCGAAGCACGTGCACCACATACACCTGGACTAAAATGCAAATAAAAACAAGCACAGGGTCCTACATGAAAATTACCCAAACTAAAAAAACTATATAAGATATTTACAGGACTACACTATAAATGGTAAAAAAGGAGGGGCCTAAGTGATATTTACCCCTTTATTAAGATCCGACGGCTGATGGGAGTCCTCTCCAGATCCAACGGTCGTGACGCGTGGATGCCTCTTCGCGATGGACGTCCCTCAGATGGATAGACGGTCGAGAGCCTCCCACAGATGGAGGACTGAGATCTAATCTGGCGCGAGGGGGCTCGATCGACGGTAATGGAGGCTCCTGGAAGAACAGCTCACCGGCGAGGTTTGTCGGGCTATCGTGTACGCTAGGTACCTCCTCTGGTGCTGCTGAGATGGGGAACTCGAAGCTCGTGGTCTTCCGCAGCTAGTGGGGATCTTCGATGAGGCCGGGAGCGTCGGAGGAACTCCGACAATGTCGGGGACCTGGAACTCCTGTTCCTTTGTACTTGAACCTCCAGATGAGGCTCTTAAGCCTAGAAACCTGCACAAGAAGCAATAGGGGTCGAGGACAAACTGCCTCGACCCATTAGCGGGTGAAATGGGTGCGTGGGTGAGTCGGGGCGTGGGTTCCAACGAGGCGACGGTGGAGGAGACCTAAGTCCTGGTTCTGGGGTGAACCAGGATGATCGGAGGTGCATTGAATATGTGGAGAGGTATCGTGAAAATGATGCGATGGTCGGATGGTGAAAAGAGTAGTCGGATGATCGGTAATCAGCCGGCGAAGGCCGGCGGCGCTAAACCTAAGATCTTGAATTAAAGAGAAGCTAAAGGTTAACAGGGTTACCTGATGATCGAGGTCGTCTGGGATGGAGATGATGAATCTCCTAGGATCCTCGCCTCGATGGAGAGACGCCTCCAGAGGCTCGAGCTCGCCGGTGGCGGAGCGTGACGGCGATGACCGCCGGACCTAGGGAAAACACGCCTCTCTCCTCACTGCCACTCCCCCTAGGGCTTGCTATCACTCAAGGCTAGAAGGTGGAGGTCCTGGGAGTCGAAGACGGAGGCCGAAGGTGGTGGAAAATGCGGTTGGAGGCGAGGCTATATAGGAATGAAGGTCTGGGAAGATGGGAGTCAAGCACGCATCGCGAGGCTCGGATCCCTAAGAAGAAGCTCGGGCGTGAATCTCGGATGTATGCTTGACAATCGGAGCCCGAGGTTTAAGGAAATGGGAGGCGGATCGAAGCGTGAAAAATCGGCGAAAACGGGTCGGTGCGAGGATCCTCGGAAATGTGGTCCAGGGGGGAGAGTTGACCGGGGGTCAACAATCTCCCGTGGACCAATGAGAAAATTCCATTGGAAAATGATTTGAAAATCCAAAATAAAATAGAAAAAGACTTTATTTCAAAATATTTTCAAAATAAAAATGTTTATTTATTTTAAAGTATTTATTGTGATTTGTATTTATTTTTTTGAAAAATAAATTATGTATATACATTATATATTATTATATACAAGTATAAATACCTATGTATTTTTTATTTGTATTTTTAATTATTTTATTTATGTACAATTATCCCAATTTTATATTTTATTTATTTACATCATAAAATTTGGGATATAAAATAATTTTTATTTGATTTTTATTAATTTTTACAAGGGTAAAATAAACGTGTCTTTTATTCTTATATACTTGGTATATATACAATGAAGAGAGAGAATTTATTTTCTTTTTATTTTATTTAATTTTTCTGATTTTTATTTTATTTTTATAAACATATACAAAATAAAAGAATCACATTATTATTATTATTTTTATAAAATAAAATATATGCATAAGAGGGGTTTTACACAAAGTTGAGTTACCCTATCTCTCTCTACTTATTTTATTTTGCGGTCAGGCCCATATTGGGCCCTCCCTTGGGTTCAGGTCACTCAATATTTATTCTAAATATTTCCCTATTTTCTTTATTTCTTTATTCTTTTATTTTTGCACAAAAACATGCTAATTATTGCTATTTACACAATGCATGCTATTTGATAATTTATTCTATTTACAAACATATACATGGTGTTTTGCAAAGATTTTTAGCTAAAATAAAAGAATAAAGAGTGGTGAATGAGGATTCATCACCGGGCAAGGTTAAGAGGGGAAATGGATGATTATCTATACAGAGTGGGCATCGGTCCACCCTATACTTAGGCTCTGGTCAGCCTAAGTATAGGACAGGAGTGAGTGTAAGAACCGATGAGATCTGGAAAATGTATATAAAATGATGAAGAGACTCAGGTCACTCTCCCCCCATACTTAGGATCTAGTCATCCTAAGTGTAGCCATAAAATAAAATGATATGGAGCCGGGGCGAGTGATGAATCTGCGATTCGTCATCTTTATTCATTTATTTTAGCTTAAAATCCCTTATAAAACACATGCATATAATGTTAACTCCATATTCTTACTAACTTGCATCTGTGTAAATATTGTACATTTCTGACTAATTTTAACCTAAAATAAATAAATAAAGAAAGAAAGGAAAAATAAAGAAAAGAAATAAAAAAAGAAAAATAAAGAAAAGAAATAAAAAAGGAAGACTGTATACAGGCTGACCCGAACTCCCGAGAGAAGGTCAAGACTTGACCTGATCGACCAGGAATAAAGTAGGGGGAGATAGGGTTCTTAACCAGAAAATCCAAAAAAATATGTTCTTACTTATTTTGTATATATCCGTATAAATTGACACTAATTTATTTGTACCTTAATTGACCTCAAATCAAATAACAATCAAAACCAAAGTTGTAAATAAAAATGTGTTCTAATTACTAAAATTGATTGCACAATTAAATCTTTTATAGAATAAAAGTAGCCACACTTGGAAAAAAAACCACTAAGCACTAATTGAAAGACCAATTCCGGCTCCATGTGAGCTCAAATTGAATCAATCTCAGTTCCATTGAAGTTGAAATTAAATTATCTTTAAAATGGCTATATTTTCATAATTTTTGGAGTTACGGTTGAAAAGTCGGTTTTCTGCGGTGGTTTGTGCAATTTTCCCATGTATTTTTGTGCATATTATATTTGTATTTATTTGTAAATTAATTCCACTAATTTCTTAAAATAAAAATAAAAATAAAAAAATAAAATTCCTAAAGCACAAAAAATGGCTAATTTCATAATTTAACCTTGTATATAGTGTCACATATGTATGTAGTATATGTATATAGTTGCTATTTTTAATTAACCTTCATAAAAAAATAAAAAAATAACATTTTTAAATTCAAATTAAATAAGTGACGAAAATTCAAAAATAAAATAGATAATTTTGTAATTAGTTTTATCTCTCTTTTATTTTCATTTTCAAATTTCATCTCCCTTCCACCAAAAAATTCAAAAATTCATTTTAATTTTCATCTCCCTTATCTCTTTATTTAAAAATTCAAAAAGTCAAATTTCATCTCTCTTCTATTTATATGGCTCCTTCTCCTTCATTCCAACTTGATCAATCTTTAGAGAGAGGAGCCCGATCTCCGGGAGAAATTTCGTCGAGGAAGTTGCCTAGCCTCCGAGCCGTCCGGTGACAGCGAGCCGGCCTTGTCGAGGTGATCACGGTCCATTTTTCCACTCCTAAGGTGAGATCCAAATTTTTCTTTGTATTTTATCTTAGTTTAATCGTAGTTTAGTCTTCGCATTTTTTTCCATCGTCATTTTTTTTCTTTAGATTTTAAAATACATCACGACTTGATCCGCACGCAACTCGATTTTTCATCTCATCTTCTTGATCTCTTGGCCTTCGATTTCTATCTCACACGATCTATCAACTCCGACCACACACAGTGGTCTGAGAGTCGGATTCGAATCCTCCACTTTTGCCGAATTCCCATTCACTTTCCGATTTTGTAGATAAATAAAAAAAATTCCTTTATTTCTAACGTTTGTTTTGCAGGACCATTAAAAAAATCACTATTTTGTATAACATTTGTTTTGCAGGATAACAATAAAAAAATTAAAAAAAAAAGAAATTTCTTTTCCCTTTTATTTTCTTATTTTTCGGATTTACAAAAAAATAAAAAAAGGTTTTTCTTCTTTTATTTACTGTTTACATAAGAAAACAAAAAAATAAAAAAATTCGCCAAAGGATGCGGGGTCACCACCCCCGCCGCCCACCAGATCCGCCGCCGCATCAGTCGTGGCCCCTCCGCGTCGATCAGAGCCCAGCGGCCCCCGCGTGAGCCGGCCGCCCTCCTTGCGCCCAGACCACCGTGCGGACCCGACTCACCACCAGCCCTCCGCGCCAGCGGCGCGCTCCTCCTTCAGATCGACCCCTCGCGTCCGCGCCGTCGGCAACGCAGCCCCGCGCGCGCGGTGGGCCGTACGCCCACCGCCTGTAGCCCCGCCTTCTTCGCCGTGCGACAACAGTGGCTGGGCCGCCCCTCCCTCCATCGAGCAGCGTGACCTCGCGCACCCCCTCGGCAAGCCGTCTCTGCCACCAGATCCACCAGCGCGCCTCCGCGTGCTCGTCCGTGAAGTCGCGACCTCCCTCGCACTGCCTCCGCCCGAAGTCTGCACGCGGCCCCACGCCGCCGCACCCTCTGCGCGCCGCCGCCATTACCGCCTTTGCTGAAGAAGAAGGGCGCCGCCCCCTTTGGTGCCCCTTGCTCGTTTAGATGAAAGAAGAAGGCGGCGGCTCCCTTTTTGTGAAGAACAGGAACAAAGAAACCCTAGAATTGGGGGCTTATTTTTGAATTGTTTATTGGAAGAATTGCAATATCGATCCCAAAAGTTCTTGAATTACAAACGAGTCCCTGCCAGACTCAAGCACATGACATGCACATGGTATATTGGGTAAATTGCTTTTTCTTTCTCTCTGTATATTTTTAATATTTCTTTGATGCGAAAACATTGAGTATTTACATTTTAGTCCCAGAACTGCATAATAAAACTTTCATGCTCTCTTTGAATGAAATATATGTTATTTGGGATTCAAAAATTTTGAGAAAATTGTGCTATGCTCCTGATGTGATTATTTTCTTAGCATAAATTTTCCATTGCATTTGTCCTTCATTTATCATTATTAAAAAATAAAAAACAATGCCTTTTTATCTTCTTGAAATTCGAAAATTCATAAAAATTCAAAAATAGCTCCAAAAATTCTAAAAACAATAGAGTAATTGTATTTCATTGTCTTTTAATTTCTGCCCAATTTTCACGCAAAAAATTATTTATAAAATCCCAAAAAATTGAAATCATCGAAAATTTTATAAAAATCATAAAAAATTTTACGAAAATTCAAAAATTGTCACTTCAGTTCATGTTTGTAGATATTTTCTTCTAGTTTGTCTTAAAAATAGTTGCTAGGAGTATTTGGTACTTAAAATATTTTTAAGTTGCAAATTACTCCAGGTTGTGCACATTTTCTTGTTTTCTCACTGTTTGATTTTTAGAAAAATAAAAAAACATCCGAAAAATCTACAAAAATTATCAAAAATAGTTTAAAACCTTTAAAACCCAAAAAACTTTTCTTTGCATTTTTTTGAGCATTTTTGGTATAATTGAAAATTGCAAAAAATAAAGAGTTGGTGAGCATATTCTTGATCTTGTTCCTATTATTTGTTATTTTTGAAAATTAAAAAAAATGCAAAATCAAAATCACTAAAAATTTGGAAATCAGAAAACATAAAAAAATAGAAATAAAAAAAGGAAAAAATTAAAAAGATTCAAAAATTCACAAAAACCAAGGATAGTTGTCCTTTGAGATTCCTGTTTTCTCTTAATTAGTTTCTGATTAATTGAATAACCCTCGGGAATTGTAGCCTCCCTGAGTTCGACCCTGACCGCTATACAGGTTAATAAGTAGCAAAAAAATAAAAAAAATAATTTTTTGCTGACGCGGGTTTTGGGGATAAAAGCAACGGCCTGTTCATAAATTAATTTTCCGTCCCACGCAAAATCTCTCTTAACATAATGGCGTTGTTGCCGGGGAGGCACGGCGAGGGTAGTTAGATTTCTCTTTTGACCTGCTATTCTTGGTTGTAAATATCTGTTTACATTTCTGCCATTCACTTCATTGTTTATATCCACTGCATCTGTTTCATTTTTTTCCTCTTCTTTTCTCATATTTGATAATTGTTTTTCTTACACATTTTCTTCTATTTTTCTTGTGAGGGCCCACGGAGCGAAGGACGCAATCTTAGGAGAGACGAAGCACCCAAACGACATGGAGGCGGCTTGATTCTTTACCAAGCCGCAGGATAGCGTGAGAAGAGGAGAAGAAGAAGTGAAGGAGACGAAAAATTTTTTTTTAAAGAGAGGGAGAGAGAGAGAGTTTATTTTCCATTTGAACTTTGTAAAAGGACATTCATTTGTTACGGGGTGTGTTTCGCCAAGTGCCGGTGCACTTGGGGGACCTCACTGGTTTTGTTTTCATCGCCTTTATTTTTCTTTTTTTTCCGCGGATTTCGAAAGCCACCTATTGATTGCTTTAATTAATTTACTTGAGCCAGGTAATTAATTAGGTCCAAACACCCTAAACAAGAATTTCTGTGCCTATAGAGTAGATCGTAATTTGGACTTAGTCAAATTAACTTGTTCTTGCCCATTAATAGAAGTTATCATATAGGACGGTTCACTTGCATTTGCATATAGGTTAGTTTATTTTTTGTATTTAAATTCTGTGCGGATCACTTGCATGTAGAGTGATGGCGCCAAGGTACGCATCTCTAACCCCTACATGCATCATCGTTTTTAATCGCGCATTAGCATTTCTGATCTCCTTCCTTGTTTTCACTCACATAAATTAAAAGGAAATTGGACACTCGGTAGACGGTTCATTGAATATACTTAAACCAAGTGACAACTGCCTAAAATTTGGGACTGCTAAAGAAAACTCGGCCCTAAAATAAACATAAGGAAAATCATTGTTTTGGGGAGAGTCACCCCCTCATTGTATTCGTTTTAACTTGCTCGCGTACACACTAAGGTTAGTGCCCAAAATCCCATAATTCAGCCTAAGTGTTTGTACAACTTTTGTGATTATCGCCTAACTCTAAAACAAACAAGATTAATTGACCGAACCTTTACGGTCTTCACTTTGAGTTGAGTTGGTGAATTGGGGGTTTAAATTGTGTTTGATTGCTTGTGTGCTTGCTAGATCCTTCTGTGCATTTGCGCCTTTTTCTCCATATCTTTTGACTTGACCACTCGTGCTCTCCCGATCCCGCTTTTTGTTTCGAAGATGGCCGACTGGAGTTATTTTAATCCGATATTCGAGGATACTTTGTACTCTCCAGACGATCCACCATCCTTTTCCCAGGAGGACTTTCCTCCTGATTTTTGTGCATATCCGCCTAACCCATTATTTCAGGAAGCGGAGGACTTTGATTTTCACCCACCCTCATTCAGCCCACCCGGTCCTGAGATTTTGGAGTCACCTTTCATGATTTCCACACTTGAGACACTGAACCAGATGGTGGAGCATATGAATTTGAGGATTAACAATCTCTTTAACATAAATACGAGCCAGAACACTACTCCAATTTTTGAGGATATGGATTCATTTGAGGATAATCATGAGAGCTTGCAAACGCTCAAAATACAAAAAATGAGAAAAATTTAAAAATCCAAAAAGATTTTGGGAGACACATTATTCATTCATTTTGTGAGGGGAGGACCCAAATACCCAATCATTTTCCCACACAATCATCCATCACATGTCCCAATCTTGACCCCGAGGATTCCACTGTACAGACTGCTCTTGGCAATCCTCGTGTAAATGCTGATTCCGACCTCCTCCCTTGTATGGATGATGTCCAAAAATTCAAAAAAATATTGACTGAACCCGAGGTGGTGGCCACCCTTCATGAGATAATTAAAGCCCCACTTCAACAGGCCATGACAGATTTATCTACTCCTCAAAACAAGAAGAGAAAGCGAAGGAGAAGATCTGAGCGTCACATCTTGACCATGGCCACTGCCTACGCCATCTCTCACCGTCCATATTTTAAGAAAGGAAACACTGCCACACCTCTCGTGAGTTGCTCCATATCTGACTATTCTTGTGATAACACTCTCCTTGACGATGGTTCATCAATTAATGCAATACCCTTCTCTATGGTACAGTCTCTTCATCTTGGGCCTCTTAAGAAAACCAGGATGATAGTTCAATTTGCTGATGGATGTATCAAGAGGCCGAAGGGTATTCTAGAAAATGCTGTCATTTCTATTCAGGGCCTGAATTTTACTTCGGATTTTATTGTAATGCCCATGGAGACCTCCGCTCCTGTGGAGCACCCTCCAATCATCCTGGGACGGCCTTTCCTCACCTCTACAGGAGCCGTTATTGACTACGGTTCAGGAGAGATTCGCTTCCGTTCTGATGTAGGGAGCGATGTGTTGATCACTACACCCACCACTGCTCAAAAACCTGCATCTCATGAGAGCCCGCCATTGTTAGCCAACCCCAAGGAATTTGACATCGATGATAATATCAGAGATTCTTGTTATATGTTGGATGATAAGGAAACCCAAGAATTCCTCTTGAAGGAGGAAGAATCGGAAAGCATAGACCTTGGAGTTCCCCCTTCTGGAATGTGGAGATGCATTGATGACATCCGTGGAATTTACACGATAGACACCCTAGAGCGGAAGGCAGAGTCTGAGACTAGACAGGACGGACATGATTTGACTACTTCCACTGATGAGTCCGTTCCTATTCACCTTGATTCAGATGAGACCGATCAGACCAAATTTGATTTGACTGCTTTTATAAAAGAATTTGGGCCTTTTGATAAAGATGATGATCCAATAGAGGCCCGCCAGGCTGAAAATGATCCTACTTTTTCGAATAATGATTTCGAGCCATTTTACTTTGATGTTTGCGAGACTTCCCAGGCCAGAAAGTACTATACTACTTCCAATAACCGGTTTAGGCCTGCACAATCTGAAACCGTTGAGGATACATTCTTGGTCGATTCTACTCAGTTTATATCTAATGATGATCCCAATATCGACCTACACCTTGTCAAATCCATACCTCAGCGGTCCCGCAAGAAGGTTCGCTTTCGACCTTCTTGACCTTTGTACATCCACTCCTCTTGTATATCCTTTCGTTTTACTCTGTCTTCTCCCATTTTATCATTCACCCCTTTTCCGTGTGTGTGTGTATGCTATACTTAGGATGTGCTTTATCCTAAGTATAGGGGGAGTGAATGATTTGTGTTGTTCATTTTCGTCTTGTTCATCACTCTTTTTGTTGCCTATACTTAGGGATACTTTACCCGAAGTATAGGGGGGGTGATGTTGTTCATATCGTGTTTTTTTTATTTTTGAGTCTGTACATTCTCGTCGTCGGTTTTCCCCTTTTATACACTCCATTATACTTAGGATTACTTGATCCTAAGTATAGGGGGGATCACCATCTTCTCTTCTTTTTATCTTTTCTTTTCACTTTTCTATACTAGCACGAGTTATGTCTTCCTTGTTCGCTCTCTGATCATTATGAGGACATAGTTCGAGCTAAGTATAGGGGGGTGTCGTATATATTGTATATATACTTTAGACATAACTCGTACTTTTAAATACGTTTATTTGGGGGGGGGGGTTATGTGTGTATAGTTTGTAAAATCCATGTGCGTAAAAAAAACAAATAAAAAACCCCCAAAAAACAAAACAAAAACACAAAAATATCAAAACACAAAAATATCAACAAAAACACACAAAAAAAACTTTGTATATACTTGTATATTTTACTAACCCTTTTCAAAACCAAAAATACAAAACCAAAAATCTATAAAAATTTGCAAATTTCAAAAAAAAAAACTTTCTTTCACATTTGCATTTTTCCTTCAAAAAAAGCCATAAAAAGTTCAAAACTAGAAAATTGTTTAAAAAAAGTGTGTTCTTTTCACATGTGCATCATTCCTTTTTCAAAAAAAACCCTTGCATTTTTCATATGTTGCATTTGCATGTGCATTTTTCAGGATAGTATTGGCATTTAAACTATGTCTGGAATAAAATTGAAGAATTGAGTTTGGTTGGACCTTAATCCGCTTAATTCTTAGAGGAACTTCACCGAGAAATAGGATTTTAGAAGCTTCAAGTCTTTGACTTAATTCTTTGAGTTCCACATGACAATGTGCAGCGTTTGACTCTTAGTGTCTAACCTGGTCTCTTCATTCTGGGTATAACTCTGGAATAGGGAATCAATTTGTACTCTCGCACTATGCACTTAGCTCAACTCAGACGGGATGTTGGAAGACTGTGTGAGTTTCTTTTCTGGTAGCGTGGAAATCTAAAGACCGGAGTACGGGTTGAAATAAAGCTTCGGAAAAGGGATGGACGGCTGGGCACAATTTTTTCTAAGACCCCAAAAAATGTACGGAAGCAAAAGATTCTATATCCGTAGGGGCACAATAAGATCCAAGCAGAACCACCAAAAATCCAAATACAAAGAAGCCACTACCAATTAAATATCTGACCAAAAAGGTCCAAGCTTCAAGAAAACCTGCAGATCTTGGTGGAGACTCAGCTACACTGGCCAGCTTCACAAGGAGAGGTGACTACACTGGCCACCCTCCAGTTCTTTTCTCCTTCTTCTAACTTCTCTCCCTATTCGATTGTGAACACAACACGACAGACCTTAGAAGAAAATACCTGACTCCCCGAGGACGAGTTACTGGAGAGGAGATTTGCATGGTAGTCTTGCATTCTGGATGGGAAGAGTTAAAACCTTTCACACACATGAGTCGATTGTTCAATGTTCATAGGTTGTGCTTTGGGAAGAGGATTGATCTAAGATGACTTCTGAGCCGAAACTGTGACAATGATGTGTAGAACTTGAAGGCTGTTGATTTTAAAATTCTAAGTCTCACAGAAGTTCCGACACACTAATAATCCAAAGGTCCGACAGAGCTCCAAACTGTAATTTTATGAAGTTAAGTTTAATACTCAATGTTGTCCTACTTTCTTCATTTTTCCTTTCTTTTTCTTTTTCTTTTCTTTTCACTTATTCTTTCAAATAAGTGTTTGCTAAGGGACTAGCAAAGGTAAAGCATAGGGGGATGATGAATCTGTGATTCGTCATCTTTATTCATTTATTTTAGCTTAAAATCCCTTATAAAACACCTGCATATAACGCTAACTCCATATTCTTACTAACTTGCATCTGTGTAAATATTGTATATTTCTGACTAATTTTAACCTAAAATAAATAAATAAAGAAAGAAAGGAAAAATAAAGAAAAGAAATAAAAAAAGAAAAATGAAGAAAAGAAATAAAAAAGGAAGACTGTATACAGGCTGACCCGAACCCCCGAGAGAAGGTCAAGACTTGACCTGATCGACCAGGAATAAAGTAGGGGGAGATAGGGTTCTTAACCAGAAAATCCAAAAAAATATGTTCTTACTTATTTTGTATATATCTGTATAAACTGACACTAATTTATTTGTACCTTAATTGACCTCAAATCAAATAACAGTCAAAACCAAAGTTGTAAATAAAAATGTGTTCGAATTATTAAAATTGATTGCACAATTAAATCTTATATAGAATAAAAGTAGCCACACTGGGAAAAAAACCACTAAGCACTAATTGAAAAACCAATTCCGGCTCCATATGAGCTCAAATTAAATCAATCTCAGTTCCATTGAAGTCGAAATTAAATTATCTTTAAAATGGCTATATTTTCATAATTTTTGGAGTTACGGTTGAAAAGTCGGTTTTCTGGGGTGGTTTATGAAATTTTCCCATGTATTTTTGTGCATATTGTATTTGTATTTATTTGTAAATTAATTCCACTAATTTCTTAAAATAAAAATAAAAATAAAAAAAATTAAAATTCCTAAAACACAAAAAAGGGCTAATTTCATAATTTAATCTTGTATATAGTGTCACATATGTATGTAGTATATGTATATAGTTGCTATTTTTAATTAACCTTCATAAAAAAATAAAAAATAACATTTTTTAATTCAAATTAAATAAGTGACGAAAATTCAAAAAAATTAGATAATTTTGTAATTAATTTTATCTCTCTTTTATTTTCATTTTCAAATTTCATCTCCCTTCCACCAAAAAAATTCAAAAATTCATTTTAATTTTTATCTCCCTTATCTCTTTATTTAAAAATTCAAAAATTCAAATTTCATCTCTCTTCTATTTATATGGCTCCTTCTCCTTCATTCCAACTTGATCAATCTTTAGAGAGAGGAGCCCGATCTCTAAGAGAAATTTCGTCGAGGAAGTTGCCTAGCCTCCGAGCCGTCCGATGACAGCGAGTCGGCCTTGTCGAGGCGATCATGGTCCATTTTTCCACTCCTAAGGTGAGATCCAAATTTTTCTTTGCATTTTATCTTAGTTTAATCGTAGTTTAGTCTTCGCATTTTTTCCATCGTCATTTTTTTTCTCTAGATTTTAAAATCCATCACGACTTGATCCGCATGCAACTCGATTTTTCATCTCATCTTCTTGATCTCTTCACCTTCGATTTCTATCTCACACGATCTATCAACTCCGACCACGTACGGTGGTCGGAGAGTCGGATTCGAATCCTCCACTTTCGCCGAATCCCCATTCACTTTCTGATTTTGTAGATAAATAAAAAAATTCCTTTATTTCTAACGTTTGTTTTGCAGGACCATTAAAAAAATTTCTATTTTGTCTAACATTTGTTTTGCAGGATAACAATAAAAAAATTAAAAAAAAAAGAAATTTCTTTTCCCTTTTATTTTCTTATTTTTCGGATTTACAAAAAATAAAAAAAGGTTTTTCTTCTTTTATTTACTGTTTACATAAGAAAATAAAAAAAATCGCCAATGGCTGCGGGGTAACCACCCCCGCCGCCCACCAGATCCGCCGCCGCATCAGCCGCGGCCCCTCCGCGTCGATCCGATCCCAGCGGCCCCCGCATGAGCCGGCCGCCCTCCTTGCGCCAAGACCACTGCGCGAACCCGACTCACCACCAGCCCTCTGCGCCAGCGGCGCGCTCCTCCTTCAAATCGACCCCTCGCGTCCGCGCCGTCGGCAACGCAGCCCCGTGCGTGCGGTGGGCCGTACGCCCACCGCCTGTAGCCCCGCCTTCTTCACCGTGCCACCACAGTGGCTGGGCCGCCCCCCCCCTCCATCGAGCATCGCGACCTCGCGCACCCCCTCAGCGCGCCGTCTCTGCCACTAGATCCACCAGCGCGCCTCCGCGCGCTCGTCCGTGAAGCCGCGACCTCCCTCGCACTGCCTCCGCCCGAAGTCTGCGCGCGGCCCCACGCCGCCGCCATTACCGCCTTTGCTGAAGAAGAAGGGCGCCGCCCCCTTTGGTGCCCCTTGCACGTTTAGAAGAAAGAAGAAGGCGGCGAATCCCTTTTTGTGAAGAACAAGAACGAAGAAGCCCTAGAATTGGGGGCTTATTTTTGAATTGTTTATTGGAAGAATTGCAATATTGATCCCAAAAGTTCTTGAAATTACAAACGAGTCCCTGCCAGACTCAAGCACATGACATGCACATGGTATATTGGGTAAATTGCTTTTTCTTTATCTCTGTTTATTTTTAATATTTCTTTGATGCGAAAACATTGAGTATTTACATTTTAGTCCTAGAACTGCATAATCAAAACTTTCATGCTCTCTTTGAATGAAATATATGTTATTTGGGATTTAAAAATTTTGAGAAAATTGTGTTATGCTCCTGATGTGATTATTTTCTTAGCATAAATTTTCCATTGCATTTGTCCTTCATTTATCATTATTAAGAAATCAAAAATAGTGACTTTTTGTCTTCTTGAAATTCGAAAATTCATAAAAATTTGAAAATAGCTCCAAAAATTCTAAAAACAATAGAGTAATTGTATTTCATTGTCTTTTAATTTCTGCCCAATTTTCACGCATTAATTATTTAGAAAACCCCAAAAAATTGAAAAACATCGAAAATTTTATAAAAATCATAAACAATTCTACAAAAATTCAAAAATTGTCATTTCAGTTCCTGATTGTAGATATTTTCTTCTAGTTTGTCTTAAAAATTGTTGCTAGGAGTTTTGGGTATTTAAAATATTTTTAAGTTGCAAATTACTCCAGGCTATGCGTATTTTCTTGTTTTCTCACTGTTTGATTTTTAGAAAATAAAAAAAACATCCGAAAAATCTACAAAAATTGTCAAAAATAGATTAAAACTTTTAAAACCCAAAAACATTTTCTTTGCATTTTTTGAGCATTTTGGTATAATTGAAAATTGCAAAAAAAAGAGTTAGTGAGCATATTCTTGATCTTGTTTCTATTGTTTGTTATTTTTTAAAATTAAAAAATTGCAAAATCAAAATCACTAAAAATTTGGAAATCAGAAAACATAAAAAAATAGAAATAAAAAAAAGGAAAAAAATTAAAAAGATTCAAAAATTCACAAAAACCAAGGATAGTTGTCCTTTGAGATTCCTGTTTTCTCTTAATTAGTTTCTGATTAATTGAATAACCCTCAGGAATTGTAGCCTCCCTGAGTTCGACCCTATCCGCTATGCAGGTTAATAAGTAGCAAAAAAATAAAAAAAATACTTTTTTGTTGACGCGAGTTTTGGGGATAAAAGCAACGACCTATTCATCAATTAATTCTCGTCCTCGAATTTCGTGTTCAACAGCGAGTGATTCGAATCACTGGGGAGGGAGGGAAAGAAAGGAAATATATATATATATATACACGAGGAGTGAGAATATACATGGATCAAGAAGGTTTGTGGTGAACCTTCTTGCGGGAGCGAGGAGGTGAGGAATATACAAGTATGTCGCTGTCGGAATCGTCCTCAGATGAATAATAGTGAGGTGAAGGGATCGTCCAACGTGGGTCGACACATTGCTGCTTGCTCAAATATGGTTTAAGAAAAGCCGAGCTGAGCTTACTCATTTAAATCACCTCATCTGGACCTTCTGAGGACTCCTCAGAAAATTCTTTCCCTGGTATGTTGAAGGAGACTTTCTTAGTCAATTTTCTAGAACATGAATCATTGAGAGGGAGTGGAGAGTGGCGTACCTTGAAAGGGTTTGGGAGAACTCCTCGAGGAATCATTTCTCGACTTCCTCTCACTAGATAACCGGATAGAGGAGGGAGCAACCGTGTTTTTGTGTGGGGTCAATTTAGTCTTGGTTGTCTGCTTTGAATGTTCGGGATGTGGTGTAGTGCTAAACATGGGTTCCTCATCAGACGAATCACCATATATATGATAATATTCCTGAAGGGTCAGTACACATCTCGGGGAGGTGCTAGTAATCTCAGTTGGCTTGGCATTATTGAGCTCTTGTGTCGGATCATCAAAATGGTCAAGACAATCATCAAAAATCGTGTCCGACTCAATGACAACTTCAGGTTGTGAATCCTCCTTAGGAGCGTTCATGGTGGTGGTGCAAGCAGTTCGTAAAGTGGAGGTGTGGGGAGTCTCTTAGCCAACGGTAATCCGAACAGTCGATATCTCAGGTGTAGTAGAGAGAAGGGACTCATCTATCTCTCGGTGGTAACGACTGTCTATGGATATGCGGGGCTCCTTAGAGTAAAGTGTATGAAAGAATGGGTGAGGTCGGAGCAATACCAATGCTATAAAATCGATTTCTCGAGTCTCCAATCTATAGTCGCCTTAGCCAAGGCTAAGAACGGCTTGGCTTCCCCAGAATAATGAGAGACTGGGTAAACTCTCATCGGTGCTCAATGTCAATGACTATGAAGTCTACCTGGAGTAGAGCACTTTGGAAAGTAAGGATGACTGAAATATTTCCTCTCGACAGTTTGATAGATCGACCAGCCAGTTGAACAATCTCTCTCGACTTTATGATTGGCCTGAGTTTGAGCTTGTCAAACACAGAGGTCGGCAGGACATTTATCGGAGAGTCATCATCGATTCTTACATGGGTAAAGATAGTGTCTTTGATTTCACATTCAACCCTAGGCAACCGCTTTGCCCTGCGGCTCTTGGTCTTTCTCCCCATCACTAAGGAGGTGGCCATAGATACTGTGTGTCTCTCAGTCCTTGTCCTCTTATTACCCGACCTCTTAGGCATCAACTTACTTCTCACAAATTGTTTGAGGTCGGGGAAGTGATCTATGGCCTTTATTAAGGGAAGATTAAAATTCAATCCTTCATCGAGTGCTTCCCTTAAGGCATGATCCAATTTTTTAGGTAATTTTCTATTTTTATGAGATTTTCATGTTTTTCAATTTTTTGGTCTTTTTGAGATTTTTCAATTTTTTTAGTATTTTTGATGGATGAATGATCAGACTCTGGATTGCAGGGTAAGTGGTTAGTAGAAGATGAAGGTAGAATAGACTCCAGCAGTACAAAATGTGTGGGTTCCCTAATGCTCGCTCGATTTTCAACATCAAATCTACTCATATCCTTTTCCACTTTCATTCCCAAGCTGATAGAAATTAAGTGCAATATTTCCATGACATCTCTCAATTTGTTACCAAATGATTCATTCTTCTCTATAAGTCTAGAAATGTCATCCTCCAAAAAATTCTCATAACTAATTATGGGAGAATTCTGCTCAATTGGAGGATACTGCTGAGACATTGGGGTCTCATACTCAACATACCTAGACTCTGGCATGTAATGCTGGGTCGAGTATGGACCATCTGAATGACAGATATTGGTTGGAGCCTCATATGATGGAGTCAATAAAGAGTTGGTTCCTAAATTGAATCTCTGAGTCCAATCCTGTGA
Organism: Ottelia alismoides; assembly: GCA_037367405.1. Taxonomy (NCBI): domain Eukaryota; kingdom Viridiplantae; phylum Streptophyta; class Magnoliopsida; order Alismatales; family Hydrocharitaceae; genus Ottelia; species Ottelia alismoides. The sequence goes on along the minus strand of JAZKJV010008250.1, from coordinate 222,347 downwards.
ATGTGAAGGCTCTCCGAATGTGTGATATGAACGCTGGTTAATGTAGGCTTGAATACTAGGGTCAATCAAGTCAGGAAGATCATAAGGTGCATGCCTCTCTATTTGGTATGTTCGATCGACCATGTTATTCTGCCAGTCATCTGTCTCAGCAGTGTCTTGCTCTTCATACGGTTCATTGATCCCAGCAAGCTCTCGAGAATAAGGACAGTCAGCCCAAGATGGAAGTGGATCCGGAGTGTTAGAATATGGAGTAAGTGAGAAACGCGAAGAAGTGTGAAAGTCAGTCGAAGGTTTGACTTCATGAATGGGTCGAGGTGGAACCGACCACGGGTAAGGGTCTCCCGTGGATGGCGGAGGATACACGGAAGAAGGAGAAGGCGAAGATGAACAGTACATGGTCGAGGAGGAATGACCAGAGGTCTCAGGGTATGGGGACCAATATCCTGACATCTTGAGGAGGAAAGGATAAATGTAAGTAGATCGAGGTAGAAAATGTGCAATTACACATGATAACACACACTGACAGACACAAAGACAAACGCAAGAGCAAACTCTGAGTTCACACTCAACACGATGAAGGACCCGAAGCGGGTCCGATTAATCTGATTGATTTTAAGTGTGATTTTTCAAGCAAAGTTAGCAAGGATTACGTGATAGCCTAAAGGGAAGTTGGCTCAATGCTGGATGCGTCTCCCCTATTTAACTTGTCACCTAAGATACCAACGCCCTCCTCTCTTCGCTCCTATCACCAGTTGAGAAGTTCAAGGACCTGCCCCTATCTACCTACCGAAGTAGGTGGAGGCTGACAAGGCTTATAACTTCACCCTAGAGGGTTACTCGCAACTTGTCGTGGTGCACCGTTGCTTCACCCCCATCTTCCTGCTGAAGCAGGCGGAGGCTACTTGGTGCTGGTCAGTTGAACCTCAAGTAGTTTAGCATGTGATATTTTCTAGGATCAGGGTACGTGATATGGAAGTCAGGGATTTTGGATCTATCTTAGGGTGTGCACACAAACTCTGTACCCTCACTCATCGAGGTTACTCTCCCGTAAACAAGGGTTAGGTTTAGTTAATTTTTTTGGGTCCAATTTAATTAGCAGTCCCGATTTTAGAGATTTGTTGTCATTGTAATCATCCACACAAGCAATCACATCTACCATCCAGTCCCAATTTCTTTATCCTAGGTTAGAAAAACTGAGAGAGAGAATTGAAAAAGATGATGCAATCGAGAAAATGACGATGAATGCTTGAAAAGAAGACTTACAGTGCCCCCAGCTCTCTTCAATGCGGGATGCAATACTGAATTGAAATTTTAGACTATATGAGATGCAAATGAGAAAAGTCGCTCCTAAACAAGCAATTCCATTACGAGTAAAGAACAAGTTAAATTTGGCTAAGTTTTGCTGTCTAAGTGCGTCTTTTAATGATGAAGTGTGGTCTTAGATATTACGAGCACAAATAATTCTAAGAAAGCTCTAAGACCGTGAGTGCAGGTCTTATCCTACGTTAATCAACCACACAACACAGAGACTCTTTTTATTATTTAATAACACGCGCAAGAACCCAAATGGGAACCACTGTAAATATGCAGACACTTTTCTTTTTTTACAAAATCTCTCAAAACCACTCAGTTCAAATCGATGCTGGTTCTTCAGCTAGCCTGGCAAATCGCCTTCGATGCCTCATGTTCCTCGCACAAAAATAAACAATGGTCAGAGAGAGAAAAACAAAATATAGACAAAAATAAACAGAAAAATAATTGGAAAATAGAATAATTACAAGGTGGTTTGGGGATCAGACTACCTGATTGAATGGAAAATCTTAATCTAATTTTTCTAAAATGATCCTACGACATTTGCCTCCCCGACAACGGCGTCATTTGTCATGTCCGAAATTACCCTTTTTAATTAAATAAAATGTATTATTTTTGTTGTAGTCGGGCAATCAGGATCGATCAAAAAAATAACCGCACGAATCGATGAATTAATGTTGCGTGGTTTGATGTATTTTTAACCTGGGCAAGCCCTAGGGTCGACTCAAGGAGGTAAAGGAACAACTTCGAATCAAGTTAGATGGATTAGATCACGGTTTCCCAAGTGAGTTTTTTTGTATTTTTTTATGTGATAAAAATGCCAATGCACAAATACGGATGAATTAGGTTATTCAGAAAACATGTAATTTAGCCAAATTAATTTAAATACGAAATTAATACAAATTCAGCCAAATTTTATTTTTCCTATAAACCAAATACAACAACGAATGCAAAATGTATTTTTTTTTTTGTAATTTTTGGATTTAAGATGTGCAAATGCAAAATGCAAACTTTTTTGGGGTTTTTATGCAATTTTTCGTGCAAACAGAATGCAAAAATTATGAAAAATTTACAAGAAGTGAAATATGATGAAATGAATCTACACTGATTTTTCTAGAATTTTTGGAGAATATATGTTTTTTTATGATTTTTAAATGGAAATAGAGTGACTAAGTCCAGGAGATTTGAAATTTTGTAAAAATGATATTCGTGGATTTAATTAAAAATCAATTACAAAAAGCACTCTAGAATTTATTTTATGCACAAGACAACTCCAATTTGCATGAAATTTGGATATAAATTAAAACACAACTAGAGGCATCACCCAAAAAAAATTTCACAATTTTTGGAACAAGAGTTATGTCTGTGCAAATTTTAGAGCCTAAATAGGTAAAATATCACTGAATTTCAAACTTTGATTTTTAATAAATTATCCAATGCTCACAAAATACAAATAAATAGCCAAGAGATAAAGATTTAAATGCTCTACAAAATGCTATTTTTTAATTAAAAAATAATGCAAAACTGATGTCCAAATTAATGATCAAAGTCAAGGGTGTCTTTGCAATACAGAAATTGAAATTGAATAAACAAGCTGTGCACATTGGCATTTTCGCAAATAAATAAACTTAGATGGCAAAAACTACAATTTTCACAAAAATAAAAAAATAAAGAAAAGGGCAAATCGACCTTCTTTAACCCACGCTAGGGCAAAGGCGTGAGGCAAGGAGGGGGCAGACTCGCTGGCGGCGGGCGACGCGAGAGGGTGACGCTAGCAGAGTCGGGAGGCAGACGCGGAGAGCAGGAGGGCGCGGCGGATGCTCCAGGCGCTGGGCGGCTTGCAGCAGCGCACCGCGGCGGAGGTGGCGCTGGAGCGCGGGGCACGGCACTGGGCAGCGGAACTCCTGGAGCCATGTGCAGTGAAGGGGGCACGAGCAGGCAACGGAGGGCGGTCGTGAGGAGGGAGGAGGTGTGTATGGCCGCTCACGCGGCGGACACGTGTCAGCGAAGGCACGAGAGACGAGCGGCCAAGGGACAGGCGAAGAGCAGTTGGTGCGCGTGTCGAGGCGCACGGGGGCACGGCGTTGGTGATGTACGACGGGGGGATGGAGTGGTGACGCAAGCACGCGACGAGGGGGGGGCTGGGAGGAGGGTGGATGCTGGTGGCGAGGGCGCAAGACGGTACAGTAAAGCGATGGCATCGACGGTGAGGGGTGAACCAGGAGGTCAGCCGCGGGCTGGCGGCACGGCGGGGGCGCTGCACAGGAGGGCGGCTAGGACCTGCTTCTTTCTTTTTCTATTTTTGTTTAATTTTTTTGTAATTTTTTATAAACAGGAAATGAAATTGTGAGAATGAAGAGGTTGTGTTATGGCGGAGAAGTTGATGTAATAAAAGAAATGATGGTTATGGGTTGGTGTGTGTGTGATGATGATGGTGATTGTGATTGTGGTGGTATTTAGGAAAATGTTTTGGTGATGAAGAACAAAGAAAAATTGTTCCATAAAAAATGAGAGAGTGAAGATAGAAGATTTACCTATGTAATCGCCTGGAGAGTGGAGCGGCTATGTGCGGCCTCCGTCGTCACCTCGATTTGATTTGACGAAAAATTGAAGAAGCTCGGTTGTGACCTGAAGAAATGCACAACAACACGAGGAAGAGTCCTTGTGGATCTCACCGTGAGGTTGTCGCCGCTCAACTCGTCTCCTACAGTTGCCACCTGAAGGTTAAAGGGGCTAAACCTCACTTCTCTCGAAATGGTGGATGAAGAAAAATGAAGGAGGAGAGGAGAACAAAAAAAGGAGGAAAAGGAAGTTGGAGAAGAAGTAGAGAAAATGGAGTGGTGGAGAAAGTGTTGACTTAGAGTTGAAGACAAGTAAAGGAGAAGAAATAAGTAGGGGAAAATAAATAATAAAATAAATAAGTAGGCTACTTAAAAAATAAAAAAGGAAAATAAATAAAAGAAAATAAATAAATATAAATATAATTAATTAATTAAAATAAATAAGTAAAAAATAATTAAAAAAATAAAAAAATACGAAATTAAAAAATAATAAATAAATAAATAAAATGGGGTGACACATGACGGCTCCAGGAGCTGCCACATGTCAATCCCAAAAAATTAAAAATTAAATGTAAAGAAAAATAAAAAAGAAATAACAAAAGGGTTCAAATGAAAAAGTGGTCAACACAAAATTGCTCGTCTCGATGAGATCTACAACTTTCGTGAAGGATCGAAAATCAAAAGAAGTAATATGTACGAAGTGTATTTTTGGGTGGTACCTTATAGATATAAAATACCGCATTTTTTACTTTTCCATATTTTTTGTTATTTTTAATTGGAGAAAAATAAAAATAAAGTTAGAAAAAATATGAAAAAAATATTTACAACTTAATCTATTTTTTATTTTTAATAATTAAGAAAATAAAAAGATAAAATGGAGGGTATTATGGTCAATATGTACAATATACAATAGGGGCCCAAAATCCAAGTTTCACATATGATCTCCGATTTTAATGAAATTGATCTTGTTTTGAAGATCTTTGAATGTATATTATTTTAAAAGTGAGTAGACCTAAATCGGACATTGTATAAGGGAGATATGTACATTTTAACGTTCATAGTCTCAAACTTAGATTTGGGTATTATTGGTAAATTTTACAAGTTAGTATTTTTTTGGTATTTTCTTTGTATTAGTGTTAGTAATGTATACACTATAGAGTTGATTTTATTGGATTTGAAGTTAGTACAAAATAGATACAAATATGTTATTTACATGTGATTTTTATAAGTGAATTGGGCTTCTTATTTAATGCAAACATGAATGCTAAAATGCAGATATTATTTATGCATGCATGAATGCTAATTATGCAATATAAGTGAAAATATGCAGCTAATTACTCGGGAACAAAGCTCTATTTTCAACTTTTAGAGTGATGAATCACATATTCATCATAGAGCTGTGTTCTCGAGTAATTAGCTCCATATCTCTACTTATATTGCATAATTAGCATTCATGTATGTGTAAATAATATGTGCATTTTAGCATTCATATTTACATAAATAAGAAGCCCGAAATTCCGTGTACATATTCATATGTATAATAGCTAACTTCACCTATTTGTATCTATTTTATACTAACTCCAAATCCAATAAAATCAACTCCATTGTATACATATTAGTAATAAGAATAAATGAAAAATATAAAGATGTTGACAAATAACCCCAAAACCTAATTCTCAGACAGACAAACGAAAATGCGCATATCTCTCTCATACAAAGTCTGATTTAGATCTGCTCATTTTTAAAGTAATACATTGAAAGACCTTCAAAACAATATCAATTTCATAAAAATTGGAGTTCATGTGTGAAAGTTTGATTTTGGGCTCGTATTGTATATTGTACATATTGACTAAACTACCCTTTATATTATCTTTTTATTTTCTTAATTATTAAAAAAAATCCAAAATTTCTGTAATTTATTTTGATTTTTTTCTTATTTAAAAATGATAAAAAAATCTGCAAAAGATAAAAATACGGTATTTTATATTTATAAAATACCCCTAAAATACTTTTTATACAGATGACTTCTTTTCATTTTTTAGCCTTCGCAAAAGTTGTCGATCTTGTTGAGACGACCAACTTTCATGTTGACCATTTTTTGATTTGACCCCTTTTGCTATTTCTTTTTTATTTTTTTATTTAGTTTGATTTTTATTTTCTAGGAGCGACACGTGGCAGCTTCTGGAGATGCCACGTGTCACCCCTTATTATTTATTTATTTACTTTTTAAATTTATTTTTATTACATTATCATTTTTTACTTTAATTATTATTTTAATTATTTACTTTAATTATTTATTTATCTTCATTTTATATATTTTAATTATTTTAAATGTAATATTATTATTACTTACATTAACTTAATTTAATTTGTATTCCGCCATGTGGCCGCGTCCTCGCACCCCTTCCCCTCCCTCCCCTCCCTTTCTCTCTCTATCTCGCGTACTCTATTCTCCTCACTTACTCTCTCTCCACCATTTTCCATGGAATTTACGTCCTCCCTTTTTCTCTCCCCATGCAAGACCAAGCTATTTTCTCTCTCTCCAGCCCATCCCCCAACTGCACCCGCGACTCCATGCAACTGCCTCGCGCATCGCGTACTGGTGCGTGACTCCATCTCTCTCCCCTCTCGCCCTCCCATCTCTCTCATGACCGCTTCTCTCGACCCACATCTCCATCTCTTCCACGCACGCACCCCCATTTCTCTCTCCACCTCCACACGACCTGCATCTCACAACTGCCCATAAAAGGGAAGATGTTGGCCCCATTCGAATCATCTGGCACTGTTTGGAGGTGACCAAGCTCCTTCTCCAAGGCTGATGACAGCGGCTTAGAACCCTGTCGAGCGAAGAACCTCACCTTCTCGGCGAGATCCAAGGGATCTAAACCCCTTGTCGCAGCTCCTCCACGAGCTGCTCAAGCTCGATCAACCGCCGCGACCTAGAGCGAGGATCACAACCAAGCTACACCTTCGGTCAGCTCACATGCGAATTCGTCCATCTCAGCACCTTCCCCAGGTAATTTCTCCGTCCTTCTCTTTCTTCCTTCTCTCTCTTTATTCCTATGTTTCTTCCCAAACCAATTCCAAACCATCACCTTTCCACCTTCAATCATCCACTTCGATTGTCATTGCTGCATCATCTTCATTCGCCCTCTTCTTCAATCACTCGCTAGCGGAGCTCTGATCCGTATCTCTTTCATCGACCCTCATTCGCAGCCTCGTTGTTCGTGCCTACAGGACCCCTTCCATCCCTCCCGTGTGCCGACTACACCTCGGCCGACCAGCATCACTCGACCGGCTCTGCCTCCTCAACGTCGTAGCCGCGTACGCGGCCACCTACGGCCTCCACCAAAACGCTTCCGCCTTCGATCGAAGGTCTCGACGTCCGCCGCATCGAACCGTCCCAACGTCCCCTGGTTGTGTGTCGACCAAGAGGAAGGAGCAGGACATCTTCTGCCTTGCGCAACCCCTGACTGTGTCCGCATCGCCCGTCTTCATCCCCCACCGACCTCATCATCGCCTGCGAGCTCGCTTCACCACACGAGGAGGCACCCCAATCCTTTCACCTCTGCAGCCATGAATCCTTGATCAACTCCAAATTCTCTGTTCACCACCGACTCAATCCCCTCCACTAGTCGCCACCGACAACCAGTGACATTAACTGCCTCGCACGAGGGTCGTCCCTCCAACAACTCCGAACCGCATTGACGCACAAGCAGTCAGTCACCCCTACCTCATTTCCCGTAACGCGCTTCACCGTCTTCCATCAACCTCCCCGTTCCATCTTGATCCCAGTCGCCAGGAGTGACTCTCGCATCGTGTGTCGACCAGGGGTTGTGGTTTGCACCATCTCATAGTCGCGCTACAACCACACCCCCCCCCCCCCCCCCCCTAGAGCCCCATCGACACGCCCATCTCTGCTAGCAGGCCATCGACTCCCAGCTTTCAGGTCACCTCCGCTCCACCGTCGCACTCCTAGCGGCCGCCAAGGGAACAACAACCACCATCCACTGCAGGCCACCTACGTTTGTGGCCGCCCATCTACTCGCCACCATCGATCGTCGGTCGTCCGCTCGTTCCGCCTCCCCAACAAGCTACACGACAGGAGCACTACACCCACTCACCACCTCTTGTCGTTGTTGCACCACCTGTTAATCGCCCACCGTCTAGTGGCCGAGACCGCCCTCTCGCTGGGTGCCTCTGCGCCCCAACCCTCCAACTGTCGCACCTCAGGTAGGAGCCAGTGCCACCAACACGCTCCTCTGCGCTCTAGGTCGTCTCCAATCCAACCGCCCAGACGCCACCTATGGAAGAGTCCTCCCCTTCACGTGAGCAGCACGTGAGGAGGGAGGAGAATTTTCACAGATGCCCTCCTACTCTTCCGCATTCACAAACAAGCTCAGCCTCCAAGGAGGCATGTAAGGTACATGTGCCTCACTAGAACTTTTGCAAGAAAACCCCTCACTGTTTCGGTAATAGCATTCGCATATTTCCTTTCAATAATTTTATTTCTAAAATTGCATTCATACCCATGTGTTTGAACCTTAATTTGAACCTGCATTTGATATGATTTCTATAGTCTAAAATTTGCATTATGTAGAATAACTTTTGCTCTATCATTGTGGATATTGAATATATTTTTATGAGTTGTGGATTATTTAATATAATTATTTTGGTGAAAAAAATCAATATTTATCCAATGCTTGCTATTAATTCCATGTTAAATTATTTATTGCTCTATAAAATCCAAAAAATCATAATAGGTAGATTTTAGGTTGTTCTATTTTGTGCCAAAATTTCATGTCATTTGCATACATATCGAGGTCACAATAAATTCATTTGTGATTTGCATATTTAATTTTTAATAGGTCATAGATCAATTATTTTTAGGATCTAAAAATTTTCCTTAATTCCTCTCATGTAGACTCATCTAGGATAATTTTATTTCTGTGAAATAATTTGGTTTTGTATTTATTAAAATTAATTTGCTCAAAATTACCCAACATTCATATTTGATTTATAATTAATCCATTTTTATCCAAAAATTCTAAAAAAATTATAGTAGTTTGAATTCATCATATTTTACATTCAAGCCAAGTTTAGGATTTTTAGATTTAAGTTGATCATAGTTTGCATTTTAGTCACCGAACTTTGCCAAATTTGCATGTCCTTCATTAGTCGCATTTAAAAATATCAAAAAAAATGCCTCTTCGAAAACCTAACATCTAGATCGACTAAAAACCAACCAAAGAAGATAGTGGCCTCCCCGAGTTTGACCTTGGGCTCACCCAAGTAAAAAGTTGAATGCTCTCTTTAATTGGAAAAATCATTAAATTTGTGGTTTTTAATTAATCCGAATTTACCCGACTGCAACAAAACTTTTAAAAGTTAATTTATAATAGATTAACTAGGGAAAATAAGGGTTAATCACTTATGCATCTCGATAATTGAAAATTCATGAGAGAAATTATCCTACTCACGATCTTAAGCTGGTCGCAGTTGTTTTTGCCTTGAAGTTGTGGAAACATTATTTGTGTGGAGAGAAATTCCAGGTGCTTTCTGATCATAAGAATCTTGAATATATTTTATTTTCTCTCAGAAGGACTTGAATATAAGGCAGCATAGACGGCTAGAACTATTAAAAGATTATGATTTTTCTTTGAATGATCATTTGGGAAAAATTAATGCTGTGACAAATGCACTCAGCAGGAAATGGGAAGTTAAGTTTGCTTGCATGAGATTGCAGTGGAAGCTCATCGAAAATTTTATTCAGTGAATGCCTTTTATAGATCGGAACAATGATATTTTTATTGTTGATTTGTAAATTCACTCAGCATTGATAGAGAAGGTGTCGTTAGCACAAAAAGTTGATCCGGGACTAAGTCGAAGCATCGAAGAAACCTTCTAGTGAGTTGCTGATTACCGTCGAAGGGGAATTGAGATTTAGGAATCGGTTATGGATTCCTAATGGTAAAGAGATTAAAAAGGAGATCTTGAAGGAAGCACATAGTTCCATGTACTCTATTCATCCAGGGAGTACAAAAATATATAAAGACTTACAAAGGAACTTTTGGTGGAAAAATATAAAGCGATAAATTACAGAGTTCGTTTCGAGATGTCTTGTGTGTCAGCGGGTAAAGATTCACCATCGAAGGCCATTTGGAGAATTGCAGCCATTGGACCTGCCAGAGTGGAAGTGGGAGCACATTATTATAGATCTTGTAGTGGGTTTGCCTCCCACGAAGGGTGCCAAATATGATTCCGTATGGGTGATTGTGAATTGAAATACCTGAGATTACCCTTTGCAAATTATGTGGAATTAACGTTAAATTTCATTGCAGACAGCCAATTCGGATCAATCAAAATGACCACTTAATTAATGAATTATCTAATTAAAAGTGAGCAGCCGAAAATTTTTTTATTTGGGCAAGCCTACGGTCGAACTCAGGAAGGTTGTTGTCTCCTTAAGATAATTTCTTGATTATTCAGAACATAGGTTTTCAGAGGAATCTTTTTGGGATTTTTCTCTATTTCACTTTTTATGGGTTTTCAATTAAAAAGATGTAATTGATTCGAAGAGGAAACATGATGCATGAATTTTACAAAATAATTTTTAATGTGAGATAATAATGCTATGCTATGTGATGTGAGGTGATACAAGAAATAGATGCAATATTTTTGTGATTTTTAGATAGGCAATATGATGTAATGTGAATGCAAAGATGAAGGTGAATGTGAATGCAAGTCAAGCCAAACAACAGCAAGCCATTCAAGTAATCCGAACCTCTCCTTATTTAATTGATTTCAGAGATCAGTGTAGCAATTTGTAATCCCAATGAATCCCCTCAATCGATGCACCGGTTATTGTGCAATGGAATCAATGAATTAAAAGATAAATGCTAAAAAATAACACATTAATTAATCGTTGTCATATAATTCCTCAAAATTAGAATCTCAATATTCTAGATGAGCATGAAATAACGATCAAAATGACATTAAGAACGTCAAATTCTGACATGTAATGTTAAAGATATGATCAAATGAATGTTAAGGGACAAAATTGTAATTAAAATAATTGAATCTTGCAATTTTACCCTTGTGGAGGGACTTCACTGTAATTACGCAAAGTCGGTGGACCTTCTTCGTAATATACCTCAGGTTGGGGTATATGAATAATTCCAGGAAGTGTTGAGGGTGGCGGTGTAATTTGCCCAAGGTCACGTGAGGAGTATGTGACCTAGGGCTCCTTATAATTCTGGACTTTTGTAGGGAGGGCCTCGCAATTTCTCTGAGAGTGCACGTGACCTTGCACGTGAAGTCCGAAGACGGGGGCATTCATGTGAATTCTAGGACGTGCAGGTGTGTGCTCGCTAAGGGCCCAGCTAGCATGTGCAGGTTACGTGATCTGACCAACCTCAGCTCCGAAGCTCTACGTGGCGTGCGGAGCCCGCTTCGAGTTGGCGACATCGTGAACTACGGAGCATTGGATGATATCACTGCTAACGAAGATGGATGGTAGTTGGATGATATCGACTCAACGGCGTTGATCAAGGGAGGGGGAAGATCGAAGGGGAGTTGTACATTAACCCCCTCCTCTTGTCAAGAACACCTGGAGAGATCTGGTGAAGGCGGTGGTGATTTGATGAGCTTCTCGTCGAGAGTAAAGATGTAGAGTAGGTTGGCGGTGAGGAGCTCGGGGAGCCGTGGTCCCATCTGACACACGGCCAAGCCACATAGGGGCGTGTCATGATGGTGAAGGCGGGTTCCTCTGCTGTCATGGTCCCCAGCGACGCACGCCTCGGAGCTTTGCTAGTGGTGCTTTGTTGATGCCTTAGTTGTAGCCGGCTTCGATCCTGAGGGGTTAACAAAAAGGATGAGAAGCGAGATGGGGGTCCTACGATGACGTGGAGCACACAGCCCAAGGAGCAGGCACTAATGTGATGATGGAGATGCACGGTCGAGGCGATGGTGTGCGAAGGTGGTTTCGTGAAGTAAGGGAAGAGCGATGGGGAAAGCACGGAGTGGATGGAGCATTGATGAAAGAGGAACAATGATGGATGGCGATGTGGTTGCGTAGAAAGGAGTGGAGGTAGACGGAAAGGAAGAAAGAAAGAAAGAAAATAGCGGAGAAGATATTACCTGCGGGTGGTTCTCGCCTTATGTGTGGAGGTCTTTGCTTCCGTGCAACCGCCGAGAGGCAGCGAAGCTCTAGAAGCTTCGTGAGATGTCGCTGCAAAGTGACGGATGTCACCTTGGATCACGCTGGAAAAGAACCCGTCATCGCTTGATGGCGGTTCTCTTCACTCTCTATCACCGAGGAGAGGTGAAGCTCGAGGTCTTCGTAAGCAAGATGGCGGATGATCGGGATGATAGGTGTCGACCGAGTTTTATAAGTAACTGCATGGAGAGAATAAGGGGTCGGCGATAGGATGAGGGAGGAGATTGGTCATGAGGGCCGAGCGAGTTGTGGGCAGAGGTTGCGGGAGTGGTTGGTGTCACCGGAAGAGATAAGATAGTGTTTGTTGGAGGTGTTGGGTTGTTGCCGCAACTTGGGGAGAGAAAGGATTAGATGAGAATTGGTCTTTTTCTTTGCTTTTCTGATTTTTTTGGGTTTTGGTTTTTACATGATTTATTAAAACAATGAATGAATTAAATAAATGAAAGATAAAATAGTTAGAATGGATGAAATATGCACATGAAATGATAGGTCAAAATCAACGAAAATGTACAATGTGCAAAAGAGGCACGAAACCCAACTTTCCCAAATAAGCTCCGATTTTTATGAAATTGGTCTTTTTTTGAAGGTATTTGAATGTATATTATTTAAAAATGAGTAGAGCGAAATCAGACACTGCATGAGAAAGATATCAACGTTTTAGTCCTTATGTCCTGAAATTAGGGTTTGGGTTTATTTTGCATATGTACAAGATAGCATTTTTTAGGATTTTTATGGATTAAGGTTAGTGATATGAACACAACAAAATTGGTTTCATGTCAATTGGAGTTAGCATGATTTAATTAAAAATACATGAAGTTAGGTGAAAATGTGAATATGCAAATATGCATGCTAAAATGAAGATATTACTTCTAAGTGCATGAATAGTAAAAATGCATAGTAAATGATGAAATGCAGTTAATTACTCGGAAAGAAGCTCTATTTTCAACTTTTAGTTTGATGAATCATGGATTCATCAACCCCCTATGCTTAAATCTTGCTCGTCCCCGAGCAAATGAAATGCAAAAGTGAAATGATTTTGGATTCTATACCTAGGTCATGAACAAAAGGTGAAAATGGATCTAGACCCGACCTTTGGATTAATAGTGTGGCAGAACTTCTATGAGAATTAGAGTTTTAAAATCAAGAGCCCTCAAGTTCTACATATCCTTGTAACAGTTTTATCTCAGAAGTCATCTTAGATGAATCCTTCTCCCAAAGCATACCACATGAACATTGAATAACTATCTCATGTGTGTAAAAGATTTTAGCTCTTCCCATCAAGAATGTCGAACTACTATGCAAATCATTCCTCCAATAGCTCATCCTCGAGGAGTCAGGTTTGTGTTCACAATCGAAAGGTGGGGGGAATTTTTAGAAGAAAGGGAAAAGAACTGGAGGGTGACCAGTGTAGTCACCTCTCCTTGTGAAGCCGGCCAGTGTAGCCAAGTCTCCACCAAGATCTGCAGGTTGTCTTGAAGCTGGACCTTTTTGGTCAAATATTTATTTGGTAGTTGGCTTCTTTTGGTATGAATTTTTGATAACTTTGCATGGATCTTTTGTGCCCCTATGGATATAGAATCTTTCCTTCCGCACATATTTTTGAGGTCTTAGAAAATTATGCACAGTCGTATATCCCTCATTTGAAGCTTTATTTCAATCCATACTCCGATCTTTAGATGTCCATGCTACCAGAAAAGAGACACACAATCTTCCAACACCCTGTCTGAGTTGATCTAAGTACGTAGTGCGAGAGTACAGATTAATTCCCTATTCAGAAGTCATATCTAGAATGAGGAGACCGGGTTAGACAATAAGAGTCAAAGTTTGCACATTGTCATGTGGAACTCAAAGAATTACGTCAAAGACCTGAAGCTTCTATAATCCTCTTTATCGATGAAGTTCCTCAAAAAATTAGGTAGATTAAGGCTAAGTCAAGACAACTCAAAACTTCTATTCTTAACTCAGTTCAGAACCCAATAACTTTCCATGTTGCATATGCTAGATATGCAAATGAAATGCAAATGTATATGAGGTGCAAGATTATTATTTATTTATTTATTTTTATTTGTGTTCTACTTTTATTGTTTTTTAGTTTTTTTGTACTTTTACCCATCTTATAGTTATTTCGTAATATATACAAAAATACGTGAAAGTATGAGCTATGGGTAAAGTATATATATAATATATACATGACCCCCTATACTTAGTGGGTGTTATGCCCTCGGAGCACAAGAATCGAAGAAAAGACATAGCTCGTGCTAAGCGTAGGAGAGTGAAAACCAAAAGAAGTATAAAAGTCGACCCGCCCCACTATACTTAAGCTCTGGCTATCCTAAGTATATAATAAGATCAAAAATGGGGCAGTCGAGGTCAAGAGGAGAAATGGATTAATATATACAGGGTGGGTATCAGTCCCCCCTATACTTAGGCTTTGGTTAGCCTAAGTATAGGTCAGGAGTGAGTATGAGAACTGATGGGGTTGGGAAATATATAGAGAGGATGGGGAGTGGGGAAAGGTGCATGGAGACGGTGAAAGTGGTGAAGATTCATGCATTCCCGAAGAGTGGATCATGAGATTCTAGGATATGCATGAATGAGATCTCTTCAACTTGGGCAAACTGCTCATCTGATCCTACAAAATGATTCAGCATCTGCCCATTCATAAGGAACGATTGTGCACCATCTGTAAGCTCTGAAATCCATACACTGTCGTTTGTGTTCACTTCTCTGACAATGAAGGGTCCCATCCATTTAAATTTCAACATTCCCTGAAAAATCTTGAACTTGGCATTGAACAACCATGCCTTCTATCCCGGTACAAAATTCTTGCGTCTGATATGTTGATCGTGCCAACACTTGATTCTGTCCTTATAAATCACAATGTTATCATATGCCTTGTTTCTGATTTCTAGAAGCTCGTTTAGATCCATCTTTCTGCTCTATTGTCCGTCATGAGTATTCCAGTTCACTTTCTTTAATTCCCATTCTGATTTGTGTATAAGCTCAGCGGGAAGATGACGTGGCTTTCCATAAACCATTCAGAATGGGAAGGTTCCAAGAAGGGTCTTGTAAGCAGTCCGGTATGCCCATAGAACTTGGTCCAAGAGCTGGGACCAGTTCTTCTTGTCAGGGTGGACTAGCTTTTGCAATATGTCCTTCACCTCCCTATTCGACACCTCATCCATGTCATTCGATTGTGGGTGGTATGCACTAGCGACACTGTGCTCGATGTCGTAGTCCTTTGTTAACTTTTTCGTTTCCCTATTAACAAAGTGACTACCCCCATCAAAGATGATGACGTTAAGAACCCCGAACCGTGAAATGATGTGACCTTTCACGAATTTGCATATAGTCTTGCTATCCGGGGCTCGGTAGGGATACTTCCACCCACCTAGAGAGATAATCCACGCCAAGAGAATGTGCTCATAACCGTGGCTGTTAGGGAATGGGCCCATGAAATCTATGCCATCGAAAACATCAACCATAATGATCGATTACATGGACATTTCATCTTTGGGACCAACGGTCCCTCCCATTCACTGACGTATTAGACATGACCTAACAAATGCATATGCTTCACAGAACAGGGTCGGCTAGTACAATCCACTCTGAAGCGCTTTCTAGGTGGTCCTCTTCCCGGAGTGATGTCCTCCTGCCTCCAAGGAATGGCAGTTGGTGAGGACACTCATGTATTCCTTCTGAGGAATGCACCTCCGCCAGACACAATCTAGACCTTTGAAGAAAAGGAACAGATCCTCTCAATGGTATTTCCTAGATTTCGACTTAAGTTGGTCAATGCTGCTCTTGGGCCAATCATGAGGAACTGTCCTAGACACTAAGAAATTCTCCATATTGGCATACCATGGAAGAGAGTCGATAGAACAGATCGACTTGTCGAGGAAGGATTCCTTGATGGGGTCAGTCTCAGAGGAACTATGTGACTCTATGCGGGAGAGGTGATTAGCCACCACATTCTTCAATCATGGCTTATCCTTGATCTACAAATTGAACTCTTGGAGTAGTAGAATCCACCTAAGAAGACGCACCTTTACGTCCTTCTTTTCCATGAGGTACTTGATGGTTGTGTGATCTGTAAACACTGTAACCTTGGACCCTAAAGATGTGATCTGAATTTGTCCAAGGAAAACACTACGGCAAGCATTTCCTTCTCTGTGACTGTATAATTCCGTTGAGCATGATCGAGTACTTTGCTTGCGTAGTGGATGGCATATGGAATCCCCTCTCTCCTTTGCCCTAACATGGCCCCGACAGAAAAGTCAGAAGCGTCCATCATGATCTCATAAGGAAGAGACCAAACTGGGGTCTGTAGAATAGGAGCATCCATGATCTTCCTCTTTAGGAGCTCTAAGGACCCAAGACACTTGTGATCTACAATGAACTCTGTGTCTTTTCCTAAGATTTCCGTTAGCGGTCGGCAATCTTTGAGAAGTCCATTATGAATTTGCGGTAAAAACCAACATGCCTAAGGAATGACCACACTTATTTGATGTTGGTTGGTGGTTGAAGTTTCTTGATTACATCCACCTTGGTAGGGCCAACTCCCATTCCCCTCTTAGAGATGACATGCACCAACACAATACGTTCTTGAACCATAAAATGGCTCTTCTCCCAAGAGAGCACTAGATTCACCTCACTGTACTTCTTGAGGACTCGATCCAAATAAGATAGACAAGTATCAAATGAGTCGACAGGGACCGAGAAGTCATCTATGAAGACCTCCAGGAAATTGCCCACCATCTTGGCAAATACTACAATCATGCACTGTTGGAAAATCCCCGGTGCATTGCATAACCCAAAGGGCATGCGCTTGAATGCATATGTACCGAATGGGCATCTAAAGGTGGTCTTTTCCTGGTCCTCGGGAGTGATAGCGACTTGGTTGTAGATCGAGTACCCATCTAGAAAGCAAAAGAATTCTTTCCCCACAAGTCTCTCCAAGATTTGATCTATGAATGGTAAGGGTAAATGATCCTGTTTCATCATAACATTCAAGCATCTGTAATCCACATAGACACGCCACAATGTGGGTACCCGTGTCCCAATCTCCTCTCCATCCGAGTTGGTGACTGTCTGAAGTCCCACCTTCTTAGGGACTACATGAAGTGGTGCCACCCACTTGGAACCAAAGATGGGATATATAAACCCCGTGTTACACCATTTTTCAATCTCCTTGTTGACCACATCTCGTAAGTTTGGAT
Organism: Ottelia alismoides; assembly: GCA_037367405.1. Lineage (NCBI taxonomy): Eukaryota > Viridiplantae > Streptophyta > Magnoliopsida > Alismatales > Hydrocharitaceae > Ottelia > Ottelia alismoides. The sequence goes on along the minus strand of JAZKJV010008250.1, from coordinate 205,038 downwards.
TCAGCCTGCGTTGGAACCCACGAGAGGGTCTACCACCTTCCTTAAGGTAAATATGGTGTGAGCACAGAGCGGGGATAATCTCGTGAAGATCAGACAAGCTTCATCTTATGGCCTTGTGGTTCTGTTCAAGAATCTCTAACATGCATGATTATTGTTCTCCAGTAAATCTAGAACTTATAATAACCGGGAACTTCCACGGTAGGCCCGCAAGGAAGGCATACTTCAAGGTGGTGGGTAGATGTTTGAGTTCGAGGATGGTATGATCATCGGGTAAATCTGGCTAAACAGCCGATGCATCTGGATCTATGGTGGATGTGGTTGGATCTATTGTGATAGTAGCCACCAACTGATTCTGCTCAAGAGTCTGATCGTAAAAGATATCCAAGAAATCGGTAACAACCACATCTGACTCGTCATCCTCATCCTCTGATTGACATGAAGGGAACAGGTCTGACAAGCCTAAGTCGGCTTCTGAGTCATCGAGGATGTAGGGAGATGCACGAGAAAATTCTCCTGTGGGTAAGGTCTATTTCTGCAGGATCTGTCTAACTGCCTCATCTACATTGTCCTTCCTGGTGAGAGGGACCCGTCAACCCAAGCTGATTGTTGCTGCTAGTGATCAATTGTGTCAACTTTGTAGCACTCGGCTTTCGATGAGAGATACTATGTACTTCTCTCCGGGTCAGGTCTCTACCATTTCGTTTGCTGCATCTCTAACTCTACACTTTCATCATGTGCATGAAAGCATATCTTTCCCAAAGTATAATCAAAAATAGATCCGACCGTCCTCAAAAAAGGATGACCATGTATGATCTGGGAATCTTGCCATATTCGAGGACACTCCATGTCTAGGACTGTGAAGTCCACCTTTCACTGCTTCCCCTCGATGTCAAGGATAACGTCCCTCAACATTCCCTTGGGCCTCTTAATATATCGGTCTGTGAATTCTAGGAGTGCTCTCGATCTCCTTAGAGGTCCTAAACCTAGATGATCTAGGAGGGAATATGGTAGTAGATTGATTGAGGGTCTGTTATCGAGTAGAGTACGAGAAAATGATATGTTAACTAACTGACTGGTGACAAAGTGTGCTCCTATATCTCTCTTCTTCCTTGGAATCTCATTGCAGATCGCACATGTAGTGGCTATGGAAAACACATGAATCACTATTCGAGTTTTCTTTTTCCTGCTAGTCCTAGCAGGTGTGCATCTTGCCTTTAGGTACTTCTTGAATGCAGGAACCATATCCACTAATCAGAGGAAAAGGATCTCAACTCTAACATTCTCATGGCACATCCTTTCCATCTCCAAAACATCAAGATCATTTTTTTGAGAATTTTTCTTCTTTCCCTTAGTTAAATCTTGAGAGAAAGGGATTGTTGGAGGCTCACTATGTGAAACAGAAATATCATTATCTGAGTTCTTATCAGAATCGACATTCAGATGTAGATGACTCGGGCTTGGACTTGGACTCTTTACAGGACTCGATTGACATGCATGAAATGGAATTGAAACTGAATCTGAAGCTATAAAAAATGTTGGTGATGCATCCAAGGTGGTCTTCTCATCGCCCAAAGACTCAGTGCTCGCGATCATGCTAAGTGTCGCTTTATTCTTCTTTTTAGATTTGATGAATCTCTATTTCATCACCTTTATTCTATCATTTTGGCCTTAAAAACCCCGGCAAATGCATGTAAATGACACCAATTTATCCATAATAGCATTCATTATTTGTTGTACTAATTGTATATAGAATAAGGTTTTTAATGCCAAAAATATAGAATAAAGAAAGAAAAGAAAATGGAATAAAATATTGCAAATATTTTATGACTCGAACCTCGAGACCAAGTTCAGCATGGAATTGGTCGACAAGAAATAAAGTAGGGGGAGATAAGGGCCAATAGTACAATAAATACCTCATTTATTTATTCATTTATTTATGCATTTTTGACACCTATTTTGTATATAATTATTCATTCATCAAATAGAGAAACTTTGTACACGAAAGTTGTAGATAATAATGTGAATAAAATTACAAAATTGAGTTTGTACAAAAATAATACACAGTGTACATTTTATACACAGAATAAAAAGCCAGAATCTCAACTTCACAGACCCATATCTTGCAAATAAAAACTCAAAATCACCCAAAATCACTTTAATTGTATATAGCTTTCCAAGAACTATTTAACAAAATTAGCTTCATAATTTTTGGAGTTCATCTGTGAAAGTTAGGTTTTTGGCCCTCATTGTATATAGTACTGATTAAAATATTCGTTCTATTCATTATTTATTATTTATATAAATTGATAATTTTAGAATCTTATAAATAATATATATAATACACATACATATTGAAATTAATAGAAAACTCAAAAAGAATTTGTGAAATAAAATAAGCTTATGCAATACACAGGCAAAATACCTATGTTGTATATGTATATAAAATAAAAGGGGATCTCATTATTCTACTCTTTATTCATCTATATTTTTATAATAATGTACATATTACATATAATTTATTAAAAATTCAAATTCAAAATAAAATACAATAAAATCCATTAAATAAATAAAAAATATATAGAATATAGGTAAAATACCTATAAGTATACCTACAAACAACATACACCTATTTATTTAAATATGTAAATAAACTCATAAAAATTAAAAAATATATATTTACACTCATAAAAATAAGTTAAAAAATTATAAAATAAGAAATAAAATAATAAAATAAAAATATACAAAATAAAAAGAAATACATGTAAATACACTTATAAATACATTATTAAAATAAACCCATAATAAAATACATCAAAAAAATTAAATAAAAATCATAAATAAATACTACATCAATTAATATACATTTTTTGTTTTATAAGCAAAATATAATAAAGTCATTTATAGGGTTAAATTAATGGGTCAATAATCGAGCTGACGTGGCCCAATCAAAAGCCAGGGAATGTTGACCCCCGGTCAACTTCCCCCTGCACCTCTGACTTCTGTCAGACTTGTCCAATCCCCGATATTCCTCCATTTTTCCCGCTCGATACAGTGATCAATCACCTTCGATCTCTTCACGGAAGTTTCTCCTAGAATCATCATGATTCATGCCACCCATTTGGATTGCTTGTACAGTCATCAGATTCTTCGATATTCGCCGATCAATAAGGCCGCCAGCAATGTTTATAAATAAAGAGCTCCGTCCTCCTCCTCAAATTTGGCCAATTTCTCTTCCCCCAAAAAGCTTGCATCGTCTTGGACGAACCCTTGTGACAGGAGGTGCTTCCCAGCACCTCGAATCGGCCCAAGGGGGAGGAAAGTTTTGTCGCGGCGGAGCTCCGGCGTCCATCTTGCTCCCTGGAGGCCCCCAGGTATAAGAGCTGTCCCTTTATGTTATTTAGGTAGATTTTCATTTCTAATTTTTATTCTTGTCGTTTATTTCGCCATTAGATCCTTAGTATAGCCTAGGTTATCTAAGTCGAAGTTCGCCGGAGCTCCGCTCCGACGACTCCTTCACGCCGTTATCGACTGTGTCCGATCCCCTTTACCATCCCATTTCATTCCTCATTGCATGCTCCATCTCCTGATCACCTTTGTTCAACCGAAGGCCCTCGGTCTTCGCGAATTGGATCTCCACCTCCGCCGTTCGTCGGAGCTCCTCCGCCTTGCCTCATCTTGCGCTGCAGCTTCGAAACCCAGGGTCGAGGAGAAAGTCCTCGTCGCCCTTGTTCTTCCTGTGCAAGTATCACGAAGAGACGAGTCCTCTGGGACTTGATTCGAACCAGGAAGAGGTTCCTGGAGGTCTCAAGCTTCTTCGACCTCGCGTGACCTCCTCGGACCCCCAGGAGCCCAGCTAAGACCACCATCCGACGCGGGACACCTTCAGCATCGAGCAGAGCATCTTAGACGCGAAGGAGAAGTCCGGAGGAGTCTGCTGTTCACGATCGAAGCTCGCCTCGAGCGAGCTTCTTCCCTGTTCTTCCAGGCGGCTCCTTCGCCGTCCGATCAGGAAGGAACCCCCAGATCACACCAGAGCCGTACGATGAACCCTGCACCGACCGTCAGATCAGCTTGGCTGATCTAATCTTAGCTCTTCAGCGGTGAAGCGTCATCGGACAAGGAGAAGGTGACGCGTGTCAAGTCGAGAGAGCTCAGCCGTCGGGTGAAGCGTCCTTTGGGGGTAAATTGCAAAACCAACCCCTGCACTTTTTGTATTTAAAATTTAGTTCTGTAAATAAATTTTCACGTTGTAAAATAAATGTTATTTTTGCAGTAGGACCCCTGTGCTTTATGTAATTACAATTAGGTCCTTCCGCGCCTCACGTACAGTCCCACGTGAGGCGCGTGATTTTTGCACCTTAGCCCTAGAGATTTTTGTAAATTGTAAATTAGTTCCAAAAATTAAAATAAATGTTTATTTCTGTAGGTACTTTTGCACAATGCCCCCTAAGATTTATTTTATTTGCAAAAATGCCCCTGCTAGGCTGTTTAATTTTAGTGTCTTTTATGTATTTATTAAAAATACCTAGCTAGCTCCTAAAAATTCACAAAAACTAGGGTAGATGCCTTATATCTTGTAGATGCACAGTACATTTCTTTTTGGAATTTTTGGACATTTTATCTATTTATTAAAAATGAAAAACGAGCCAATTTTTCACTGTTTAAATGAAAAAATACAAAAAAATTATAAAACATTTTTGAAAAATTACAAAAAATTATATATGGTATATTTAGATATACATTAAGTCCAGAAAATGAAAAAAACCTAAAAATAAGAAAAAGAAAAATATAAAAATCATAAAGCTCCAAAATCCAACAAAAAATATAAAAATCCTAGAAAATACCAAAAATATATTTTTCTCTTTTATAATTATCTATATATTATTATTTACATATTAAAATTAATTTGGGTAATTTTGGTAATTATTCTATATTTTTAAAACCCAAATTAGTTTCGGCTATTTAATTAGTCCCATATTAGGGACATTTTTTTATATTAAAAATATATAAAAATTAGAAAAATCCTAGAAAAATAAAAAAATATATATATAAATAAATATATATATATATAATACTATATGTAATATAACTATATCTAATATACTTTGAGTATATATATATCCTTATACTATATCTCTCTCTCCCTTCTTATATCTATATATCTCTTTATATATATATGTCTATATTATATAATTAAAAACAAAAAAAGGTATAAAATATAAAAACAAAATAAAAATTATAAAAACAAAAATAAAATAAAATAAAATAAAATACAAAACCCCAAAAACCCACAAAAATAGGAATCATGCAAGGATGACTCTGTCGTACTTGAACATCGTAGGCTACTCATTTTTTTTGTATTGCTCTCTGTGGTTCGACCTCTACATGCTTATTCACTATGCATTTTATGGTAGAGTTAATGATTGTTAATTCACAATTTTGGGACTTAATTGATTTATTCTTTAATGTGGGTTAATTACTGATCAACTGGTGTTTTGTGAGCGGTCGCCTCAGCGACACTACATTTTGGCCCTCGCAAAATGCCCGGTATCAGATGGCGCCATTGCCGAGGGAGCAATGAGCGTAGCCTATCTCATTTTGTCATTCTTGTTTGGAAATTTATTTATCATTGATTTTGTGAGCAGCTATTTCTTTGCAATTGATCACCATACATGATTTATTTATTTGTTGTGATTAATTCCTTCCTGCTTTATTTCATTGGTTAAGCTTATACTAATTCGATCTCTTTGTGACTTTGTTGCGAGGGTCCGCCATGCGAGGATGGTTTCTTAGGAAGCCAAGGCAGCCGAGCTTGGAGGAGGTTGGTCTTCACTTCTTGACCAGCTGGAGAGAGCACCAAGGACGCAAGGGGATGAGAATTAGATAGGCCTAGAGCAAGTAGGATCATTTTTGTAATTTATAGTGAGAGAGAGAAATTTTGGCATGTAATATAATTTGGACTCTACTCTTCACAACGAGGTCCAGTGCCCGGGTGTCTGTTCACCCGGGGGCCTCGTCGCGGCTTTCTCGTGTTTTTCCGCTTTATTTTCTTTATTTTCCGCTGTTTTGAGTTTTCCGCCTTTATTTTATTTTGTTTTGTGTGCATAGAGCCCCTAGACATAGGCTTGCTTGATCGAGTAGACTAGGTCCAAACACCCTAATAATATTGCATGCACCTATATTACGATTTTGGACTTAGATCAAACTCTAAACAGTCGCCTCATCACCTTCAAGCCAACGTGTCGCGAGCTCTCCCTGCCAAGCGCTTCTCCTGAACTCGATGTGTCGAGAGGAGGAGGGGTGCGCCTAGACCAGAATCCTGGATTGAAGGGCGGTGACCGACTTGTGGTTCTTCACGCTAATAGAAGCTAATGTTTAGGATGGTTTTGTCGCTTGCATACCGCCATGTAGATAGGTTTAAAAATTCTGTTTTGCATATCGCATAGAGAGAGCTGGGATGCACTGTAAGTCTTCTAACTCAGCATGCATCATTCGGTTCAATGGTGAGATTTCCATCATGGAACCACTTGCACGGCTTTTCCGCTATCTCCCTCTGATTTTGAGCATCTAGGACTTAAATGAAAATCTACAAAAACGTTAGGCGCTGGTATGAAAACAGACTCAAAAAAAGTGAAAATCCAAAAAGCTAAAACAAGGGGACTGCTAAATAAACTTTGATCTTAATTAAAATCCGTAATGGACTATCATAGTACCAGGTTCATAAAGCCCTCATTATTTTCAGGTACCTTTGGAGGGGGACCAAAACCCTACTCCCATGAGCGAGGCACATCCCATAAGGAATAGAGACAAATACCCAGTCTGTAACTGCCCTGTGTATCGCCTGGATTTCCGAAGTAATGGCGCTTCTATCGTACGTAACCGAGTAGGGCCTTATCAGCAATGGTGTTCCCGCCTTGTGTGGAACATCGACATGGTCTGAAGTACTGAGCATAGGCCACGCCTTCAAGGGGTGCCTGTCTCATCGGTTTGCGTCCGAGTAGGTTCTTGCACGCTCACGGGTGATTCCGTTGCGAGAAAGAACCGAAGTTTTGGTTTCGCCTATCGGCTTCCTCTCTCTATTTCTTTGGTTGAGTAGGAATCCAGGAAGGGTTACAAGGACCTCAAAAAATACAGACTACGGGTTACAAAGGAGGAGGACAAGTACGAGATTCTTTTCTGGCAGTACTCTCTCTCCTATAGGGTTAGCGTGCTAAGGACTTGATAAAAGATTCGCCTGAAATAACAACTCTAAAACTGAAAAGATAATAAATAGCCGAACCTTCACGGCTTCACATGGCGTGAGTTGGTGAACCCAATGTTGTATTGTGTTTGTATGGATCTAGATTAAGGTTCAAAGATCGAGTCCCGTACCTTTGCGCAAATTTTGTTGTGTCATTCTCCTTTGACCACCCCGCTTAGCCGAGCCTTTCTACTGTTTTGCACTCCTTTTCTTTCCTCGTTGACCATTGTATCCTTCTTCCAACATCCAATCCTCTTTTGTACTTCGCGAAGTTGATCCATGGATGGTTTCCGTCGGGACCCTGCCGACACCCACATCGATTCCATAGACTCAACTCCGCCAATAAATTCGAGGCGATTCCCAAGAACCCGATCCGGACTTTGCGGATCGATCTCCAGACTCCTCGTCTTCTACCTTTCTTTTGACCACCTAATAAGCCGGGATCACTTTTGTCCCACTTTCACCGTTGTGAATGGAAGTCGACTACAGTCCACATTTTTTTTCCATTCACAACATGCTGGGGTTGACCTGAATTCCAGCTTCATCATGACAACTATACAATATTGCAAGTGGTCTAATCAGGGCTTTCTCATTCTGCAGATAGAAGACAAATCAAGCCCTGGAGTCAACTCCAGAATTCATTTCGTCAGATTCAGGCCCTGATATGGCTCCTCAAGGAAAGGGCAAGGGTCAGCAGCCACCCCAACCAGAAGGACAGATGCCAGATCAGAATCAGGTTAATGCACAACTGATGGCGTCTATCCAGGCCATCCAACAGCAGCTGACAGAGCAAGCCCTAACACAGACATCTTTTCAGGATATGTTGAACGATGTAATGAACAGAGTTGAGGGAGGAGGAGGCATAAGAGGAGGTGGAGGCGGAGGTGGAGATGGTGGTCACCCTGATGATGAAGAACCAGAACTACCGCCACCCAAGCCTACACTAAAAGAGACATACAATCTGGGAGACGGCCAGATGACCGAGTGGATCCTCATTCCACCGGTAACGCTCACTTTGAGCTGAAACCCCAATTCCTTGCTCTTCTTCCAGCATTCCATGGAAACGCCAGTGAAGAGCCATACATTCACCTGCAGCAGTTCTCACGCATTTGCCGCACCACTCACTATCCCAATGTTTCTTTGACATTGTCAAGATGATGGCGTTCCCCTTCAGCTTACAGGACAAGGCCCTCTATTGGGTCAACCATCTGGGGAAGGTTGTGACAACCTGGGAGGAACTGAAGTCAGCTTTTCTGCATAAGTTTTACCCTCTCGGTCGGCTCAACCAGATGCAAGCCCAAATCAGCAATTTCTACCAAGGAGCTCACGAATCCGTACACGAAGCATGGGAGAGATTCACCGATCTGCAGGAGAAATGTCTCCATCATGAGATTCCGAAGACTAGTTTGGTCCAACACTTCTTTGGGGGACTGAACATCGAGAGCCAAAGGCTCGTTGACGCAGCATGTGGGGGTTCGCACTTCAACAAGGATGAAGACGTAGTCTGGCAGATATTCGAAGAAATGGATGAAGGAGAGGCCGCCCTCTCTTCATCAATAGCATACCAGAAGCAGCCCGAGATCCTCCAGAAACAGGTACACATGGCAGCATCCCGTGAGGCAAAGAGAGATGAGAGCTCCAACCTCATTATCATCGGGGGCCATCTCTCTAAAGTTGATATCATTAAGAAACGATCACATGACCTTGAGAAACTCGTTGTGATCGAGAAGAGGACTCAGATCCTTGACAAGCTTGATCAGATCACCAAGCATCTTGAACTGTTGGTGGGCACCATCAACTCAGTTCAGCCGGCAGCACCATTAGAAGCTCTAGCTGAGAGGAAAGACGAGCAACAACCGCAGCCTCAGCCTCAGCCGAGCCAGCAGCCACCGGCAGTCCAGCACGTGTACTACGTACAGGCGCCCGATCAGGGCCAGCCGCAGCAACAGATGGTTGTGTACCAACCAGAGTTTCTTTCAAGGCCAGCCGCAGCTTATACCTCACATTCACAGTACAAGGAAAGATTCGTGGTCTTCAGGGTTTGTGTTTGATGACTTGTTCTGACCTGGATTGTTGAGGAGTCTTGATTATAGATTGGTGGAACTTAGAGGCTGTTGAGTTTTAAGCTTAAGTCCAAATAAGGTCCGACACATTAATAATCCAAAGATCTGATCGAGCTCCATAATTCAATTTAATAAAGGCAAGTTTAATAATCAACCTTGATCCATGTACATTCTCCTCTTTTTCTTTTTCTTTCTCTTTTTCGCTTCTTTTTTAAATAAGTGTTTGCTAAGGGACTAGCAAAGTTAAGTATAGGGGGTGATGAATACTCATTCGTCACTCTTTATTCTTATGTTTTAGCTACAAAAACCTTTGCAAATGCATGTATATGTTTGTAAATACAAATAGTTAGCAAAAGGCATGCATAGTGTAAAAACTAATAATTAAGCATGTTTTTGTGCAAAAATAAAAGAATAAATATTAAAAAGAAAAAGAGGGAAATATTTAGAATAAATATTGAGCAACCTAATCCCAAGGGAGGGCTCAGCATGGGCCTGACCGCATAAAAACCAAAAGTAGAGAGAGATAGGGGCTCATGTGTGTAAATATACCTGTAAATACAATAAAAATATTTTCCTCTAAAAATAGAATAAAATGGGCTTGTATATATTTGTAAATAGTTGTAAATACTAAATCCAAATAAAAATAGAAAAATCCAAAAGAAAATAAAAATAAGTCACTTGTGTATATTCACCTCGCACATAGAACACCTATCTATTTAGCCTTGTAAATAAATAAATTAATTTCCATAAAATTTGTATATATTCTATCTTTTATGGTGTAAATAAATAAAATAAAAACCATAAAAACAAAAATAAAATAAAAAGAACAAAATTAAAAACCAAAAATAACATTGTACATATACCATGTATATATATATATATCTATTTAGTTCACCCTTGTATATAAATAATAAAAATGAAATAAAAATACCCTTTTATTCCTAATTTTATGATATAAATAAATAAAATATAAAATGGGAATAAAAATGTACAAAAGTAACAAATTAAAAATCAAAAAAATTAAAATCCTATATTGTATATATACCAATATATAGCACCCTAGTGTAAATACCTTATTTTTATTTTGAAAAATTAATTAAAAATCACAAAAAAATCGGAAAAATTAAAACAAATATTTTTCATGTTTTAAGTTTTCTTTAATTCGGCCATTTGTTATTTTTAAATGAATTTCTAAATCATTTACACGTGGCATGTCCCCATTGGTCCACGGGGGACGTTGACCCCCCGGTCAACTCCCCCCCAGGACCACTGAGCCCCAGATCCGAGCCCGCGACCCGACTTCTCAAAATTATCCCGACTCGATCCGACGCCCATACCCGCAAACCCCGGGCTCGTCTTCTTCCCCGTGCATCCGAGACCCACGCCACCATATCCGTGTGGGGATCCGCGCTTTGGGGAACCCTGCCTGATCCATTCTTCTCGGACCTGCACTCGCATATAAGCCGAGCTCCGCCTCCCATTTCTGCATCTTTGGCTCATCCATTCTCCACCCAGTGACCTCCATCGTCTCAGCGAGAGTGACAGCTCGCCCCAGGTGGTGTTGCAGCGAGGAGGGAGCAAGGAGACCATCGATCTGGTGACATCGCGCCGCCGTGCGCCGCCTGGAGGTGACGCTCGAGCCTCGGACACCAACGGTCCTCGAGGCAAGGACCTGGAGCAAGCCCTGCTCCTCCAGAGTCGATTGCGCCCATTAGGTAGACCTCTCTCCTTCCCTAGTTCTCTAATTTTTAGTTTCGCCCAATTTCCCCCGTCACCTTCAAGCTTCGATTCCGTCCACCCTCGCCACCTACTCGATCATCGGAGCAGCCCATCACGATCGCCTCTCCTTCACGCACGTTCTCCACCCACTCGCTCAACCCAGCTTGCACAGGAGCTGGGATTGGGGCTCATCCGCCGTCACCTCGCCGGAGCCCCTTTCGCCCCGACGCGCCGATCACCTTCCCCCCCGCTTACAGGGTCGAGGCAACTTGCCCTCGACCCGCGAGTCTGTGCACATCTTTGCACAAGGAGCCCATCTGAGGGCTTCGACATCCAGGTGCAACAGCTTGACCTCCGCCGGCCTCGCCTGAGTTCCCAGGAGCTCCGTCGAGCCATCGGAGGGCACCATTCGACGCGGGAGGCCAAGGAGCTTCTCTTCCGATCTTCAGCAGCCCACGAGGAGGTCCCCATGGTGCACTCCAGCCGCCCGATCGTCCACGTGGAAGCGTCCCTGCCGTTCGATCAGGATCGAGGGATCCTTTGTTGAGGTGCCACCCTTCCCCGACCGTCCGATCTACACGTGGCAGCCATCCGTCCCTCGATTTAATAAAGGGGTAAATGCTCTTAGGCCCCCCTGTTTGTTTTATTTCGTAGTTGGTCCTGTAAATATAGCTTTTAGTTGTTTTTATTTTGGTACATTTGCATGTAGGACCTCATACTTAGTTTATTTGCTTTTATGCCCCTGTATGTAGTGGAACACGTGCTTTCTTGGGTTATTTGCATGTATGACCTTTATGTTTCAGGGTGTTATTGAACGAATTTATAGTTTTGTTATTTGCAGAAATACCCCTGTGAGTGTTAAATTTGTGCATGTGCATTATATTTTGGGTATTTTACACTGAGGTCCCTAGACTTGTAGTACTTGTTACTAAATAGTCCAGAAACCTTAGTTTCCTTTTAAATAGGTCCCTGAGTGCCCAGGTCGCGTGCCTCGCATATGATTTCGTGGAGAAATTGCACCGGACCCCCTGGACTTCTTACAATTTGCGTACAGGTCCCTGTGCACTATACCCTTCTTTTTATTTTTAATAAAATAGCAAATTAACTCCAAATGTGATGAAAATTGGACACATGGCACCTGCCATAGTGTACAATTTTCTTCAATTTTTGGAGACATTTTTTATCTCATTTATTATTTTTAAAAATTCAAAAACACGCTTTTTCTTTACTGTCTAACTTTAAAATTCACAAAAAAATATTAAAACATCTCTAAAAATTACAAAAAAATTAAGTAGTGTTCATTTTACCTTGTTTGATTTTTTGACCGATTTTGGTCATTTTTAGATACATAAAACTTATAAAAATTAAAAAAAACTAAAAACACTATAAAAATTCTAATAATTAATTGAAAAATCAAAACATAATAATTCTGGTGCCTACATTTTCCTTGTGTTTTCTACTATACAGATTAATTACCTTTAGATGTTAATAGGGCGCATTTTGTATTTTAAATTGGCCCTTGACACGTGACTGGACAGTACCCTTGTTTTCTTGCTTTGTTTGATTTTTAGAAAATTCAATAAAAATCAGAAAATTACCAAAAATTAACCAACAACAGTAAAAAATATAAAAAAACATAAAAATGTTTTTATTTGAATTTTTGGATGATTTTTGAGTAGGTAAATAATCGTTTGAAGTTGGTTGTTTTCTTGTTTTCTTTATTTTCTTCATTAATTAAAAATCCAAAATATATATATATATATATATATATATATATATTAAAAACCCACCAAAAAGACCTTTATTTTATTTTATTTCTTTTTTAGACTACTTCCTAGGCCGCAAGGCCATCACGTGCTCCTTGAGTCCGACCCTGGTCGCTATACCAGGCTAATCCAATAGCCACGACCGCTATCGTATTTCTTTAATTTTTATCTGATTTTGGTGGTCTGCACTTGATTTTCTTGATTGATCGCTGGACTCTTAAGCAACTGAGGTCGCAACGATCTTAGTTCTACTTCTTTACCTTAGTTGCTCGGGTTTTTCATGTCATCAGAATGGCGCCGTTGCCGGGGAGCACGGTTTAGTAGTCTTTTTCTTTATTTTTCATTTTCTTTTCATTTTATTTTTCACGGCTTTCCGTGGCTTTTTATTTTTCTCTTATTTTTCTTTTCTTTTCTTTTCTTTTATTTTTGATTTTGTTTGATTTTGCTTGTTTATTTCATTTGTCATTTTTGCACATATACCCATGTTTAGTTCCTTGCTTTTATTTAATTATTCTATTTGGTCTGTGACACTCTGATATTTTCTTGCGAGGGCCTGAGGACCGAGGCGGCGACTCTCGAGAAGCCGGTGCAACCGCGGGATTCGGAGGTGGCTCCCTTCTGCACGGAGCCGTAGGAGAGCGTGAGAGAGTAGCTGAGTGGGAGAGGCTTAGAGTAGATTTTATTTTTTTGTCATTTGAACTGTTGTAATAATACAAGGACACTCAGCAGGACTTGGACAGTTTCTCGGGTCTGTTTTGCCGAGCACCGATGTGCTCGGGGGACCCTTAGCTTTTTCGCGGCTTTTCTTCGCGGTTTTAGTTTTTTCGCTGCCTTTTACGGTTTTACGCGGTTTTTCTCGAGCCTCTAGATCTAGGACTTTCTGCTTGACTGTGCCGTACTGAGTAGGATCCACACACCTAATAGACTGCTTGTGCCTATAGATCATTTAATTGGACCTACTAATAAAATATTAATAAAAATAACTAAATCATTTTCCTTCGAGCCTACGTGTCGCAGCCTGCCCTACCAAGCGCTGCTCCTGAACCCGATTTGTCAGGAGGAGGAGGGGTAGACCGAGACCGGACTCTCTGGATCGAAGGCTGGTGACCAGCTAGACGGTTCTTTCGAGTAGAAGTTGCCTGCTAGGGATTCGGCTTTTCCCGCTGCACCATATAGGTAGTTTACTTTCTGTCTTTACATTCTGCGCGGATCATATTGCATGTAGAGTGCTGGAGTCAGGTATGCCTTTCTTACTTTGCATGCATCATTGATTTTATCGTGCATCAGCTTTTTCGTCTTCTCCCCCTGTTTTTGACTTAATAATCAGGAGAACCGAAAAATTCGTTAGGCCTCTTTGTTTTTATTGAAAAAGACCTAAAAAGAAAAACCATAAAATTGGGACTGCTAAAACTATTGATCACTAAAAGACATCTCGTTTAAAAACTTGTCTTGGGGAGAGCAACCCCCTCATTGCTTGGTTTGATTGTGCGAGAGAGTGACCCGAACACTAGGTAGAGCCCTCCGGTACTATTCTCGACTGATTACCGACTCTTCTATGTGGGACAGTCGGTTGGGAAAGTATCGGGTATCCCAGCAGGTCACATAATCGTTCTGATATCTTGATTGTTCACCAAAATAAAATTTGACAAGATAATTGATCGAGCCTTTACTGTCATCAGCTCGCGTTGTATTGGTGAACTTGGGGTTTGCTTGTGACCATAGTTTCTCCAGATCTCATCCGCCTTACTCGCCACATCAAGATGATGGGCAGACGATCTCTTAGGCAGCCTCTGGCTGCACCGCTTTCGGGCGCATCTACCCGTTCATCTAGGTTGGTTCGCGAGAGCCGAGACCCGCTCTCCAAACCCGAGTATGATTCCACCCTGTTCCCCCTCAACCCCCTTTCTTTCGGTTCCGAGAGACCAGTGCCAGAGGAGAGATTAGCAGATTTATCGGCACCTAAGTTTGGATCATTTGATTTTGCAGAGATCATGGCCGGCAGTTCTGATGATCGCTCTAGAGGTCCACAGCCTGAGCATTTTGTTTTGGACCAGGGTGCGATCAACTCCACCCTGATCGCCTCCCTCGAGACCGTGCAGCAGCAGTTGAGGGATCAAGGAGCTTTCATGTTAGATATGAGGAGAGAGATGGAGCAGATGAGAGCAGAGCGCGAACAGCGTAGAGACGGGCCGAGAGTTCCAAATGATGCAGCAGCCGCAGCGGCAGCCGCCGCGGCAGGAGCAGGAGATGCACCGAGACCGATGCAGGAGTTGCACAACCCTGGATCGACACTGATGCATCACTGGGTTGTGCTACCAGCCATCATGGGGGACTTCAAGTTCCCCCCGAACACCTTGCAGCTCCTCCCCCGTTTCCATGGGCTCGCCACCGAGGAGCCTCATCTCCACCTCTAGGAGTTCGTCATGATTTGCAGTACTGTCCACGACCGTCAGGTGGACCAGGACACGATATGGATGATTGCCTTCCCCTTTTCCTTGGCAGACAGAGCAGCCACCTGGCTGAAACATCTGGGGAAGTTTGTCTACACTTGGGAGCAGCTCCGCACCGAGTACTTGCATAAGTATTATCCACTCAGGCGGACCAATGCCGCGAGAGCCCTGATCAGCAACTTCTCCATGCTCCCGAACGAGCAGTTCCATGAGGCATGGGAGAGGTTCAGAGAGCTGACTGATAGATGCCCGCACCACGACATTTCCAAGCTGAACCTCGTGCAGAGCTTTTTCAGCGGGCTGACACCAGAGCTTCAGGGCCTGGTGAACGCTTCTTGTGGCGGGTCTTACTTCGCCAAGGATCACGACCAGGTCTGGGCCATCTACGAGGAGATGGTCGAGAACTACATGGTGATGTCCCAGACCCGGTTGTATACTCAGGGCAGACCACAGCAGCCACATATCGTGCAGTACCAGAGGATAGCACGGGTCGATGCCGGTCCTTCCAGTTCGTCCGCAGTAGCAGCAGCACAAGCAGAGTCATCAGCTGCGGACTTGGGGATCATCAGCGAGAAGCTGGACTGGATGGAGTTGATAGAGAAGAAGCAGTGCCAGGGCATCACTCAGATGGAACAGATGGCACAGACTTTGAGCGACATGAAGTTCCAGCTCATGTATCTCCAGGAGGCACAGACGGCTTCCCAGCCCCGTCTTCAGTCGCGAGGCGATCACCAGCCGCAGCAGCAGCAACCCCCAGTGTACCCACCACAGCAGCAGCAGCCCACCTACCAGTCACCACCATCTCCAGACTTGCAGATGGTGGTATACCAGCCGGATCAGTCGCTGGCAGTGCTCCCGCCACCCCAGTACGATGCAGAGCCGTTGATGGATGTCAACGGGATTTGGTATGACCGCCCTCAGCCCGATATCTGACGAGACCATCCCGGATTCCATTGGGGGATCGGAGGTACCCAGCCCCAGCAGCAGCCGTCAGGACAGGGTGGCCAGTACGGCCATCAGAGGGATCACCAGCCGCAGCAGCAGCAACCCCCAGTGTACCCACCACAGCAGCAGCAACAGTCGTCGTATGGTCCCCGTCCCTATCAGCAAGGACAGTCTTGGAGGCGAGATCAGCCTCACTAACAGCAGCAGCATCACCCGTACCCCTCTCAGCCACAACACCAGTTCCAGCAGCCACTCACTACCAGAGAGGCTACCCGTCGGGCTCCCATGAGAGCCCCGTCTTGGATGATATAGCCCGCCTTCTTACAGATCAGCAGGCTACCTTTCGACAGGAGATGGACGAGTTCCGCCAGGAGATGCGGGACATTGTGAGAGGGAAGGCCGCCATCCCTGCCCAGATTGAGCCGAATCCCAACAGCCTGAAGAGGAATTCTAAGCAGGTAGCTTGTACTGGGTATACCACTCCAAGTGATGCGAGACGTTGTCGTCACTATTCAGGGCCTGCAATTCCCCGTGGACTTCGTAGTGTTGGACATGGAGATCCCTGATCCAGTGACCGATACCCCCATCATTCTCGGTCGTCCGTTCTTGGCCACAGCCAAGGCGGTGACTGACCATGATAGCGGGAAGGTATACTTTCGTGTCGAGGGCGAAAGTGTACAAATAGAGACGGTCCAGGACAGCAGAGCCAGAGAGAGATCATGCTCAGAGACCACTTCAGACACAGAGCAGCTGACAGATGCCGGGCTAAACATCCACCAGGACTGTGACTTTGTGATCACAGATGACGAGGTAGTTTGGGCAGACCCAGCAGCACGTGCCATCCTCTCATTTTCAGATTCTGCTGATGCAGAGACGACAGCAGAGGAGAGCCTGGAGAGCACTTTCCTGGTCCACGATACCTTAGAGGCAGCAGAGCAGGTTCTCGACCGCGACACAGACTTTTGTGATGATGGTGGTGCTGATGCCACCTTAGAGGATACAGATCCCTCGGAGTCAGAGTCTGATTGGGCAGATTGTGAGGATTACATGCCAGATCTGATTTCCACTGAGCCTACAGCTGAGGAGGAGGTAGATGCCGAGAAGAGCAGAGACAGTCCATCAGGGCAGCCTTCTCCAGTTTATGAGATTGATAGAGAGTTTCAGTTCTCCCATGCAGATTTGGCAGCGTTTACGCAGACTTTCCAGAGGCCAGATCCACCAGCACCCAGCTGTCCAGAGCTGAAGCCGCTCCCTACTTCGCTGAAGTACAGATTCCTTGCGAGTGAGCCTGAGATGTACCCAGTCATCATCTCCGCCGATCTTACTGGAGAGCAAGAATCCCGTCTGATGGGGGTTCTTGAAAAGAACCGCAAGGCAATCGGATGGAGCATAGCAGATCTCCAGGGGATAAGTCCAGCCCTGTGCTCCCACCATATTTATCTAAAGGATGAGGCGAAGCCGTCGCGTGAGTTCCAGTGGCGGCTGAACCCGAATCTGAGAGAGGTTGTCATGAAGGAAATATCAAAATGGCAGAGCGCCGATTTTATCTACCCCATCTCCGACTCCAAGTGGGCCAGCCCTTTGCATGTGGTGCCCAAGAAGACGGGCATCACTACAGTGATTAGTGAGTCTGGAGAGGAGATTGCTACACGAGTACCCACTTCTTGGCGGGTCTGCGTTGACTACAGGAGACTCAACCAGGCCACCAAGAAGGATCATTTCCCCCTGTCCTTTATTGACCAGATCATTGAGAGACTGGCAGGGAAGAGCCACTATTATTTTCTGGATGGGTACTCGGGCTACAACCAGGTGGCCATCGCTCTTGAGGACCAGGAGAAGACCACCTTTACCTGTCCCTTCGGCACATACGCCTTCCGACGCATGCCATTCGGGCTATACAATGCCCCTGCGACCTTTCAGAGATGCATGCTGTCGATCTTTTTAGACATGTTAGGGTTTACGGTGATGGATTCGACTCCTGTCTTAACTGCCTAGACCGAGTACTCCAGCGATGTATAGAGGTTTACTTAGTGCTATCTTGGGAGAAGAGTCACTTCATGGTGACTCAAGGGACGGTGCTTGGCCATATCATCTCCACCAGGGGCATGGAGGTTGATCCGACCAAGGTAGATGCCATTAGAAAACTCGCACCGCCGTCCAATTTGCGGCAGTTACGGTCATTCCTGGGGCACGTCGGTTTCTACCGACGATTCATTCATGATTTCAGCAGGATTGCCCGACCGTTGACTGACCTGCTGACGAAAGACACCGAGTTCCTTGTCGATGACAAGTGTCTTTCGTCCTTCAAGACTCTCAAGCAGTGTGTTATTGAGGCTCCTGTTCTCCAGCCGCCTGATTGGTCTCTCCCATTCGAGATCATGACGGACGCCTCCGATTTTGCCGTGGGGACCGTACTGGGACAGAGGAGGGATGGAGTTCCATTTGCTATCCACTATGCTAGCCGCACATTGGATTCTGCGCAGCGGAATTATACAGTCACAGAGAAGGAGATGCTAGCCGTAGTGTTCACCCTAGATAAGTTCAGATCTTAAATTATTGGATCTAGAGTGACCTTGTATACTGATCACACCGCCATCCGATACCTCATGGCAAAGAAGGATGCCAAGGCCAGACTGACTAGATGGATCCTTCTACTCCAGGAGTTCGACATTGAGATCAAGGATAAGCCTGGAGTCAAGAATGTGGTGGCGGATCATCTCTCCCGTTTAGAGCAGCCTGAGGATTCTGAGCAGATTGATCCTATTTGTGAGACCTTCCCAGATGAGGCGATCCTTGCTATCGCCTCCCTACCGTGGTATGCGGACATTGTGAACTTTCTTGTTGCTAAGAAAGTCCCACAAGGTTGGCCCAGACAGAGGCTTGAGACCTTCCTCGTGAAGGCCAAGTCCTACCACTGGGAGGATCCATCCTTTACCACGAAGGAGGGGATAGCGTCTGGCGTAGGTGCATTCCTCAGGAGGAGCACCATAGCGTCCTCACGTACTGCCACAAGCTTGAGGCAGGAGGACATCATTCCGGGAGAAGAACGGCACAGAAAGTGCTCCAATCCGGCTTGTGGTGGCCTACCCTCTTCAAGGACTCTGATGAGTTCGTGAAGGGGTGTACTGACTGTCAGAGGATGGGCACTTGTGGACAGCGTGATATGATGCTGATGCAGCCCATTAAATTCTGTGAGGTTTTTGACGCATAGGGCATCAATTTGATGGGTCCATTCCCTAAGAGTCGGGATTTGAGTACATTCTGTTGGCCGTAGATTATGTGAGTCGTTGGGTTGAGGCCATCCCCGCCCGAGCCGCTGCTGCGAGGACAGTTTGCATATTTTTGAGGAAGCACATCATCACGCGGTTCGGGGTGCCTCGAGTATTGATTTCAGATGGGGGTCTCATTTCATCAACGACCAAGTAAAGGCCCTTGCTAGCGAGTTCGGCATAGACCATCGAGTTGCCACTCCATACCATCCACAGACGAGTGGTCTAGCCGAGGTGTCGAACAGGGAGATCAAGACTATTTTGTAGAAAGTCGTCCGCCCTGACCAAAAGGATTGGTCACAGCTTTTGGACTCGGTCTTGTGGGCATATAGGACGTCTTTCAAGACACCATTGGGCACATCTCCCTTTCGCCTCGTATATGGCAAGCCGTGCCATTTACCTGTTGAGATGAGACACAGGTCACTTTGGGCAGTCATTGAGATACTTATTGATCCAGATAGTGTAGGAGACCATAGGAGGGCAGAGTTAGCAGCCTTGGAGGAGCTTAGAGATACCGCCTTCTCAAACAGCCTACAGTATAACGAAAGAGTGAAGGAGTGGCATGATTCTCACATCAGCCACAAGCATTTTGAGCCTGGACAGAGAGTATGGCTGTTTGATGCTAGGCTTCGTCTATTTCCAGGGAAGCTACAGAGCAAATGGAAGGGACCCTACTTGGTGAGAAAGGTACACGACAACGGAAGCATTGACATATCCGAGTTGTCTTCTGAGAGTACCTTTCGAGTAAACGGCCAGCGGCTCAAGCCATTTCTAGATCATGAGCCGCGGGTCATTGATGTTGCCCCGATTCAATTTGCGTGAGATGTGGTCTGTTGACTCACATCTATTGCATCTCACGCCCGATTTTCACTGTTCTTCCGACTTGTATAGATCTAGATGTCCATATCATCACATTCTTTAGTCCCACATCCCTTTATTCATATTTTGATTATGCTATACTTAGGGTGTACTTTAACCTAAGTATAGGGGGGATGTAGAACTTTTGGGTATTTCTTTTGTTTCTTTCTACCCCTGTTTTTGTTGCCTATACTTAGGGATATTTTACCCTAAGTATAGGGGGGTAGACCCTGTACATTCTCCACTCGGTTTTCCCTTTGTATGCAGCCTACTATACTTAGGATTAGTTGATCCTAAGTGTAGGGGGAAAAGCCAAGAGTCTCTTGATCTTCTATTCATTCATTCTTCTGTGTATATAGCCTTCCTTTTCACTTCCCTATACTAAGCACGAGTTATGCCTTCTTCATCGCTCTTGACTCTGAGGACATCATTCGAGCTAAGTATAGGGGGGTGTGTATATATTTCATATATACATTAGTTATAACTCGTACTTTGTGTGAGTGTGTTAATAAATAAAATGGCTAAAAACCTTAAAAACCAAAAAAATTAAAAAATTTTCCTGTAAATAATCATTCTTTTTATTGCACATACATAGCTAGTGTACAAATTATTTTTGTAAAAATGTTTTCAAAAATGTTTTGGTGTAAAGTTTGTGTAAATATTTTCATATCAAAATTATGTATATAGTACAAAATTTTTTCAAAATGTTTTGAAAATCAAAAGTTTGCAAAAATCTTGTGTAAATGTGTATAATTACTTTTGCAAAACTTGCATTCATGCATCCATCCATCCATGATTTCAAAACATTTTTCAAAAATTTTGCATATTTGTAAATATTATGTAAATAGCATCTTTGTGTATATGTATATAGTTTTTCTGGATAATAGTTGACATTTAAACTAGCCTGGAATTAAATTGGAAAATGGCGCTTGATTAAGATCTTAATCCACCTAATTGATAAGAGGAACCTTATAGGGCTTAGGGTTAAGGCTATTCAGGTCCATGGTGACTTAATTCTTTAAGTCCACTAGGCTATGATCACATGTCATCTCAATGAGCCTAAGTAGAGCACTTAACAACACACACATGACTCATAGAGACAATGGCTTTACTTGGACACAGCACTTGCACCGAGCTCTCTAAGGATGAGGTGGTGAGGAGGCAGTCTTCCTTGACTTGGGGTAGCATATGAGGGTAGTACTTCTAGGCGGAACCTCTTTTCTTCTTTTAGTGAAGGAAGTGCGTCTCAACTTGGTCTGGTTGCCATGAGGTCTAACGATAGGAGTTGTGGGTTGCAATAAAGCTTCAAAAGAGGGATAGTCTACTGGCTCAAGAGGAAAAACTCCTTGTATATATGCTGCACATGTATATGTTGTATAGATGCACTTAAAAAAATGCAAAAAGAAAATAACTCCAAAAAAGTGGTGGGTCTGATAGAAAATGATAATCCCACCGGAGTATGTATATAGTGCAATAAGCCAAGCTTGAGATTCATGTCCCACCTTATGTAGCTTGCAGCAGGGAGACTTGGCTACACTGGTCGAGCTCCCAAGGATACATGGCTACACTGGCCATGGTCCATTCTCTTCTTCCCACTCTTCTTGAGCCAGTTGAACTTGAACTTAGAAGGGAATACCCCGCTCCTCGAGGAAAGAGTGGCCAGATTGGGGTCATAGAGTTACCTTGTTGGGGAGGGTTGCCAAGTTGCCATTTCTGAGGTGGAGAGCTTATACCTCACATTCACAGTACAAGGAAAGATTCGTGGTCTTCAGGGTTTGTGTTTGATGACTTGTTCTGACCTGGATTGTTGAGGAGTCTTGATTATAGATTGGTGGAACTTAGAGGCTGTTGAGTTTTAAGCTTAAGTCCAAATAAGGTTCCGACACATTAATAATCCAAAGATCTGATCGAGCTCCATAATTCAATTTAATAAAGGCAAGTTTAATAATCAACCTTGATCCATGTACATTCTCCTCTTTTTCTTTTTCTTTCTCTTTTTCACTTCTTTTTCAAGTAAGTGTTTGCTAAGGGACTAGCAAAGTTAAGTATAGGGGGTGATGAATACTCATTCGTCACTCTTTATTCTTATATTTTAGCTACAAAAACCTTTGCAAATGCATGTATATGTTTGTAAATACAAATAGTTAGCAAAAGGCATGCATAGTGTAAAAACTAATAATTAAGCATGTTTTTGTGCAAAAATAAAAGAATAAAGATTAAAAAGAAAAAGAGAGAAATATTTAGAATAAATATTGAGCAACCTAATCCCAAGGGAGGGCTCAGCATGGGCCTGACCGCATAAAAACCAAAAGTAGAGAGAGATAGGGGCTCATGTGTGTAAATATACCTGTAAATACAATAAAATATTTTCCTCTAAAAATAGAATAAAATGGGCTTGTATATATTTGTAAATATTTGTAAATACTAAATCCAAATAAAAATAGAAAAATCCAAAAGAAAATAAAAATAAGTCATTTGTGTATATTCACCTTGCACATAGAACACTTATCTATTTAGCCTTGTAAATAAATAAATTAATTACCAAAAAAATTGTATATATTCTATCTTTTATGGTGTAAATAAATAAAATAAAAACCATAAAAACAAAAATAAAATAAAAAGAACAAAATTAAAAACTAAAAATAACAATGTACATATACCATGTATATATATATATATCTAATTAGTTCACCCTTGTATATAAATAATAAAAATGAAATAAAAATACCTTTTTATTCCTAATTTTATGATATAAATAAATAAAATATAAAATGGGAATAAAAATGTACAAAAATAACAAATTAAAAATCAAAAAAATTAAAATCATATATTGTATATATACCTATATATAGCACCCTAGTGTAAATACCTTATTTTTATTTTGAAAAATTAATTAAAAATCACAAAAAATCGAAAAAATTAAAACAAATATTTTTCATGTTTTATGTTTTCTTCAATTCGGCCATTTGCTATTTTTAAATGAATTTCTAAATCATTTACACGTGGCCTGTCCTCATTGGTCCATGGGGGACGTTGACCCCCCGCTCAACTCCCCCCCCACCCCCCCAGGACCACTGAGCCCCGGATCCGAGCCCGCGACCCGACTTCTCAAAATTATCCCGACTCGATCCGACGCCCATACTCGTAAACCCCGGGCTCGTCTTCTTCCCCGTGCATCCGAGACCCTCGCCACCATATCCGCGTGGGGATCCGCGCTTCGCGGAACCCTGCCCGATCCATTCTTCTTGGACCTGCACTCGCATATAAGCTGAGCTCCGCCTCCCATTTCTGCATCTTTGGCTCATCCATTCTCCACCCAGTAACCTCCATCGTCTCAGCGAGAGTGACAGCTCGCCCCAGGTGGTGTTGCAGCGAGGAGGGAGCAAGGAGACCATCGATCCGACGACATCGCGCCGTCGTGCGCCGCTTGGAGGTGACGCTCGAGCCTCGGACACCGACGGTCCTCGAGGCAAGGACCTGGAGCAAGCCCTGCTCCTCCACAGTCGATTGCGCCCATTAGGCAGACCTCTCTCCTTCCCTAATTCTCTAATTTTTAGTTTCGCCCAATTTCACCCGTCACCTTCAAGCTTTGATTCCGTCCACCCTCTCCACCTACTCGATCATCGGAGCAGCCCATCATGATCGCCTCTCCTTCGCGCACGTTCTCCATCCACTTGCTCAACCTAGCTCTCACAGGAGCTGGGATTGGGGCTCCTCCGCCGTCACCTCGCCAGAGCCCCTTTCGCCCCGACGCGCTGATCACCTCCCCCCCCCCCCCCCCCCCCCCGCTTACAGGGTCGAGGCAACTTGCCCTCGACCCGCGAGTCTGTTGCACATCTTTGCAGGTCCCAAGGAGCCCATCTGAGGGCTTCAACATCCAGGTGCAGCAGTTCGACCTCCGCCGGCCTCGTCTGAGTTCCCAGGAGCTCCGTCGAGCCATCGGAGGGCACCATTCGACGCGGGAGGCCAAGGAGTGTCTCTTCCGATCTTCAGCAGCCCACGAGGAGGTCCCCAGCGCCCGCACGATCCCGGCAAACCTCGTCGAAGCCTAGTTCTTCGAGGACCCTCCGTAGCCGTCCGATCCAACCCCAGCTCCAGGTCTTCATCGAGTCGTTCGTTCGTGGAGTAGCAGTGACCGTCAGATCCTTGGAGGGTTGATCGCGACCGTCGATTCAGCGAGGGCTTCCCACGGTGCACTCCAGCCGCCCGATCGTCCACGTGGAAGCGTCCCCGCCGTTCGATCAGGATCGAGGGATCCTTTGTTGAGGCGCCACCCTTCCCCGACCATCCGATCTACACGTGGCAGCCATCCGTCCCTCGATTTAATAAAGGGGTAATTGCTCTTAGGCCCCCCTGTTTGTTTTATTCCGTAGTTAGTCCTGTAAATATAGCTTTTAGTTGTTTTTATTTTGGTACATTTGCATGTAGGACCTCGTACTTAGTTTATTTGCTTTTATGCCCCTGTATGTAGTGGAACACGTGCGTCGACACGTGCTTTCTTGGGTTAATTGCATGTGTGACCTTTATGTTTTAGGGTGTTATTGAATGAATTTATATTTTGTTATTTGCAGAAATACCCCTGTGAGTGTTGAATTTGTGCATGTGCGTTATATTTTGGGTATTTTACACTGAGGTCCCTGGACTTTTAGTACTTCTTGCTAAATAGTCCAAAAACCTTAGTTTCCTTGCAAATAGGTCCCTGAGTGCCCAGGTCACGCACCTCACGCGTGATTTTGTAGAGAAATTGCACCGGACCCCCTGGACTTCTTACTATTTGCGTACAGGTCCATGTGCATTGTACCCTTCTTTTTATTTTTATAAAATAGCAAATTAACTCCAAATGTGATGAAAATTGGACATGGCTCCTGCCATAGTGTAAAATTTTCTCCAATTTTTGGAGACATTTTTCGTTTCATTTATTATTTTTAAAAATTCAAAAACACGCTTTTTCTTTACTGTCTAAATTTAAAATTCACAAAAAATATTAAAACACCTCTAAAAATTACAAAACAATTAAGTAGTGTTCATTTTACCTTGTTTGATTTTCTGACCGATTATGGTTGTTTTTAGATATATAAAACTTATAAAAATTAAAAAAAACTAAAAACCCTATAAAAATTCTTATAATTAATTGAAAAATCAAAAAATAATAATTCTGGTGCCTAAATTTTCCTTGTGTTTTTTACTATACAGGAAAATTACCTTCACTGTTAATAGGGCCATTTTTATTTTAAATTGGCCCTTGACACCTGACTGGACAGTACGCTTATTTTCTTGCTTTGTTTGATTTTTAGAAAATTCAATAAAAATCAGAAAATTACCAAAAATTAACCAAAAACAATAAAAAATATAAAAAACATAAAAATATTTTTATTTGAATTTTTGGATGATTTTTGAGTAGGTAAATAATTGTTTGAAGTTGGTTGTTTTCTTGTTTTCTTTATTTTCTTCATTAATTTAAAATCCAAATATATATATATATATATATTAAAACCCCACCAAAAAGACCTTTATTTTATTTTATTTCTTTTTTTGACTACTTCGTAGGCCGCAAGGCCATCACGTGCTCCCTGAGTCCGACCCTGGTCACTATACCAGGCTAATCGAATAGCCAGGACCGCTATCATATTTCTTTGATTTTTATCTGATTTTGGTGGTCCGCACTTGATTTTCTTGATTGACCGATGGACTCTTAAGCGACTGAGGTCGCAACGACCTTAGTTCTACTTCTTTACCTTAGTTTCTCGGGTTTTTCGTGTCATCAGAATGGCGCCGTTGTCGGGGAGCACGGCTTAGTAGTCTTTTTCTTTATTTTTCATTTTCTTTTCATTTTATTTTTCGCGGCTTTCCGCGGCTTTTTATTTTTCTCTTATTTTTGTTTTATTTTATTTTCTTTTCTTTTATTTGTGATTTTGTTTGATTTTGCTTGTTTATTTCATTTGTCATTTTTGCACATATACCCCTGTTTAGTTCCTTGCTTTTATTTGATTATTCTATTTGGTCTATGACACTCTGATATTTTCTTGCGAGGGCCCGAGGACTAAGGCGACGACTCTCGAGAAGCCGGCGCAACCGCGGGATTCGGAGGCGGCTCCCTTCTGTACGGAGCCGCAGGAGAGCGTGAGAGAGGCTTAAAGTAGATTTTAATTTTTTTGTCATTTGAACTGTTGTAATAATACTGGGACACTCAGCAGGACTTGGACAGTTTCTCGGGTCTATTTCGCCGAGCACCGGTGTGCTCGGGGGACCTTTAGCTTTTTCACAGCTTTTCTTCGCGGTTTTAGTTTTTTCGCTGCCTTTTACGGTTTTACGCAGTTTTTCTCGAGCCCCTAGATCTAGGACTTTCTGCTTGATTGTGTCGTACTGAGTAGGATCCACACACCTAATAGACTGCTTGTGCCTATAGATCGTTTAATTGGACCTACTAATAAAATATTAATAAAAATAGCTGAATCATTATCCTTCGAGCCTATGTGTCGCAGCCTGCCCTGCCAAGCGCTGCTCCTGAACCCGATTTGTCAGGAGGAGGAGGGGTAGACCGAGACCGGACTCTCTGGATCGAAGGCTGGTGACCAGCTAGACGGTTCTTTCGAGTAGAAGTTGCATGCTAGGCACTCGGCTTTTCCCGCTGCACCATATAGGTAGTTTACTTTCTGTCATTACATTCTGCGCGGATCATATTGCATATAGAGTGCTGGAGTCAGGTATGCCTTTCTTACTTTGCATGCATCATTGATTTTATCGCGTATCGGCTTTTTCGTCTTCTCCCCCTGTTTTTGACTTAATAATCAGGAGAACCAAAAAATTCGTTAGACCTCTTTGTTTTTATTTAAAAAGACCTAAAAAGAAAAACCATAAAATTGGGACTGCTAAAACTATTGATCACTAAAAGACATCACATTTAAAAACTTGTCTTGGGGAGAGCAACCCCCTCATTGCTTGGTTTGATTGTGCGAGAGGGTGACCCGAACACTAGGTAGAGCCCTCCGGTACTATTCTCGACTGATTACCGACTCTTCTGTGTGGGACAGTCGGTTGGGAAAGTATCGGGTATCCCAGCAAGTCACGTAATCGCTCTGATATCTTGATTGTTTACCAAAATAAAATTTGACAAGATAATTGACCGAGCCTTTACGGTCATCAGCTCGCGTTGCGTTGGTGAACTTGGGGTTTGCTTGTGATCATAGTTTCTCCAGATCTCATCCGCCTTACTCGCCACATCAAGATGATGGGCAGACGATCTCTTAGGCAGCCTCTGGTTGCACCGCTTTCGGGAGCATCTACCCGTTCATCTAGGTTGGTTCGCGAGAGACGAGACCCGCTCTCCGAACCCGAGTATGATTCCACCATATTCCCCCTCGACCCCCTTTCTTTCAGTTCCGAGAGACCAGTGCCATAGGAGAGATTAGCAGATTTATCGGCACATGAGTTTGGATCATTTGATTTTGCAGAGACCATGGCCGGCAGTTCTGATGATCGCTCTAGAGATCCACAGCCTGAGCATTTTGTTTTGGACCAGGGTGCGATCAACTCCACCCTGATCGCCTCCCTTGAGACGTGCAACAGCAGTTGAGGGATTAGGGAGCTTTCATGTTAGATATGAGGAGAGAGATGGAGCAGATGAGAGCAGAGCGCGAACAGCGTAGAGACGGGCCGAGAGTTCCAGATGATGCAGCAGCAGCAGCAGCCGCAGCGGCAACCGCAACGGCAGCTGATGAATCCACATTTCATCATCTTTATTCTACCATTTTGGCATCAAAAACCTTAGCAAATGCCTGTAAATAGCATTAAAATCATCATCTTAACATTCATGCATGTGCATCTAAATAGTGTATAAAATACTGTAATTAAAGCCAAAATTATAGAATAAATAAAAGAAAAGAAAAAGAATTAAATATTGTAAATATTTTATGACCCAAAACCCCGAGACCTAGGCATCTTGATGAATAGGTCGACAAGGAATAAAGTAGGGGGAGATAAGGTTAGAACCACAATTCAAATACAATGTATTCTATTCATTCTTTATTCATTTTGAGACCTATTTTTGGTTCTACTTTTTATACATCAAATAAAAAACTTTGTCATGAAAGTTGTAGATAATTTTATAAAGAAAAATACAAAATTGATTTCACAGAAAAATATTACACAGATGAAAAGTTATGGTCTGAATAAGATTCCAGAATGCCAACTTCCATTACTCGTATCTCATAAATGACAACTCCAAATGCATCAAACTCACTTTAATTGTATATAGAATAAAATAAGCTATTTAATGGCGGTGGTTTCGCATTTGGCGGAGCTACGGTTTGAAAGTTGAGTTTTGGACCCTCATTGTATACTTGTACAGATTAAAATATTCGATTTATTATTTATTCATTATTTTTGTATTTTTATATTTTTATAATCTTGTAAATATTACTTATAATAATTATGTACATTAAAATCAGAACAAAAGCCTAAATAAAATACAAAATAAAAGTACTTGTAAATAATATACATAGGTATAACACATATATCTATACCTATAGAATTCATACTTTTATTTTATTAAATATACAAAACACATCAATAAATTAAAATAAAAATATGTTTGTATATATAAAAGTATTTTATAATTTTACAAAATAAGAAATTAAAATCACAAATTAAAAATCAAATAGTCAAATATATAGATAATATACCTATATAGGGGTATAAAAGCAACTTGTAAAAATAATCTCATAAAAATAATTAAAAATCGGAATAAAATACTACATAAATTAATAAATATTTTTTATTTAATAATTAAAATAATAATGTTTACTATTTTTAATTGATTTTTAAGGGGATTTTTCCTGGTTGGTCCATGTGGACCAACCAGGATGGTCTGACAGTAAACCCGGTCAACTGCCTGACCTACTCCCTTAGGCTTCGTCAGAATGGGTTTTGACCCATTTTCAAGATTTTTTGGGGGCCGATCCTTTTACCTTTTCACGAAAGTCCCTTTTGCAACCTTTCTCTCCTACGATCCCTCTAGCTCGCCCACCCATTTTTTCGGGCATTGGAGCGCTGCTCCGCCCGTTGAGTCTCGATTTGCGAGCCCGCTCGACCATGTTTCAAAACAAGCCCAGCCACCCCCATTTGACTTTGAACCGGATTTGGGTACCCAAAAACTTCCAGGTGTGGGTCGAGGGCAAGCTTCCGTGACAGGGGAGACCTCCCCCATCTCAGTCGAGGTGCGGCGACCCCAAACACCGCGTTCCAAGCATCTCCGGCGGTCGCGCCGCCGTGAGGTTTTTCCCTCGCCCTTCCTGGGCTCGAGGCCGACTTTTAATCCCCTTTTCTTCGTTTTTTTGTGCTTTATTACCTTATCCTTAGTCGTAGGATTTTACAGCCACTTTCCAACTCGATTCACACTCCACCGATCATTGTCGTAACCCCTTGCCGGAGCTTGCTCCGGCGAGCTTCTCTCCCGCCATCCTCTGCCTTCTCTAGCAGCCAGGAGGGGTGAGGCACTTTGCCCTCGCCCTCCTTAACAATATTTTGCAGGTGACAGAGCTTGAATGCACGCCTGGAGAGGATTTTGAAGGTCGTCGGACCCCCCTGGAGCTCTTTCGCTACCACGACGTCGTGGGGTAGTTCCGAGGGGTGCCAACCCTTTTTGCCACCTCCAGGACCTTCAGGACCTCCGTAGGAGCATTGGGCATCCTCTCCGAGCTTCTCAGGCGGCCAGAATCAAGCAGGAGGGCGGCTCGAAGCTCGGACTTCCCGAGTTCTCAGTTGTTCTTCCTGATCAGTCCTCAGCCGTTCGATCATCAAGGGGACCCAGACGGAGCAGCAGCCATCGGATCGTGCAAGGCCCCAGCCGTCCGATCTTCATCAACTTCTGATCTGGGCCGTTGGCGTCCGAAGGGGCATCGCGTGATATAGAGCTGACATGTGGATTAGTGGATGCCTCGCCACCGTCAGATGTGCCTATAGCGTGGGTATTTTGCGTATTTCACCCACGACATTTTTGTATTTAATATTTAGACCGTAAACATTCATCTGCAGTTTAATAGTTTATGTAATTTTTGCATTGAGGCCCCCGAACGTTCACATATTTACCGATAGGTCCTCGACCACGTCACCTCACGTGCCCGTGCGCGTGAGGCGCGTGGCCATTTTACAGAGAGTCCCTCGACCCTTTTTGTATTTGGGTTTAAGCCAAAAACTTTCGCATGCAGTTATAACTTTCTGGCCATTTTGCTTTTACACCCCTGAGCTTTCGTGATATTGCACTTGTGCCCCTGCCAGGCACGCGTGTACGCACATGCGTCTGGGAGATTTTGCGGGGAAGCCCCTGCGGCTTTGGCTATTGCCCATTGGCCCAGAAGTATTTTATTCGAGTATTAAATTTTGCGTAAAAATTGCGTCTATGCCCCTGGACCTCTGTCTATTTGCAATATAGTCCCTGCCAGCCCTTTAATTTGTGCTTGCTTTATCTATTTAATTGGAACCCCTTTTTAATTCCAAAAATTCTAAAAATTTGAACTTAAGCTCCTGTCGGCTTGTCGCCATATTTTTTAGTTTTTAATTTTACTGCTTTTTAATATTTATTAAAAACCAAAAACATGCTTTGTATCTACTGTCTAGCTTAGAAAATACCAAAAAAATATTAAATGACCTCTAAAAATTCCAAAAACAATCCCTAGTGTGTATTTTAATCTATTTTAGTGTCAGACCAAAAATCATTAAAAATCTCAAAAGAAAAACCTTAAAAATTAAAAAGACTTAAAAACTTCAAAAGAATATATAAAATCAAAGAAAACTCAGAAAATACAAACTCAGATCCTGTTTGTTCTATATTTCATTATCTTTATTTGAAAATTAGTGTAAAAAATTTTGGTGGGTGTTTGCTAATTTTAAATCCTATTTTACTCACAGCCAGTACATATTTCATTGTTTTCCCTTATTTTAGTATTTAAAAATACCAAAAATAGTTTGAAAAATACCCAAAAATCAAAAAAAATAGTAAAAAACCTAAAAATATCAAAAACATTTTATTTCTGAATTTTTGGTTATTTTTGCACATTTTTATAAATACTTTATCTTGTCTTTTATTACATTGTCTTTATATTCCAATAATAAAAAAATATAAAATATAAAATATAAAAATCAGAAAATTAAAAATCAAAATACAAAATCATAAAAAAATTAAAAAAAATAAAAACCCACAAAAATCTTTGCTTGCTTGCTTAAGTATAGACACCACACACTTCACACACACACACATTTACTTGTGCACCTACCCTGTTTGCTCCCTGTGTTCGAACTCTCTGCATACTTGCTTGCTATACATTTTGTGCAGAGTTAAAAATAAATTTTAACTCCACATTTATTTCTATTTCCTTGATCTATAGTGTGGGTTAATTGTTGATTAAATACATTTTATTGTGGGTCACTGCAGCGACCTCGGTTGTCTCCGCCTTGTGTGAGATACCATTTTAGACTCCGTGATTTTTGGCTAAATCAAATGGCGCCGTTGCCGGGGAGCAATAACGAGTAGTTCTTTATTTTTGTCTGTTTGTGTTTGTTGTCTACCATAGCCTTCTTTTATCTCTCTTGCACTTTTGATATATATCTTGTTGAGCTGTTCTGACCACTCTTGTCTTGTCTTCTTGCGAGGGACCGCGGAGCAAGGAGGATCGCTTAGGTGACCCGAAGCAACCTTGGGAAGCGGAGCCGGCTATTCTTTAGCCAAGCCGGCAGGAGAGAGCAGGAGGAGTGAGAGAGAGTGGTAGATTAGTTGCATTTTATTTTTGGTGAGAGAGTGACTTTGTTAATTTGTAATAATACAGGTACCCCCGGACATTTGGACTCTCGCGAGCCTAATTTCCAAGTGATTGTTCACTTGGGGGCTCGTCGCGGCTTTTTACATTTTTCTTCGCATTGCTTTTATTTTGTTTTGATTTTCGATTTTATTTCTTTTGTGTGATTGAGCCCTTAGTCTTAGGAGTTGCTTGCGATAGAATTAGGTCCAAACACATTAATCACCCTTGCATGTGCCTATAGTTTCGTTTGGACTTAGTCAAATTCTAAACAGTTGACTCACTATTCTTTAATCCGTCGCGCCGTGAGCTCTCCCTGCAAAGCGCTTTCTCCTAAACTCAAGTGTGTTGAGCAGAGGAGGGGTGAGCCTAGACCGGACTCTAAGGTTGAGGATTGGTGGTCAACTTGTGGTTCTTCCCGATAATAGCAATTTCTGAAACTTAGGGCGATTTCATCGGCTTTTGCATTTGCATATAGATAGGTTTCAATTCTGCTGAGCATCCTTGCATGTAGAGTGTTGGAGGCAAGGTGAGCATTTCTCCTTAGCATACATCATCGATTGCCGCTTGCATTGCTTTTCCGACTCTCCCTCTGATTTTGATCACCTAGGTGCTAAGTGAAATTGACTCCTCGTTAGGCTCGTGCATTTCTAACTAAAAATCCAAAAAAAAAGTGATAATTAATAAAATTGGGACTGCTAACATTACTTGACCCTAAAATCAATTAAAAATAAAATCTTGTATTGGGGCGAGTAATCCCCTCATTGTCTTCGTTTTACATTGCTCGCGCACACGCTAAGGATTAGTGCTCAAATCCCGTTCAGCCCCCTAAGTGTTTGTGCAACATTTTGACTTCTCACCTAACTCTAAAACAGACAAGATAAAAAGACCGACTTTTCGGTCTCTACTGAGTTGAGTAGGTGAATTGAGGGTTTGTATTCTTTTCATTTTTGACTGTGATTGTTGTGTGTGTCTTAGATCATCTCTGCGCACGTGTGCCTTCTTCTTCACTCTTTTGACTCGACCGTCGTGCTCTCCCGATCATTTCCTTTTGATTTCGAGATGGATCCCTGGAGTACTTTTTATCCGGACTTTGCGGATTCCTCGCTCGCTCCAGCCGATCCACCTCCCTTTTATCAGGAGGAACCCCCTCCTATTTTTTCTGATTTTTGTACATACCCGCCTCAGCCACAGTATCACGACTCGGACTATTACCCACCTCCACCCTCACCTGTATATTATCCACCTCCACCTTCACATCCACCCGAGTCCGACCTGATGGAGTCACCTCCCTCGATCTCTATGAGTGATATTTTGAATCGGGTGACAAAGCGCATTGATTTGATGAATGATGATATTGCTTTCTTGAGGAAGAATCAGATTAATGCTCCTGTCGTCGGGAATACGACTTCACTTGTAGGTGATCATGGGAGCTTGCAATCGCCAAAAATACAAAAAAATGAGAAAATTTTAAAAATCCAAAAAGAGTTCTGGAGACACTTGGTTGATCAATATTTTGAGGAGAGAGTTCACTTGCCAGACCCCTTGACCACACATCCATTCACATCTAGTCCCACCTTTGACCTCGAGGATGCCGCTGTACAGACTGCTCTTGGCATGTCTCGTGTATACGCTGATTCCGACTTCCTCCCTTGTATGGAGGAAGTCCAAAAATTCAAAAAAATGCTATCTGAACCCGAAGTGGTGGCTACTATTCATGAGATTATTCGTGCCCCACTTCAACAGGCCATGACCCAATTATCTGCTCCTCTTCCCAAGAAGAGAAAGCGGAGGAGCAGATCTGAGCATCACATTCTGACCGTGGCCACTGCCCTCGCCACTACACACCGTCCCATTCCCAAGAGGAAGATCACAACTACACATTTCATCACTTGCACCATCTCTGACTACACTTGTGATCGTACTCTCCTGGACGGCAGTGCTTCGATTAGCATACTACCCTTCTCGCTGGTACAATATCTTTACTTAGGGCCTCTCAAGAAGACCAGGATGATCGTACAGTTTGCTGATGGATCAGTCAAGAGGCCGAAGGGTATCCTGGAAAACGCCGTCATTTCTATTCAGGGCACGAGCCACCATGTTGATTTTGTCGTGTTGCCCATGGAGACCTCCACAGGGGAGCCATCTCCAATCATCCTGGGATGACCATTCCTCACCTCTGCGAGGGTCGTTATTGATTACGGATCAGGAGAGATTCGCTTCGTCCTGTTGACGAGAGCGAAATGGCGGTCACCGCACCCACAGTTGATCAGAGACCTGCACCTGATGCTCCTTCACCGATCATAGCTGACTTCGAGGCCTGTGACTGATCTGATGATACTAGAGATGCTTCCTTAGCGACCGTTGATGAGACCCGACGGATCCCCCGAAAGGGGAGGAAGCTGGAAAGCATAGACCTCGCAGTTCCTCCTCCTGGTGTGTGGAGATGTGTTGATGAAATTCAGAGTATTTACGTGATTTAACCATTTGAGCGTAGGGCAGATACCAAGACTATTGAGGATGTTTATGAAGTTGCCCATTATTTTGAGAGACCTCATAAGGAAACAAATGACCTAGGTAAGACTAGACAGGACGGACCTGGTTTGACTACTTCCACTGATAAGTCCGTTCCTGGTCACTCAAAGGTGAAGATGATTGAAGTCGGTTATGATGCTGTCATTTATTTTGATAAATTCAGACCTCTTGTTGAAGACAATGATTCAGGTGAGAGTCTTGAGGACGAACAGAGTTCGTATACTTCCACTGATGATTTCGTTCCTTTTGATTTTGACCTGGACGAGGACTCGCAGGACGACTCCGATTACACTTCGTCCGAGGATGATGAGTTTGTCCCATTTCACTTTGATATCGGCGAGACTTCCAAGGCCGGACCTAGTCGTACTTCTTCCACTCACCAGTCTGTGCCTTCACACCATAGGACCACCAAGGGAGAACCTAGCCATACTGCTTCCATTGATCAGTTCGTCCCTTTTTGATTCGATTCCACTGAGGGCCTTCACCGTGTCGACCCTGATCGGCTTCCGTCCACTGTGGACCCCAATGTCGACATACTCCACACCAGATCTATCCCTCAGCGGTCTCGCAAGAAGGTTAGCTTTCGGCATTCTTGATCATATGTACATCCACCTCTGTTGTACACTCTCCTTTGTTCATCTCTGTCTCTCCCGTACTGCTCGCCCACCCATTCTCGTGTTTTCCTTGCTTAGGATGTACTTTGTCCTAAGTATAGGGGGGTGGACGAGTCGAGTGCTCTTTTGTCGTTCAGTGTCATCACTCCTGTTGTTGCCTATACTTAGGGCTTCTTTTATCCTAAGTATAGGGGGAGTGGTGTGTACATCCTCACGATCTCTTCATTCACCTGTTGATTTATTTTTCTTCTTTTCTTCTTTTCCTTTTCTATCCTCTTCATCTATCAAAAAGGTGCCGCCCTTGTAGACAGTTTTCCATACTTAGGACGTACTTTGTCCTAAGTATAGGGGGGCGTGCACCTCGAGTTGTTCTATTCTTTTCGATCCTCTACATTGTCTCCTCTTCTTGTCTATATTTAGGGATATTTTACCCTAAGTATAGGGGGAGACAATCTGAGTACGATCTGTTCATTCCCACCCTTGACCCTCCCTACGTTGTGTACAGTCTGCTATACTTAGGATTCTTTGATCCTAAGTATAGGGGGGACGGTCAACTTCTTATTGGTTCATTCCTTTATTCTTTAGACGTGTCTATACTTATTACGAGTTATGTCTTCTCTTTTCTCTCCGATCTATGAGGACATAGCTCAAGCTAAGTATAGGGGGGTCGTATATACTGCATATATACTTTAGCCATAACTCGTACTTTCGTATTTTCCTAATAAATATGGCTAATAATTCTTTAAAATTCATTAAAAATCCTTAATAAAAAGATGTTACCATTCCTCAAATTCTTTTTGTATTTACTGATTAATAAATCAGGTGAAAATGTTTTTTGCAAAATGTTTGAAAAATAGTTTGAAAATCTTTGTGAACATCTATTGAAGACTATTTTGAAAATATTTTGTTACATGTTTTCAACCTGTGTAAAAATGTGTGGTTTGTAAAACTTATTTTCTTTGTGTGAAATAAAAAGTTTGAAAAATGATTTGCAAATGGTTTGAAAAATGGTTGCAAAAATACTTTGAAAAATCTATATATACTGTTTTAAAAGCCTTTGCAAAATGATTTTCAAATGTGTGTACATGTTTGTAAAATGTTTGTAAAAATTATTTTGGACTATAGTTTTCAAAATTGTTTGAAAAATCTGTGTCAAATAAGTTTGAGGAATACTTACATCTCACCAAAATCCACTATATATATATGTATGTATAAAACTGATCACTTACCCTTGTAAATTCTTAAAATCCACTTCTTGTAGATATAAGAAGCACTCCCGTGTACATATTTTTAACCTAGTTTTTAGCCAAAACTTTTTGTTTTCAAAAAAACCCAAAAATATTTGCAAAACTAAAATCCAAAAAACATCTGAAAAATCTTTTTGAAAAAGAAAAAAAATTGCAGCTGCATATGCATATGCATCATCATCTTTTCAAAAATCCATAAAAGGTTCAAAAATCTTGAAAATTGCATGACAAAAATATTTTCTGCATTGCATTACATAGCATTCGCATTTTTCGGATTGAGTTTGATAGTTTGAACGAGTCTAAGTAAAATCCGGAGATTGGAGCTTGATTGGACCTTAAAATCTACCTAATAACAGGGACCTTATAGGAATTGGGTTTGAGGTACTTCAGGTCTAGTTGACTTAATTCTCTGAGGATCACGGGACTTGGTTCAATGGATTCTTGACTGCCTAAGTAGAGTATTTCGGAGCACACGCACGACTCTTGTTGATAATGACCTAACTTGGACACTTGCACCTTTCACATGGCTCAACTCAGTTGGAGTGGTGAGGGGATTGTATTTGCCGGTATGAGACGCACACAAGTGGAAACACTTGTCCTCCTCTAGGGAGGGAAGTGCACCCCAACCCGTCCAGTGATGAGGATGTCTAAAGACAGGAGGCCGTGGGTTGCGATAAAGCTCCAAAAGAGGGATAGTCTATTGGCTCCAGAGGAAAAACTCCTTATGTAAATGCCGTTGTATATAGTTTTCAAAAAAAAAGTTCAGGCATTTACAAAAATAAAAAGCCTGTAAGTATGTACAAAGTCAATAAGCAAGCTTGAGTTCCAAAGTCAAATATGTGAGTCTGCAGCAGGGTGACTTGACTACACTAGTCTTGCATCCCAGGATAGGTAGCTACATTGGCTACCGTCCATTCTTCTCTTCACCCCCTCCTCTTGAGCTGGTTGCACTTGAACTTAGAAGGGAATACCGCGCTCCTCGAGGATGGAGTTGCTGGATTGGGGAATCACTGGGTTGTCATACTGGAGAAGTCAGTCTCTTTGTCATTCTAGTTGGGGAGAGCCACCATCACTTACACTGTACGAGTCAGATTCATAGTCGTAAGAGTTTGCGTATGAGTTGAAGTATTTCTGACCTGGCTATTGAGGAGACTTGGACAGAGTTTTGGGATTCTCAAGGACTGTTGAATTTCAAACACGGATCTCACTAAGGTTCCGCCCGCACTAAAATTCCAAAGGTCCAATTTAAGCTCCAAACTTTGATTTTGTGAAGACAAGTTTGATGATCAAATAAAATCCAAGTTCTTCTTTTTCTTTTCTTTCTTTTTCGTTTTACGCTTATTGCATAAGTGTTTGCTAGGGACTAGCAAAGGTAAAGTATAGGGGGATGATGAATCCACATTTCATCATCTTTATTCTACCATTTTGGCATCAAAAACCCTAGCAAATGCCTGTAAATAGCATTAAAATCATCATCTTAACATTCATGCATGTGCATCTAAATAGTGTATAAAATACTGTAATTAAAGCCAAAATTATAGAATAAATAAAAGAAAAGAAAAAGAGTAAAATATTGTAAATATTTTATGACCCAAAACCCCGAGACCTAGGCATCTTGATGAATAGGTCGACAAGGAATAAAGTAGGGGGAGATAAGGTCAGAACCACAGTTCAAATACAATGTATTCTATTCATTCTTTATTCATTTTGAGACATATTTTTGGTTCTACTTTTTATACATCAAATAAAGAAATTTGTACATGAAAGTTGTAGATAATTTTATAAAGAAAAATACAAAATTGATTTCACAAAAAATATTACACAGATAAAAAGTTATGGTCTGAATAAGATTCCAGAATGCCAACTTCCCAGACCCGTATCTCATAAATGACAACTCCAAATGCATCAAACTCACCTGTAATTGTATATAGAATAAAATAAGCTATTTAATGGCGGTGGTTTCGCATTTGGCAGAGCTACGGTTTGAAAGTTGAGTTTTGGACCCTCATTGTATACTTGTACAGATTAAAATATTCGATTTATTATTTATTCATTATTTTTGTATTTTTATATTTTTATAATCTTGTAAATATTACTTATAGTAATTATGTACATTAAAATCAGAACAAAAGCCTAAATAAAATACAAAATAAAAATACTTGTAAATAATATACATAGGTATAACACATATCTATACCTATAGAATTCAAACTTTTATTTTATTAAATATACAAAACACATCAATAAATTAAAATAAAAATATATTTGTGTATATAAAAGTATTTTATAATTTTACAAAATAAGAAATAAAAATAATAAAATTTAAATCACAAATTAAAAATCAAATAGTCAAATATATAGATAATATACCTATATAGGGGTATAAAAGCAACTTGTAAAAATAAATCTCATAAAAATAACTAAAAATCGGAATAAAATACTACATAAATTAATAAATATTTTTATTTAATAATCGAAATAAAATAATAACGTTTACTATTTTAATTGATTTTTTAAGGGGATTTTTCCTGGTTGGTCCACGTGGACCAACCAGGATGGTCTGACAGTTGACCCCGGTCAACTGTCTGACCTACTCCCTTAGGCTTCGTCAGAATGGGTTTTGACCCATTTTCAAGATTTTTTTGGGGCCGATCCTTTCACCTTTTCACGAAAGTCCCTTCTGCAACCTTGCTCTCCTACGATCCCTCTAGCTCGCCCATCGATTTTTTCGGGCATTGGAGCGCTGCTCCGCCCGTTGCATCTCGATTTGCGAGCCCGCTCGACCATGTTTCAAAACAAGCCCAGCCACCCCCATTTGACTTTGAACCGGATTTGGGTACCCAAAAACTTCCAGGTGTGGGTCGAGGGCAAGCTTCCGTGACAGGGGAGATCTCCCCCATCTCAGTCGAGGTGCGGTGACCCCAAACACCGCGTTCCAAGCGTCTCCGGTGGCCGCGCCGCCATGAGGTTTTTCCCTCACCCTTCCTGGGCTCGAGGTCATCTTTTAATCCCCTTTTCTTCATTTTTTTGTGCTTTATTACCTTAGCCTTAGTCGTAGGATTTTACAGCTACTTTCCAACTCGATTCACACTCCACCGATCATTGTCGTACCCCCTCGCCGGAGCTTGCTCCGGCGAGCTTCTCTCCCGCCATCCTCCGCCTTCTCCAGCAGCCAGGAGGGGCGAGGCACTTTGCCCTCGCCCTCCTTAACAATATTTTGCAGGTGACAGAGCTTGAATGCACGCTTGGAGATGATTTTGAAGGTCGCCGGACCACCCTGGAGCTCTTCCGCTACCACGACGTCGTGGGGTAGTTCCGAGGGATGCCGGCCCTTTTTGCCACCTCCAAGACCTTCAGGACCTCCGCAGGAGCATTGGGCATCCTCTCCGAGCTTCTCAGGCGGCCAGAATCAAGCAGGAGGGCGGCTCGAAGCTCGGACTTCCCGAGTTCTCGGATGTTCTTCCTGATCAGTCCTCAGTCGTTCGATCATCAAGGGGACCCAGACGGAGCAGCAGCCATCGGATCGTGCAAGGCCCCAGCCGTCCGATCTTCATCAACTTATGATTTAGGCCGTTGGCGTCCGAAGGGGCATCGCGTGATATAGAGCTGACACGTGGATTAGTGGATGCCTCGCCACCGTCGGATGTGCCTATAGCGTGGGTATTTTGCGTATTTCACCCACGACATTTTTGTATTTAATATTTAGACCGTAAACATTCATATGCAGTTTAATTGTTTATGTAATTTTTGCATTGAGGCCCTCGAACGTTCACGTATTTACCGACAGGTCCTCGGCCACGTCACCTCACGTGCCCGTGCGCGTGAGGCGCGTGGCCATTTTATAGAGAGGCCCTCGGCTCTTTTTGTATTTGGGTTTAAGCCAAAAACTTTCGCATGCAGTTATAACTTTCTGGCCATTTTGCTTTTACACCCCCGAGCTTTCGTGATATTGCACTTGTGCCCCTGCCAGGCGCGCGTGTACGCACGCGCGTCTGGGAGATTTTGCGGGGAAGCCCCTGCGGCTTTGGCTATTGCCCTTTGGCCCAGAAGTATTTTATTCGAGTATTAAATTTTGCGTAAAAATTGCGTCTATGCCCCTGGACCTCTGTCTATTTGCAATA
Organism: Ottelia alismoides; assembly: GCA_037367405.1. Classification (NCBI taxonomy): domain Eukaryota; kingdom Viridiplantae; phylum Streptophyta; class Magnoliopsida; order Alismatales; family Hydrocharitaceae; genus Ottelia; species Ottelia alismoides. The sequence goes on along the minus strand of JAZKJV010008250.1, from coordinate 164,422 downwards.
TAGTCCCTGCCAGCCCTTTAATTTTGTGCTTGCTTTATCTATTTAATTGGAACCCCTTTTTAATTCCAAAAATTCTAAAAATTTAAACTTAAGCTCCTGTCAGCTTGTACTTTGTCGCCATATTTTTTAGTTTTTAATTTTATTGCTTTTTAATATTTATTAAAAATCAAAAACATGCTTTGTATCTACTGTCTAGCTTAGAAAATACCAAAAAAATATTAAATGACCTCTAAAAATTCAAAAACAATTCCCTAGTGTGTATTTTGATCTATTTTAGTGTCAATCCAAAAATCATTAAAAATCTCAAAAGAAAAACCTTAAAAATGAAAGAAGACTTACAAACTTCAAAAGAATATATAAAATCAAAGAAAACTCAGAAAAATACAAACTCAATTCTTGTTTGTTCTATATTTCATTATCTTTATTTGAAAATTAGTGTAAAAAATTTTGGTGGGTGTTTGCTAATTTTAAGTCCTATTTTACTTATAGCCAGTACATATTTCACTGTTTTCCCTTATTTCAGTACTTAAAAATACCAAAAACAGTTTGAAAAATACCCAAAAATCACGAAAACAGTAAAAAATCCTAAAAATATCAAACACATTTTATTTCTGAATTTTTTGTTATTTTTGCACATTTTTATAAATACTTTATCTTATCTTTTATTACATTGTCTTTATATTCCATTATTAAAAAAATAAAATATAAAATATAAAAATCAGAAAATTAAAAATCAAAATACAAAATTATAAAAAAAAATAAAAAAATTAAAAACCCACAAAAATCTTTGCTTGCTTGCTTAAGTGTAGACACCACACACTTCACACACACACACACATTTACTTGTGCACCTACCCTGTTTGCTCCCTGTGTTCGAACTCTCTGCATACTTACTTGCTATACATTTTGTGCAGAGTTAAAAATAAATTTTAACTCCACATTTATTTCTATTTCCTTGATCTATAGTGTGGGTTAATTATTGATTAAATACATTTTATTGTGGGTCACTGCAGCGACCTCGGTTGTCTCCGCCTTGTGTGAGACATACTCTTTAGACCTACGATAATTTGTGTAAATCAGCAGCCACTGCGGCAGGAGCAGGAGACGCACCAAGACCGATGCGGGAGTTGCACAAACCTGGATCGACACTGATGCATCACTGGGTTGTGCTACTAGCCATCGTGGGGGACTTCAAGTACCCCCCGAACACCTTGCAGCTCCTCCCCCGTTTCCATGGGCTCGCCACCGAGGAGCCCCATCTCCACCTCCAGGAGTTCCTCATGATTTGCAGTATTGTCCATGACCGTCAGGTGGACCAGGACACGATACGGATGATTGCCTTCCCCTTTTCCTTGGCATACAGAGCAGCCACCTGGCTGAAACATCTGGGGAAGTTTGTCTACACTTGGGAGCAGCTCCACACCGAGTACTTGCATAAGTACTATCCACTCGGGCGGACCAATGCCGCGAGAGCCCTGATCAGCAACTTCTCCATGCTCCCCAACGAGCAGTTCCATGAGGCATGGGAGAGGTTCAGAGAGCTGACTGATAGATGCCCGCACCATGACATTTCCAAGCTGAACCTCGTGCAAAGCTTTTTCAACGGGCTGACACCAGAGCTTCAGAGCTTGGTGAACGCTTCTTGTGGCGGGTCTTACTTCGCCAAGGATCACGACCAGGTCTGGGCCATCTACGAGGAGATGGCCGAGAACAACATGGTGATGTCCCAGACCCGGTTGTATACTCAGGGCAGACCACAGCAGCCACAGACCGTGCAGTACCAGAGGATAGCACGGGTCGACGCCGGTCCTTCTAGTTCGTCCGCAGTAGTAGCAGCACAGGCAGAGTCATCAGCTGCGGACATGGGGATCATCAGCGAGAAGCTGGACCGGATGGAGTTGATAGAGAAGAAGCAGTGCCAGGGCATCACTCAGATGGAACAGATGGCACAGACTCTGAGTGACATGAAGACCCAGCTCATGTATCTCCAGGAGGCACAGACGGCTTCCCAGACCCGTCTTCAGTCACGAGGCGATCACCAGCCGCAGCAGCAGCAGCCCCCAGTGTACCCACCACAGCAGCAGCAGCCCACCTACCAGTCACCACCATCTCCAGACTTGCAGATGGTGGTCTACCAGCCGGATCAGCCTCTGGCAGTGCTCCAGCCACCCCAGTACGATGCAGAGCCGTTGATGGATGTCAACGAGATTTGGTATGACCGCCCTCAGCCCGGTATCCGACAAGACCATCTCGGATTCCGTTGGGGGACCGGAGGTACCCAGCCCCAGCAACAGCCGTCGGGACAGGGTAGCCAGTGCGGCCATCAGAGGGATCACCAGCCGCAGCAGCAGCAACCCCAGTGTACCCACCACAGCAACAGTAGCAGTCGTCGTATGGTCCTCGTCCCTATCAGCAGGGACAGTCTTGGAGGCGAGATCAGCCTCACCAGCAGCAGCAGCAGCATCACACGTACCCCTCTCAGCCACAGCACCAGTTCCAGCAGCCTCACTACCAGAGAGGCTACCCATCGGGCTCCCATGAGAGCCCCGTCTTGGATGATATATCCCGCCTTCTTACAGATCAGCAGGCTACCTTTCGACAGGAGATGGACGAGTTCCGCCAGGAGATGCGGGACATTGTGAGAGGGAAGGTCGCCATCCCTGCCCAGATTGAGCCGAATCCCAACAGCCTGAAGAGGAAATCTGAGCAAGTAGCTTGTACTGTGTATACCACTCCTAGTGATGCATTTGGTGATATGACTGGATATCTTTTTGATACTAATTTTGTCACACTTAGGAGCGGTAGGATGCCAGCAGGCGGCGCCTCGTCTGAGCTACACCCTGAGGAGACATCCCGAGCGCCAGGCGAGGAGGAGAGCGGTACTAAGGCCGCTAGAGACGATGACGGTAGTACTGATGACACCAAGGATGCTGATTCCACCGGTGGTGCTGAGGCTGTCGTTTCACCAGTTGGAGGAGGTGGTACTGAGGCCACCCCTGATGCCGAGCCAGAGCGCGGTACTGAGGCCGCGAGTCTTCCAGTTAACCAAGCCGATGGTGGTGCTGAGGCCACCCGTGTTTATTCTGAGAGACCTGTTGTTTTTCCTACTTCTGATGTATCTCGGAACTCTGTTGTGAATAAAGGAAAAGGTTTGGTTTTTTCTGGTCCCATTGTGGTGCGTGATGTATGTGCGGATCCGGCCGTCGAGCCGTCTAGACCTTTTCTTAGTCCTTCATCTGAGAAGGACCCAGTGATCCCCTTCCCTAGAGCCCTTCAGATGGGGAAGGGGAAGAAAAAAGAAAATCCAAAAAAGAGAGATCAGGAAGAGTTCAGCCAGCAGATGATAGATCGGTTTCACATACAACTGACTCTTCAGGAGGCTTTGCAGCACATTCCCCTTCTTCAGCGTTCACTGAGAGATAGGACCACAGTTAGGAGGAAGAGGAGGAACCACCACACAGAGATCCATGTGCTGACAAAAGCCACGTGCTTCGCGATCCAGAACCGTCTGCCGGCTAAGAGGCCAGATTCCGGAGCCCCATATGTCAGATGCCACATCAGAGAGCATAGGTTCGACCGTACTCTATTAGATAGCGGATCATCGATCAACCTCCTTCCGGCAGCCCTTCTCGACTGCTTCGAGTTGGGCACTCTTAGACAGAGCAGGACAGTCCTTCAGTTTGCTTGTCGATCTGTCAAGAGGCCGAAGGGGTTGTTGCGAGACGTTGTCGTCACTATTCAGGGCCTGCAATTCCCCGTGGACTTCGTAGTGTTGGACATGGAGATCCCTGATCCAGTGACCGATACCCCCATCATTCTCGGTCGTCCGTTCTTGGCCACAGCCAAGGCAGTGACTGACCATGATAGCGGGAAGGTATACTTTCGCGTCGAGGGCGAAAGTGTACAAATAGAGACGATCGAGGACAGCAGAGCCAGAGAGAGATCATGCTCAGAGACCACTTCAGACACAGAGCAGCTGACAGATGCCGGGCTAGACATCCACCAGGACTGTGACTTTGTGATCACAGATGACGAGGCAGTTTGGGCAGACCCAGCAGCACAGGCCATCCTCTCATTTTCAGATTCCGTTGATGCAGAGACGACAGTAGAGGAGAGCCTGGGGAGCATATTCCTGGTCCAGGATAACTTAGAGGCAGCAGAGCAGGTTCTCGACCGTGACACAGACTTTTGTGATGATGGTGGTGTTGATGCCACCTTAGAGGATACAGATCCCTCGGAGTCAGAGTCTGATTGGGCAGATTGTGAGGATTACATGCCAGATCTGATTTCCACTGAGCCTACAGCTGAGGAGGAGGTAGATGCCGAGCAGAGCAGAGACAATCCATCAGGGCAGCCTTCTCCAGTTTCTGAGATTGATAGAGAGTTTCAGTTCTCCCATGCAAATTTGGCAGCGTTCACGCAGACTTTCCAGAGGCCAGATCCACCAGCACCCAGTTGTCCAGAGCTGAAGCCGCTCCCTACTTCGCTGAAGTACAGATTCCTTGCGGGTGAGCCTGAGATGTACCCAGTCATCATCTCCACCGATCTGACTGGAGAGCAAGAATCCCGTCTGATGGGGGTTCTTGAAAAGAACCACAAGGCAATCGGATGGAGCGTAGCAGATCTCCAGGGGATAAGTCCAGCCCTGTGCTCCCACCATATTTATCTCGAGGATGAGGCGAAGCCGTCGCGTGAGTTCCAGCGGCGGCTGAACCCGAATCTGAGAGAGGTTGTCATGAAGGAAATATCGAAATGGTGGAGCGCCGATTTTATCTACCCCATCTCCGACTCCAAGTGGGCCAGCCCTTTGCAAGTGGTGCCCAAGAAGACGGGCATCACTACAGTGATTAGCGAGTCTGGAGAGGAGATTGCTACACGAGTACCCACTTCTTGGCGGGTCTGCATTGACTACAGGAGACTCAACCAGGCCACCAAGAAGGATCATTTCCCCCTACCCTTTATTGACCAGATCATTGAGAGACTGGCAGGGAAGAGCCACTATTGTTTTCTGGATGGGTACTCGGGCTACAACCAGGTGGCCATCGCTCCTGAGGACCAGGAGAAGACCACCTTTACCTGTCCCTTCGGCACATATGCCTTCCGACGCATGCCATTGGGGCTATGCAATGCCCCTGCGACCTTTCACAGATGCATGCTGTCGATCTTTTCGGACATGGTAGGGGAGTGCTTGGAGGTCTTCATGGATGATTTCTCGGTTTACGGCGACGGATTCGACTCCTGTCTTGACTGCCTAGACCGAGTACTCCAGTGATGTATAGAGGTTCACTTGGTGCTATCTTAGGAGAAGAGTCACTTCATGGTGACTCAAGGGACGGTGCTTGGCCATATCATCTCCAACAGGGGCATGGAGGTTGATCCGGCCAAGGTAGATGTCATTAGAAAACTCGCACCACCGTCCAATTTGCGGTAGTTACGGTCATTCCTGGGGCACGTCGGTTTCTACCGACGATTCATTCATGATTTCAACAGGATTGCCCGACCGTTGACAGACCTGCTGACGAAAGACACCGAGTTCCTTGTCGATGACAAGTGTCTTTTGTCCTTCGAGACTCTCAAGCAGTGTGTTATTGAGGCTCCTGTTCACCAGCTGCCTGATTGGTCTCTCCCATTCGAGATCATGACGGACGCCTCCGATTTTGCCATGGGGGCCGTGCTGGGACAGAGGAGGGATGGAGTTCCATTTGCTATCCACTACGCTAGCCGCACATTGGATTCCACGCAGCGGAATTATACACTCACAGAGAAGGAGATGCTAGTCGTAGTGTTCGCCCTAGATAAGTTCAGATCTTACATTATTGGATCCAGAGTGACCTTGTATACTGATCACACCGCCATTCGATACCTCATGGCAAAGAAGGATGCCAAGGCCAGACTGACTAGATGGATCCTTCTACTCCAGGAGTTCGACATTGAGATCAAGGATAAGACTGGAGTCAAGAATGTGGTGGCGGATCATCTCTCCCGTTTAGAGCAGCCTGAGGATTCTGAGCAGATTGATCCTATTTGTGAGACCTTCCCATATGAGGCGATCCTTGCTATCGCCTCCCTCCCGTGGTATGCGGACATTGTGAACTTTCTTGTTGCTAAGAAAGTCCCACAAGGTTGGCCCAGACAGAGGCTTGAGACCTTCCTCGCGAAGGCCATGTCCTACCACTGGGAGGATCCCATCCTTTACCATGAAGGAGGGGATAGTGTCTAGCGTAGGTGAATTCCTCAGGAGGAGCACCATAGCGTCCTCACGTACTGCCACAAGCTTGAAGTAGGAGGACATCATTCTGGAAGAAGAACGGCACAGAAAGTGCTCCAATCCGGCTTGTGGTGGCCTACCCTCTTCAAGGACTCTGATGAGTTCGTGAAGAGGTGTACTGACTGTCAGAGGATGGGCACTTGTGGACAGTGTGATATGATGCTGATGCAGCCCATTCACTTCTGTGAGGTTTTTGACGCATGGGGCATCGATTTCATGGGTCCATTCCCTAAGAGTCAGGGATTTGAGTACTTCTGTTGGCCGTAGATTATGTGAGTGGTTGGGTTGAGGCCATCCCCGCCCGAGCCGCTGATGCGAGGACAGTTTGCAGATTTTTGAGGAAGCACATCATTACGCAGTTCGGGGTACCTCGAGTATTGATTTCAGATGGGGGTCTCATTTCATCAATGGCCAGGTAAAGGCCCTTGCTAGCGAGTTCGGCATAGACCATCGAGTTGCCACTCCATACCATCCACATACGAATGGTCTAGTCGAGGTGTCGAACAGGGAGATCAAGACTATTTTGCAGAAAGTCGTCCACCCTGACCGAAAGGATTGGTCACAGCTTTTGGACTCGGTCTTGTGGGCATATAGGACGTCTTTCAAGACACCATTGGGCACATCTCCCTTTCGCCTCGTATATGGCAAGTCGTGCCATTTACCTGTTGAGCTGAGACACAGGTCACTTTGGGCAGTCACTGAGATACTTATTGATCCAGATAGTGTAGGAGACCAGAGGAGGGCAGAGTTAGCAGCCTTGGAGGAGCTTAGAGATACCGCCTTCTCAAACAGCCTACAGTATAAGGAAAGAGTGAAGGAGTGGCATGATTCTTACATCAGCCACAAGCATTTTGAGCCTGGACAGAGAGTATGGTTGTTTGATGCTAGGCTTCGTCTATTTCCAAGGAAGCTACAGAGCAAATGGAAGGGACCCTACTTGGTGAGAAAGGTACACGACAACGGAAGCATTGACATATCCAAGTTGTCTTCTGAGAGTACCTTTCGAGTAAACGGCCAGCGGCTCAAGCCATTTCTAGATCATGAGCCGCGGGTCGTTGATGTTGCCCTGATTCATTTTGCGTGAGATATGGTCTGTTGACTCACATCTATTGCATCTCACACCTGATTTTCACTGTTCTTCCGACTTGTATAGATCCAGATGTCCATATCATCACATTCTTTAGTCCCACATCCCTTTATTCATCTTTTGATTATGCTATACTTAGGGTGTACTTTACCCTAAGTATAGGGGGGATGTAGAACTTTTGGGTATTTCTTTTATTTCTTTCTACCCCTGTTTTTGCTGCCTATACTTAGGGATATTTTACCCTAAGTATAGGGGGGGTAGACCCTGTACAATCTCCACTCAGTTTTCCCTTTGTGTACAGCCTACTATACTTAGGATTAGTTGATCCTAAGTATAGGGGGAAAAGCCGAAAGTCTCTTGATCTTCTATTCATTCATTCTTCTTTGTATATAGCCTTCCTTTTCACTTCCCTATACTAAGCACGAGTTATGTCTTCTTCATCGCTCTTGACTCTGAGGACATCGTTCGAGCTAAGTATAGGGGGTGTGTATATATTTCATATATACTTTAGCCATAACTCGTACTTTGTGTGAATGTGTTAATAAATAAAATGGCTAAAAACCTTAAAAACCAAAAAAATTACAAAATTTTCCTGTAAATAATCATTCTTTTTATTGCACATGCATAGCTAGTGTACACATTATTTTTGTAAAAATGTTTTCAAAAATGTTTTGGTGTAAAGTTTATGTAAATATTTTCATATCAAAATTATGTATATAGTACAAAATTTTTCCAAAATATTTTGAAAATCAAAAGTTTGCAAAAATCTTGTGTAAATGTGTGTAATTACTTTTGCAAAACTTGCATTCATGCATCCATCCATCCATGATTTCAAAACATTTTTTTTAAAAATTTTGCATATTTGTAAATATTGTGTAAATAGCATCTTTGTGTATATGTATATAGTTTTTCTGGATGATAGTTGACATTTAAACTAGCCTGGAATTAAATTGGGAAATGGAGCTTGATTAAGATCTTAATCCACCTAATTGATAAGAGGAACCTTATAGGGCTTGGGGTTAAGGCTTTTCAGGTCCATGGTGACTTAATTCTTTAATTCCACTAGGCTATGATCACATGTCATCTCAATGAGCCTAAGTAGAGCACTTAACAACACACACATGACTCATAGAGACAATGGCTTTACTTGGACACAGCACTTGCACCGAGCTCTCTACGGATGAGGTGGTGAGGAGGCAGTCTTCCTTGACTTGGGGTAGCATATGAGGGTAGTACTTCTAGGAAGAACCTCTCTTCTTCTTTTAGTGAAGGAAGTGCGTCTCAACTTGGTCTGGTTGCCATGAGGTCTAACGACAGGAGTTGTGGGTTGCAATAAAGCTTCAAAAGAGGGATAGTCTACTGGCTTAAGAGGAAAAAGTCCTTGTATATATGATGCACATGTATATGTTGTATAGATGCACTTAAAAAATGCAAAAAGAAAATAACTCCAAAAAAGTGGTGGGTCTGATAGAAAATGATAATCCCACCGGAGTATGTATATAGTGCAATAAGCCAAGCTTGAGATTCATGTCCCACCTTATGTAGCTTGCAGCAGGGAGACTTGGCTACACTGGTTGAGCTCCCAAGGATACATGGCTACACTGGCCATGGTCCATTCTCTTCTTCCCCCGCTTCTTGAGCCGGTTGAACTTGAACTTAGAAGGGAATACCCCGCTCCTCGAGGAAAAAGTGGCCAGATTGGGGTCATAGAGTTACCTTGTTGGGGTGGGTTGTCAAGTTGCCATTTCTGAGGTGGAGAGCTTATACCTCACATTCACAGTACAAGGAAAGATTCATGGTCTTCAGGGTTTGTGTTTGATGACTTGTTCTGACCTGGATTGTTGAGGAGTCTTGATTATAGATTGGTAGAACTTAGAGGCTGTTGAGTTTTAAGCTTAAGTCCAAATATGGTTCCGACACATTAATAATCCAAAGATGTGATCGAGCTCCATAATTCAATTTAATAAAGGCAAGTTTAATAATCAACCTTGATCCATGTACATTCTCCTCTTTTTCTTTTTCTTTCTCTTTTTCACTTCTTTTTCAAATAAGTGTTTGCTAAGGGACTAGCAAAGTTAAGTATAGGGGGTGATGAATACTCATTCATCACTCTTTATTCTTATATTTTAGCTACAAAAACCTTTTCAAATGCATGTATATGTTTGTAAATACAAATAGTTAGCAAAAGGAATGCATAGTGTAAAAACTAATAATTAAGCATGTTTTTGTGCAAAAATAAAAGAATAAAGATTAAAAAGAAAAAGAGGGAAATATTTAGAATAAATATTGAGCAACCTAATCCCAAGGGAAGGCTCAGCATGGGCCTGACCGCATAAAAACCAAAAGTAGAGAGAGATAGGGGCTCATGTGTGTAAATATACCTGTAAATACAATAAAAATATTTTCCTCTAAAAATAGAATAAAATGGGCTTGTATATATTTGTAAATATTTGTAAATACTAATTCCAAATAAAAATAGAAAAATCCAAAGAAAATAAAAATAAGTCACTTGTGTATATTCACCTTGCACATAGAACACCTATCTATTTAGCCTTGTAAATAAATAATTATCTTCCATAAAATTTGTATATATTCTATCTTTTATGGTGTAAATAAATAAAATAAAAATAATAAAAACAAAAATAAAATAAAAAGAACAAAATTAAAAACCCTCGAGGCAAGGACATGGAGCAAGCCCTGCTCCTCCACAGTCGATTGCGCCCATTAGGTAGACCTCTCTCCTTCCCTAGTTCTCTAATTTTTAGTTTCGCCCAATTTCCCCCGTCACCTTTAAGCTTCGATTCCGTCCACCCTCGCCACCTACTCGATCATCAGAGCAGCCCATCACGATCGCCTCTCCTTTGCGCATGTTCTCCACCCACTCGCTCAACCCAGCTCGCACAGGAGCTGGGATTGGGGCTCCTCCGTTGTCACCTCGCCGGAGCCCCTTTCGCCCCGACGTGTTGATCACCTTCTCCCCCGCTTACAGGGTCGAGGCAACTTGCCCTCGACCCGTGAGTCTGTTGCACATCTTTGCAGGTCCCAAGGAGCCCATCTGAGGGCTTCGACATCCAGGTGCAGCAGCTCGACCTCCGTCAGCCTCGCCTGAGTTCCCAGGAGCTCCGTCGAGCCATTGGAGGGCACCATTCGACGCGGGAGGCCAAGGAGCTTCTCTTCCGATCTTCAGCAGCCCGCGAGGAGGTCCCCAGCGCCAGCACGAGCCCAGCGAACCTCGTCGGAGCCCAGTTCTTCGAGGACCCTCCGTAGCCGTCCGATCCAGCCCCAGCTCCAGGTCTTCATCGAGCCGTTCGTTCGTGGAGTAGCAGTGACCGTCAGATCCTTGGAGGGTTGATCGCGACCGTCGATTCAGCGAGGGCTTCCCACGGTGCACTCCAGCCGCCCGATCGTCCACGTGGAAGCGTCCCCGCCGTTCGATCAGGATCGAGGGATCCTTTGTTGAGGTGCCACCCTTCCCCGACCGTCCGATCTACATGTGGTAATTGCTCTTAGGCCCCCTTGTTTGTTTTACTTCGTAGTTAGTCCTGTAAATATAGCTTTTAGTTGTTTTTATTTTGGTATATTTGCATGTAGGACCTCGTACTTAGTTTATTTGCTTTTATGCCCCTGTATGTAGTGGAACACGTGCGTCGACACGTGCTTTCTTGGGTTAATTGCATGTATGACCTTTATGTTTCAGGGTGTTATTGAATGAATTTATAGTTTTGTTATTTGCAGAAATACCCCTGTGAGTGTTGAATTTGTGCATGTGCGTTATATTTTGGGTATTTTACACTGAGGTCCCTGGACTTTTAGTACTTCTTACTAAATAGTCCAGAAACCTTAGTTTCCTTGCAAATAGGTCCCTGAGTGCCCAGGTCACACGCCTCGCACGTGATTTCGTGGAGAAATTGCACCGAACTCCCTAGACTTCTTACTATTTGCGTACAGGTCCCTGTGCACTTTACCCTTCTTTTTATTTTTAATAAAATAGCAAATTAACTCCAAATGTGATGAAAATTGGACACATGGCTCCTGCCATAGTGTACAATTTTCTCTAATTTTTGGAGACATTTTTTATTTCATTTATTATTTTTAGAAATTCAAAAACACGCTTTTTCTTTACTGTCTAACTTTAAAATTAAAAAAAATATTAAAACACCTCTAAAAATTACAAAAAAAATTAGGTAGTGTTTATTTTACCTTGTTTGATTTTCTGACCGATTTTGGTCATTTTTAGATATATAAAACTTATAAAATTAAAAAAACGAAAAACCTTTTAAAAAATTCTAATAATTAATTGAAAAATCAAAAAATAATAATTATGATGCCTAAATTTTCCTTGTGTTTTCTACTATACAGGAAAATTACCTTCAGGTGTTAATAGGTCCATTTTGTATTTTAAATTGGACCTTGACACCTGACTGGACAGTACCCTTGTTTTCTTGCTTTGTTTGATTTTTAGAAAATTCAATAAAAATCAGAAAATTACCAAAAATTAACCAAAAATAGTAAAAAAAACATAAAAATATTTTTTTTTGAATTTTTGGATGATTTTTGAGTAGGTAAATAATTGTTTGAAGTTGGTTGTTTTCTTATTTTCTTTATTTTCTTCATTAATTAAAAATCCAAATATATATATATATATTAAAAACCCACCAAAAAGACCTTTATTTTATTTTATTTCTTTTTTAGACTACTTCGTAGGCCGCAAGGCCATCACGTGCTCCCTGAGTCCGACCCTGGTCGCTATACCAGGCTAATCCAATAGCCAGGACCGCTATCGTATTTCTTTGATTTTTATCTGATTTTGGTGGTCTGCACTTGATTTTCTTGATCGACCGCTGGACTCTTAAGCGACTGAGGTCGCAACGACCTTAGTTTTACTTCTTTACCTTAGTTGCTCGGGTTTTTCGTATCATCAAATACCACCAACCTCATGGTCGCTTTGGACAGTCCTCTCAACCATCGCAACAGTATCATCAGCCTCCCCAATATGCAAATCAATGGAGGCAGAATCAGCCATACCAGCAGCCGCAATACCGCCACCCACAGCTGTTTCATCAGTATGCGGCTGCTCCACCTCAGCAGTATCAGCAGTATCCTCCCCCCTCTTATCAACAGCTTCAACTTCCTGCACCACCCCAGCACCACCAGCAACAACCTCAGCACCCACACATACAACAACAGCGTGGTCTGCATGCTGAACCCACTGAGGTACCCCCTGTGAACCCTACCATGGATTGTCTGGCCCAACTCGTCAAAGGGCTGGTGGATATGACCAAGAGGCTCGACGACCTGACCGCCACTAGAACCACTATTCCAGCTCAGGTCGAGGCCAACCCCAATAACTTCAAAAAGAAAGAGCAGGTAGAATGTGATGTCCTGTCCGTGTCTGAAAATGATATTACTGTTTATTCTAATGGTGTTACTCTCAGGAGTGGTAGGGCATTGCCTCCGCCTGCTACCAAGAATAGGGTGAATAAAGAAACAGGTGGATCATCATCTTTCGCATCAGCCGTACCAGTTATGGGGGCGGGTGAGGAGGAAGAAGAAGAAGGAGAAGCCATTCCAGCCGTCATGCAGTACCAGCAGCCCCAGCCAAAAATAAAAAAAAATCAGCAAAATCAAAAACAACAAAAAGAAGTTTGCTGCCAAAGCGAAGTCACGCCAGCCTTGGAGGAGCCGCCAGTAGCAGCCGATCCCTCGCCAGCCAACGGAGCAGACACTATACTTTTTGATCGCCCCTCAGCACCAGCATGTCAGGATACAGTTTGTACTCCTTTTTGCAATCCGGATGTACAACATTCTGTGGGCGATGGTTTTGATGTAAATAAGAACTCTGTTTTTCCTGCTAGAGATGTACATATTCCTTTCCCTCATGCAATACAAAAATCCAAAAAAATTACAAAAAGAAAAAGTGCTTTGTCTGATCCTGGAGTTGTGGAAATACTAGATAATTTAACTGTTGAGATTCCCTTACTAAAGGTCGTGGAATACATGCTAGCTGTTAAGAAAGGACTGAAAGAAGCGTGTACGAGCAAGCGTCGCCCAGCACATAAGAACAGACGCAAAGATGTAGAAAAGCACGTGCTCTCCATGGCCACTGTTGCAGCTATCAGCAACCTCCCACAAAAGAAACAAGACACAGGAGCACCTCTTATCAGTTGTGAGATTTTCGATCAAGTCTTCGAGCGCACTCTCCTCGACAGTGGGTCTTCCATCAACCTTTTTCCATCATCAATAATGCAAGAGTTTGGGCTGGGTCCGCTCAAGCAAACACGAATGATCCTTCAGTTCGCTGACCGATCCATCAAGCGGCCCCGGGGTCTATTAGAAGACATTGTAGTTAAGGTACAGGAGATGCAATTTCCAGCTGATTTTGTAGTCCTTGATATGGGCTCACCAGCACCTCTACTCCAGACCCTTATCATTCTTGGCCGACCGTTCCTGCGTACCTCAGGTGTCGTGGTTGATTACGGGTCTGGCAAGATTACTTTTAGCTCGAACAACAAGCATATCACTATAAACATGATCAGAGAGCCGAATGCCACGACTGATGAGAGCCATACAACATCAGAAGCAGACTGTGACTTTGTTGCAGAGATTAGAGACTCGTCCCTGTCATTGAATGATTCATGGACCTGAGAAATCCTCACTCTTGAGGAGTACTTGGAAAGCACAGTTACCTTATGCTCCGATGATTCTTGGGAGACATATTCTCAGATGCAGGCGCATCTCTTTGAGCTCGAGTATTCACTCCATATCGAACACAATGAGCCTAGCGCAGAACCGTTCGGCACTTCACCAGGATCTCAACAGAATGCTGAGGATGGTAACTCCCTCACAGAAATACATCCTACCACCCGCATAGTATCTGAAGTTACCAAGAAGTTGGACAGGTCAAAACCAGAACTCAAGCCACTTCCTGCAGGCCTGAAGTTTGCTTTCCTTGCGGGTGAAGAACACATGTATTTGATCATCATCAGCAGCAGGTTGAACCCGGATCAAGAATCTCTTCTTCTCGAGGTTCTAGAAAAGAACCGCAAGGCACTTGGTTGGTGCGTATTAGATCTCCGAGGGATAAACCCAGCTTTGTGTTCACACCACATATATCTGGAAGAAGATGCCAAGCCGTCCTACGAATTCCAAAGAAGGCTGAACCCAAACCTCTGGGACGTCCTCATGAAAGAGATAACAAAATGGTGTGAAGCAGGCTTCATTTATCCCATCTCCGATTCAAAATGGGTAAGCCCACTGCATGTAGTTCCAAAGAAATCCGGGCTTACCGTGGTTACCAATGACAAAGGAGAGGAAATATCCACCCAGGTACCAACATCCTGGCGGGTGTGTGTTGACTACCGCTGTCTTAATGCAGCAACTAAGAAGGACCACTTTCTCTTGCCATTCATTGATCAAGTTCTGGAAAGACTAGCAGGCAAGGAGTTCTTCTGCTTTTTGGATGGGTACTCCGGGTACAACCAAGTGTCTATCGCTCCTGAAGATCAAGAGAAGACTACCTTCACTTGCCCGTTCGGCACCTACGCCTTCAAGAGAATTCCCTTTGGGTTATGTAATGCATCTGCAACATTCCAAAGATGCATGCTAGCAGTCTTCGCCGAGATGGTAGGCAGTTTTCTCGAGGTGTTCATGGATGACTTCTCTGTCTATGGTGATAGTTTTGATTCTTGTCTTGAGCACCTGGACAGAGTGCTTCAGAAATGCAGCGAAGTCAATTTAGTACTTTCATGGGAAAAGAGCCACTTCATGGTCACAGAAGGCATTGTACTAGGCCACGTCGTTTCCAAACGTGGCATGTAAGTTGACCCAGCAAAGGTGGATGTTATTGCCAATCTAGAGCCACCTCAGTCAGTGAAAAATGTAAGGTCATTCCTGGGTCATGTGGGATTTTACAGACGATTCATCAAGGACTTTAGCCGCATTGCCCGACCTTTGACAGAACTGCTATGCAAGGAAACCGAGTTCAACGTAGATCAACAGGTTCTCCTTGCTTTCAATCAGCTGAAGGAGCTTATCACTCATGCTCCGGTCCTACAGCCATCGGACTGGTCTCTTCCCTTTGAGATCATGAGCGATGCGTCATACTTTGCAGTCGGGGCTGTTCTTGGATAGAGGAAAGAGAGAGCACCCTATGCCATTCACTACGCCAGCAGAACATTAGATGAGGCGCAAAGAAATTACACAGTGACAGAGAAAGAGTTGCTGGCCGTGGTTTTCGCCCTTGAGAAGTTCAGATCCTACTTGCTTGGATCGAAAGTCACCATTTTTACAGACCACTCTGATATCAGGTACCTCCAGCAGAAGAAGGATGCCAAGCCGAGATTGATTCGATGGATCCTTCTCCTTCAGGAATTTGATTTGGAAATCAAGGACAACCCTGAAGTTCAGAATGTGGTAGCAGACCATCTCTCCAGAATTGAGTAGCATGAGCCTCCTCTGAACAGTGCACCCATTACAGAAACCTTTCCTGACGAATCAATCTTAGCAGTAGATTCCCTTCCTTGGTATGCTGATATAGTCAATTACCTCACCTCGGGGGTAACACCTTCGGATTGGACGAAGACTCAAAAGAATAAATTTATGTCGACCATCCGGTTCTATCATTGGGAGGATCCTCTTTTATTCAGGGAAGGAACAGATTGCATTTGGTGCAGGTGCATTCCTCAGGAGGAGCATTATAGTGTCCTCGAGCACTGTCACTCGCTCGAATCTGGTGGACATCACTCTGGAGACCGTACGGCAGCAAAAGTACTTCAGTGTGGCTTCTGGTGGCCCACATTATTTAAGGTTGCAGTAGAATTTGTCAAACGATGCACCGACTGTCAAAGATTGAAGGGTACACTCACTGCAAAAGATTCGATGCCCCTGAAAATCATTCAGATAGCACATGTTTTCGATGCATGGGGCATTGACTTCATGGGACCCTTTCCTAACAGTCAATGTTTTGAGCACATCCTTCTTGCCATCGATTACGTGAGTCGTTGGGTTGAAGCTATTCCCGCTCGAGCCGCCGACAGCCAACAGTGTGTCAGTTCTTGAAGAAGAACATCATTTCACGGTTCGGGATACCGAAAATTCTCATATCAGACAGGAGTAGCCATTTTATTAACAAAGAGGTCAAGAAATTAACGAAGGAGTACGGCATCGATCATCGCGTCGCGTCTCCTTACCATCCTCAGACCAATGGCATGGCAGAATTATCAAATAGAGAAATCAGGACTATCCTGCAGAAATTTGTCAGGCCAAACAGAAAAGACTGGTCCCAACTCTTGGACTCTGTCCTATGGGCTTACAGAACCGCCTACAAGTCTCCTTTGGGCATGTCACCCTATCGTCTTGTATACGAGAAGCCGTGCCATCTGCCCGTTGAATTAATTCACAAGTCTTTATGGGAAATTAACATGTGCAATTTGGACTCACGAAAAAATGGTCAGAAAAGAAAGGATGATCTGAACAGACTCTTGGAATTCTGAAACTATGCATACGATAACACATTGATGTACAAGGAGAAGGTGAAACGCTGGCATGACCGTCACATCAGACGAAAGACCTTTGAAGTTGGACAGAAGGTGTGGTTATTTGATGCAAATTTGCGGATCTTCCCGGGCAAATTAAAGAGTAAGTGGACAGGGCCATTCCGAGTTTGTGAAGTGCGTGACAATGGAAGTATTGCTATATCAGAATTGTCTCCTGACGCACATCCATTCGTCATCAACAGTCAACTCCTGAAGCCTTACCTCAAACCAGATACATTCTTGGCCGTTGTCGACTCCATTCAGCTCGCGCACCATGATGATATATCCACAACATTGGCAGCATCAGAAGATTTAGACGTTGCACCGCAACAACTGTTTATCTGATTTTCTTCTTTTCTTCTTTTCTTCTTTTCTCTTCTATCTTCGTTTTTCTATCAAGACGTGTTGCTCCTTGTTGTCAGTCTTCTATACTTAGGACACACTTTGTCCTAAGTATAGGGGGTATGCACATCGAGTTCTTTTAGTCTCTGATCCTCTCCATTGTCTCCTCTTCTTGTCTATACTTAGGAGTACCTTAACCTAAGTATAGGGGGAGACAATCTGAGTTCAATATGAGTATTCCCACCCTTGACCCTCCCCGCTTTATGTATAGTCCACTATACTTATGATTACTTGATCCTAAGTATAGGGGGGACGGTCAACTTCTCATTCGTTAATGTCTTCTTCATATATATTCTTTAAACTTCTCTATACGCAGTACGAGTTATGTCCTCTCTTTTTTCTTCAACCTATGAGGACATAGCTCAAGCTAAGTATAGGGGGGTCACATATACCATGTATATACTATAAGCCATAACTAATACTGGAAAATAAAACATCACCTCAAGCTAAAAAGTAAGGTAAAAAGTAGTTCCATAATAATAAAAGATGATTGTGAGCTCCTCAGACTCTTTGTACTTACACTGATTAATAAATCAGGAAAAGCATTCTGTGCAAAATGTTTTCTTTGAAAAATCTTTTGAAAAATTGCTTGAAAAATGGTGTGTACAAGTATTCAACCTTTGTAAATAAGTTTCGTTTGTAAAATTTAGTTTCTTTGAGTGAAATAAAAATGTGTGAAAATTAGCTTGCAAATGATTGGAAAATTTGGTTGAGAAACTGTTTTGAAAAACCTACCTATCCTGTGTGAAAAACCTTTGCAAAAATCATTTCCAAATGCGTGTACATGTTTGTAAAATTATTTTGGACTATAGTCTTCAAAAATCTTTTGAAAATGATTCTCGAATAAGTCTGAGGAATCTGCACAAAAAGCTCTCACACGAAAATAAGCAATAATTCCAAATAAAACTTATAAGAGCCTAAACCATGTTGTACATAAAATACAGTTTTTCTTTGTATATACTGATTAATAAATCAGGTTATATACCTTTACCGCATGATTTGAAAAATAGTGTGAACCGTTTGAAAAACTTGCTGTGACATGTTTTCAACCTGTGTAAAGTTGCTTTATTTGAAAAAAAATCTTTGTGTGGAATAAAGGATTTCAAAACCTATGTGCAAATGTTTTGAAAAATGCTTGTAAAAACTATTGTGGAAAATGTATATCTACAGTGTGACAAATCTTTGCAAAAATAGTTTTCAAATGTGTGTAAATACTTGTAAAAATTATCGTGCACTATAGTTTGCAAAAATTCTTTTCAAAATAAATCTTAGGAATAAAAGCATCATTACAAATACATGTAAATGTAAATAAAATACATAAAATTCTTTCTGTATATAAAGATAACATGAATAAATTACTTCATTAAAACCTATAAAGTCTTTAAAAATCTATAAATTTTGTAAATAAAGCGGCACGCCCGTGTAAATAATTGTATGTAATTTTTGTATGTGTCAAGCTTTTTATTTGCAAAAAAAATTCTTTGTGTAAAAAGATTCTTTGATTTTTGTAAAGTCTTTGTGAAAAATTGCATCACTCATTGTGCATAGCATAAGCATACCATTCATATTCTTTTTGAGTGAGCTTGATGATTGAACCAGTCTAATAAAGTCTAAAATTGGAGCTTGGTTGGACCTTACCGCACTTAACTACACTGGAACCTTATGGGAACTAGGTTTAGGGTACTTCAGGTCTATGCAGACTTAATTCTTTGAGGAATCAGGGATGGGTTCAAGTCACCTCAACTGACTAACTAGAACTTTTTGAGACACACGCATGACTCTTGTCGACCGTGACTTAACTTGGACACTTGCACCTTTCACTTGGCTCAACTCAGTTGGAGTGGTGAGGGGGTTGGATTTGCCAGTCTGAGACGCACACGGGTGGAAACACTCGTCCTCGTCTAGGGAGGGAAGTGCACCCCAACCTGGTCTAGTAGCCATGAGGTCTAACGACAGGAGAGTGTGGGTTGCAATAAAGCTTCAAAAGAGGGATAGTCTACTGGCTCAAGAGGAAAAAAACTCCTTATGTAAATGTTGCTGTGAATAGTATTTCAAAAAAAATAGTCAGGCCTGTACAAAAATAAAATGCCTGCAAAGTATGTGCATATGTTGTAAAGCCAATAAGCAAGCTTGAGTTCCAAAGTCAAATATGTGAGCCTGCAGCTGGATGACTTGACTACACTGGTCTTTCATCCTAGGATAGGTAGCTACACTGGCTACCGTCCATTCTTATCTTCACCCCCTCCTCTTGAGCCGGTTGCCACTTGAACTTAGAAGGGAATACCCTGCTTCTCGAGGAAAGAGCTGTTGGATTGGGGAATCATTGGGTTGTCATTCTGGAGAAGCTAGTCTCTTTGTCATTTCAGCTGGGAAGAGCAACCATCACTTACACTATACAAGTCAACTTCATAGTCATAAGGGTTTGCGTATGATGTAGACCAGTTCTGACCAGGCTATTGAGGTGGGTTGAACCAAGTTCTGTGAATCTCGAAGGCTGTTGTGTTTTAAAGCTGGTTCCCGACTAGGTTCTACACACATCTACACCCAAGGTCTAGCAGAAGCTCCAAATTCTGATTTTGTACGGACATATATTGCACTGAAAGCAACCCTATTCACTCTATCCTTTTTCAATTCTCTTTTTCTTTTCTTCTGATTCTTTATTCTTTTTGAACATATTGCATGAGTATTTTCTAGGGACTAGCAAAGGCAAGTATAGGGGGTGATGAATCTCCATTTCATCACCTTTATTCTATCATTTTGGCCTTAAAAACCCCGGCAAATGCATGTAACTGACACCAATTTATCCATAATAGCATTCATTATTTGCTGTGCTAATTGTACATAGAATAAGGTTTTTAATGCCAAAAATATAGAATAAAGAGAAGAAAAGAAAAAGGAATAAAATATTGCAAATATTTTATGACCCAAACCCCGAGACCAAGGCCAACATGGAATTGGTCGACAAGGAATAAAGTAGGGGGAGATAAGGGCCAATAGTACAATAAATACCTCATTTATTTATTCATTTATTTATGCATTTTTGACACCTATTTTGTATATAATTATTCATTCATCAAATAGAGAAACTTTGTACATGAAAGTTGTAGATAATAATGTGAATAAAATTACAAAATTGAGTTTGTACAAAAATAATACACAGTGTATATTTTATACACAGAATAAAAAGCCATAATCTCAACTTCACAGACCCATATCTTGCAAATAAAAACTCAACATCACCCAAAATCATCTTTAATTGTATATAGCTTTCCAAGAACTATTTAATAAAATTGGTTTCATAATTTTTGGAGTTCATCTGTGAAAGTTAGGTTTTTGGCTCTCATTGTATATAGTATTGATTAAAATATTCATTCTATTCATTATTTATTATTTCTATAAATTGATAATTTTAGAATCTTGTAAATAATATATATAATACACATACATATTGAAATTAGAAGAAAACTCAAAAAGAATTTGTGAAATAAAATAAGCTTATGCAACACATAGGCAAAATACCTATGTTGTATATGTATATAAAATAAAAGGGGACTTTATTATTCTATTATTTATTCGTATATATTTTTATAATAATGTACATATTACATATAATTTATTAAAAATTCAAATTCAAAATAAAATCCAATAAACCATTAAATAAATAAAAAATATATAGAATATAGGTAAAATACCTATAAGTATACCTACATACAACATACACCTATTTATTTAAATATGTAAATAAACTCATAAAAATTAAACTAAAATATATTTACACTCATAAAAATAAGTTAAAAATTTATAAAATAAGAAAATAAAATAATAAAATAAAAATATACAAAATAAAAAGAAATACATGTAAATACACTTATAAATACATTATTAAAATAAACCCATAATAAAATACATCAAAAAATTTGAATAAAAATCATAAATAAATACTACATCAATTAATACACATTTTTTGTTTATAAGCAAAATATAATAAAGTCATTTATAGGGTTAAATTAATGGGTCAATAATCGAGCTGACGTGGCCCAATCAGAAGCCAGGGAATGTTGACCCCTGGTCAACTTCCCCCTGTGCCTCTGACTTCTGTCAGACTTGTCCAATCCCCGATATTCCTCCATTTTTCCCGCTTGATGCAGTGATCAATCACCTTCGATCTCTTCGCGGAAGTTTCTCCTAGAATCATCATGATTCACGCCACCCATTGGGATTGCTTATACAGTCATCAGATTCTTCGATATTTGTCGATCATTAAGGCCGCCTGCAATGTTTATAAATAAAGAGCTCCGTCCTCCTCCTCAAATTTGGCCAATTTCTCTTCCAAAGCTTGAATCGAGTCCTGGACGAACCCTTGTGACAGGAGGCGCTTCCCAGCACCTCGAATCGGCCCAAGGAGGAGGAAAATTTTGTCGCGGCGGAGCTCGGCGTCCGTCCTGCTCCCTGGAGGCCCCCAGGTATAAGAGTTGTCCCTTTAAGTTATTTAGGTAGATTTTCGTTTCTAATTTTTATTCTTGCCATTTATTTCGCCATTAGATCCTTAGTATAGCCTAGGTTAGCTAAATCGAAGTTCGTCGGAGCTCCGCTCCGGCGACTTCTTCACGCCATTATCGACTGTGTCTGATCCCCTTTACCATCCCATTTCATTCCTCATCACATGCTCCATCTCCCGATCACCATTGTTCAACCGAAGGCCCTTGGTCTTCGCGAATCGGAGCTCCACCTCCGTCGTTCGTCGGAGCTCCTCCGCCTCACCTCATCTTGCGCTGCAGCTTCAAAACCCAGGGTCGAGGAGAAAGCCCTCGTCGCCCTTGTTCTTCCTGTGCAGGTATCACGAAGAGACGAGCCCTCTGGGACTCGATTCGAACCAGGAAGAGGTTCCTGGAGGTCCCAAGCTTCTTCGACCTCTCCTGACCTCCTCGGACCCCCGGGAGCCCAGCTAAGACCACCATCCGATGCGGGACACCTTCAGCATCGAGCAGAGCCTCTTAGACGCGAAGGAGAAGTCCAGAGGAGTCTGCAGTTCACGATCGAAGCTCGCCTCGAGCGAGCCTCTTCCCTGTTCTTCCAGGCAGATCCTTCACCGTCCGATCAGGAAGGAACCCCCAGATCACACCAGAGCCGTTCGATGAAACCCTACACCGACCGTCAGATCAGCTTGGCTGATCTAATCTTAGCCCTTCATCGGCGAAGCATCATCGGACAAGGAGAAGGTGACGTGTGTCAAGTCGAGAGAGCTCAGCCGTTGGATGAAGCATCCTTTGGGGGTAAATTGCAAAACCAACCCCGTACTTTTTGTATTTAAATTTTAGTTCTGTAAATAAATTTTCACGTTGTAAAATAAATGTTATTTTTGCAGTAAAACCCTATGCTTTATGTAATTACAATTAGGTCCTTCCGCGCCTCACGTACAGTCCCACGTGAGGCGCGTGATTTTTGCACCTTAGCCCTGGCGATTTTTGTAAATTGTAAATTAGTTCCAAAAATTAAAATAAATGTTTATTTCTGTAGGTACTTTTGCACAGTGCCCCCTGAGATTTATTTTATTTGCAAAAATGCCCCTGCTAGGCTGTTTAATTTTTGTGTCTTTTATGTATTTATTAAAAATATCTAGCTAGCTCCTAAAAATTCACAAAAACTAGGGTAGATGCCTTATACCTTGTAGATGCATGTTGCATTTCTTTTTGGAATTTTTGGGCATTTTATCTATTTATTAAAAATGAAAAACGAGCTAATTTTTCACTGTTTAAATGAAAAAATACAAAAAAAATATAAAACATTTTTGAAAAATTACAAAAAAAATTATATATGGTATATTTAGATATATATTAAGTTCAGAAAATGAAAAAAACCTAAAAATAATAAAAAAAAATATAAAAATCATAAAGCTCCAAAATCCAACAAAAATATAAAAATCCTAGAAAAATACCAAAAATATAATTTTCTCTTTTATAATTATCTATATATTATTTTTTACATATTAAAATTAATTTGGGTAATTTTAGGAATTATTCTATATTTTTAAAACCCAAATTAGTTTCGACTATTTAATTAGTCCCATATTAGGGGCATTTTTTTAAATTAAAAATATATAAAAATTAGAAAAATCCCAAAAATATATATATATACTATATGTAATATAACTATATCTAATATACTTTGAGTATATATATATCCGTATAATATATCTCTCTCTCCCTTCTTATATCTATATATCTCTTTATATATATGTCTATATTATATAATTAAAAACAAAAAAAGGTAAAAAATATAAAAACAAAATAAAAATTATAAAAAACAAAAATAAAATAAAATAATACAAAACCCCAAAAACCCACAAAAATAGGAATCATGCAAGGATGACCATGTTGTACATGAACATCGTAGGCTACTCAATTTTTGTATTGCTCTCTGTGGTATGACCTCAACATGCTTATTCACTATGCATTTTATGGTAGAGTTAATGATTGTTAGTTCACAATTTTGGGACTTAATTGATTTATTCTTTAATGTGGGTTAATTGCTTATCAACTAGTGTTTTGTGAGCGGTCGCCTTAGCGACACTACATTTTGGCCCTCGCAAAATGCCCGTTATCAGAATTTTCTTGGTTTTTGATTTTTTTTGGATTTTTGGGGATTCAAATCCCCCTGGTGATCATGAAGATACTGTTGTCGGTGATGCTGGTGATGATCCTCCTCCTCTGAGCTATCCACAAGGGCTGGCTCATCGGTATCCTCCGCTCCACTCTGCCGTGCTAGATCAGGGGTTTGCACGATCTTTCCGCTCCTGAGAGTAAGATGGTGAATACCATGTGGTAGGATCTCATGATCTGATTTTGAGAAATCGGAATAGTATACATGATCCTTATGGTGATTTTGTCCTTAGTTCAGATTATTGGGATTAACATGAACCTGTGCTGGGATGGAGGTCTTGGGGCATTAAACCCATCATGCCAATGTGAAAGTCGGTTGATGTCGGCTACCTGATCGTGCTGCTCATTGCGGATGAGTTTGAGCTCATCAAGGATCCTCTGAAGGTTAGAGGTACCCGAGTATGAAGCTCTGTGGTCCTGCCTCTGTGAAGGTTGTTGATGATCGTGGTGTGGTCTGTTAGGTCCCTGATGGACCTACTAGCTCTATTGAGGAGAGTACTATTGATATTGAGGGGGATTCAGATGACCTAACTACTGCTAAGGGGTTGAAAACTGGCAATACTGAGGCTGAGGGGGGTATTGTGGGTGCTGTTGTGGCTGTCGTTGGGTGGTACTGGTATTATTGGTGTACCAGATCCCATTTACCTCCCACACCTGCGGAGGCTCCTTGGTGACTGTCTCAATGGTTGGCTCTGTGAACTAGCTCTCATGGACCTCATGTTGACTCTGAGTACATGTGCTGTAAGACCCCTACAGGGGCTGCTCCTGAATGTGGTGCACTTAGTAGATGGCAGCATGGGGTGCATACGAGGTAGGTATCTTGATCTTGGATACCCTATCAGCTAACTCTGTCATCTGTTTGGGAAGCTTGGCATGGTTCTCCCATTCAGCAAGCTTGTGTATCTCGCTCACCTTCTTCTCGATCTGGTCGACCTTAGTTAACTTATCATTGATTATCCCCATGTTGGGGAGCAGGTCATTTGCCAGATCGGTGATAGTTGTTCTCCCCACCTCTTGATGTTTACGAGAGAAAGGTGGCTTGTCATAAGCCCTACTAGATGATCTGGTGCGATTGGTCTCTTCCATCTACTTTAAAACCGTCCAAACCATGCCGGCTCCTTTGTTCAGATAGCTGCCTCTATAGGCAACATTTAGCAATCCTTCAACCTCAGGAGTCATACCACTATACAGGTTCTGGACCAGGATTGGTCAGTCAATATCATGACCTGGGGCACTTCTGAATCAGGTCCTTGAATCTCTCCCATGCCTCATAAAAAGGCTCATGGGAAATCTGCGTGAAACTCGATATCTGGGACGTCATCTGGTTAGTCATACTCAATGGGTAGAACTTCTTGAGGAACATGTCCTTTAATGTGGCCTACGTGGTGACTACCCTCCCTAAATTCGTTATCCAGTAGGCAGCTTTGTCTGCTACAGCAAAGGGGAAGGCTCTAAGACGTATGTAATACTGTGATACATCAGGCCATCCTAGATTATCACATACCATTTCAAATTCCTACAGGAGCATGTATGGTTCCTATATTGCATTGCCATAAAATTTTGTCAAGAGTGTCAAGAAGTGAGGCTTTAATTCTCCAACATTTGGTTGTATGACCGGCCTAAGCCAGTTCTCGTTCTGTAAGGTACTGGGATTGTAGGCATCTCTCATCTATCCCCCCGCATTCCTCAACTGACCAAGCTCATATCTGAATAGTTCATTTCTCTTCTCAGTTTGTGCAAGTTTGTCTAGGATGTCCTTCAATGTGTCATTATATCCTTCCTCATCCATGTGCTTCTTGGGAGGCATCTTATTATCTTGATTTTCTTAACCTTCAGGATACATAAAATTTGAATTAATAGAGTTGTAAGAATGTGATCTAGAAGCATCGAGGTGAGAGTCTTCCTCGATGTGGTGAGAGAAGAGAGGGTTGGTATGGGTCTGACCACCCTCGAGAATGAAGAGTGAATTACTGACTTTAGTCTCATGGGAAGAGTGTCCATGAAACCGAGGGGATCTAGGGAAAGAGTGTCCCTGATCCCGTGAGGACGGTCGGTTTGGAGTAGTCAGCGAGAGGCGCGAAGTCTGAGTAAAAATCACCCTAATCCGCCATTCTCTATGTCAAGAGGTTTGAATTAAGAGCACGATGTGAAACAAGGAGTGATAGGAAAGGCACTAATAGCACAGTCTTTGAACACACACCCCTGAATACAAACACAAAGCAAACCTAAAATTCACCAACTCAACGATGTGAAGGCCGCAAAGGTTCATCCAAATTATCTTGTATGTTTTAATTCGTGATAAATGCAATTTTGAAAGAGTTAACAAGTTGTTAGGTGCATGTATTTCCCTAAAGACTGGCCCGACTCTTACAACTAGTTGCACCTTCTTTCAGCCAGTATGGATGCTAGTACGGACCGTAGAACGACTACCCGTTACATAAGGATCTTACACAGTGTCCTTTAAACCATCCACTCTGCTAAGAAAATACAGACCGTTTACTGGCTACCCGTATTTCCTCACTGAGAAGTAGTTAATTATTTTTGTAGAATCAATAGTAAATATGAAAATCCCGGTTTGGCTTTATCTTAATGTTTGTCTCTCTCTCTCTCTCTCACTTGCAAGTAAAGACAAATAATGAGGGGGTTACTATCCCCAAAATAATTCCAGTTTTTTGTTCACATTGTATTAGCAGTACTGATTTTAAATTTTATTATCACTGAATTTCATCCACGACACAAGGCATTCCTAACGAACAGTCTTGATTTCCTTTAATCCTAAGTTGTAAGACTAAGGGGAAGGGAGTCGAGAAAAGCCAATGCAATCAAGTAAATCAATGATGCATGCCCAGTTCCAAAGACTGACAGTGATCCTTGCGCTCTACATGCGAGATGCAATACAGAATTGAAAAATTTTATACTATATGAAATGCTAGCGATGAAACCGCACCTAATAGATAGTTCTATTTAACGGGAAGAAATGAATTGAATTTGACTAAGTTAGAATGATCTAAAGTGTATATTATTAAAGTGAATATGTGATCCTATATTTTACGAGCACAAGCAAATATTGACCTAATAGCCGCAAGTGCAGGTCTAACCTACGAGCCACTCAAGTCGGACCATGCCCTCGCCGGAGAGTGAAACATGTCTGACACACCACAGAAAAAGTCTAGTCTCTTTACACACACGAGAAACTGATGGGGAACCGCTAAAAATGAGCAATTAATTACAAATTAATAAAGAAGAACACTCTTTTTTCAAAAATAAGAAAATAAATTCTTCGTGTATCCTAGTAGCTTCGAGTTGCGTCATCTTCCAAGAAAGCCTCTCCAAGCCCACCGGGTACCTCGCACAAAAAATAAAAGATCAAATATTAGAAAGATGTTCACAAAAAAATATACAAAATAAAAGAAAAAATGCTGAGAAAATAAATGGAGAAATAAATACAAAAAATCGGAGGTCAGACTACTCAGGGATGGAAAACCTAAAAACTAAATGTTCTGATCAACCTAAGTCATGCCTCCCTTGCAACAGTGCCATCTGAAAAACCCAAGAGTACCCTTTGCTAATTATGTGGAATTAACATTAAATTTCGTTGCAGGAAGGCAATTCAAATCAATCAAAATGATCACTTAATTAATGAATTATCCAATTAAAAGTGAGCGGTCAAATTTTTTTACTTGGGTGAGCCCAAGGTCGAACTCAGGGAGGCCATTGTCTCCTTAGGTTAATTCCTCAATTATTCAGAATTTAGGTTTTCAGAGGAACATTTTTGGGATTTTTCTCTTTTTTACTGTTTATGGGTTTCAACTAAAAAGATGTAATTAATTCGAAGAGGAAACGTGATGCATGAATTTTACAGAATAATTTTTATGTGAGAGAGTAATGATATGCTATGTGATGTGAGGCGATACAAGAAATAAATAGATGCAATATTTTTGTAATTTTTAGACGAGGCAATATGATGTAATATGAATGCAAAGATGAAGGTGAATGTGGATGCAAGTCAAGCCAAACAACAACATGTCATTCAAGTAATCCGAACCTCTCCTTATTTAATTGATTTCAGAGATTAGTGTAGCAATGTGTATTCCCAATGAATCCCCCCAATCGATGCACCTGTTATTGAGCAATAGAGTCAGTGAATTAAAAGACAAATAATCAAAAATAATACTTTAATTAAACATTGTCAAATAATTCATCGAAATTAGAATCTAATTGTTCTAGATGAAAGAGCATGAAATAACGATCAAAACGACGTCAAGAACATCAAATTCCGACATGTAATGCTAAAAATATGATCAAATGAATGATCAGGGACAAAATTATAATTGAAATAATTGAAATCTTGCAATTTTACACTTATGGAGGGACTGCTATGTAATTATGCAAAGATTGTGGATCCTCTTCATAATTTACCCTTGGCGGGGGTATATAAATAATTCCAAGAAGTGCTAAGGGTGGCAGTGTAATTTACCCAAGGTCACGCAAGGAGTGCGTGACCTGGGGCTCCTTGCAATTCTGGACTTTTGCAAGGAGGGTGTTGAAATTTCTCCGGGAGTGCGCATGACCTTGCACGTGAAGTCTGAAGACAGAGGCATGTATGTGAATTCCAAGACACACAAGTGTGCGCGCTCAAAGGGCCCAGCTAGCATGTGCAGGTCACGTGATCTGACCAGCCTCGGCTCCGAAACTCAATGTGGCGTGTGGAGCTCGCTTCGGCTCAACCGAGTCTGGCAGTTCAGATTGAGGCTTCGAGTTGGCGACGTCATGAGTTGCAGAGCATTGGATGATATCGCTACTAACGGAGATGGACGGCAGTTGGATGATATCGACTCAACGGCGATGATTACGGGAGGGGGAAGATCGAAGGGGAGTTATACGTTGACCCTCTCCTCTTGTCAAGAACACCTGGAGAGCCATGGTGAAGGCAGTGGTGATTTGATGAGCTTCTTGTCGAGGGAGAAGACGTAGAGGAGGTTGGAGGTGAGGTGCTCAAGGAGTCGTGGTCCCAGCTGACATACGGCCGAGTCACGAAGGGGTGTGTGACGATGGTGAAGGCGGTGTTCTCTCACTACAAAAAAAGGCGGGATTGGCGTGCACATAAAAGCTCGTTATGTGCACGCCTAGTGCCCGCCATGTGCATGCCCGAGGGGTGGGCGAGCACATGTGCTCGTTCAGGGCGTGCTCGCTTTTGTGAGAGTTGCCACGGCTGATGGGCGAGCACATCGGGACGCTATATGCTCGCCTGCTCCCTGGCGGGCACATATGTGCTCGCCGATGTGATCGCCTACTCTATAAATTGCGATTACCCACGGAGCACCTGGCGAGCACATGTGCTCGCCCAAAGTGATTTCCATGAAAAAAATATACAGGTTCGACAGGGTTTTGACGCCCCGTCGAACCTGTATACCCTGCCAATAAACCACTACAGGTAGCTCCCTAAGGGTATATATATTATAGCAGTTTGTTGAGTAAGATAACTAGCACTAAGAATTGAAAGGAACGCAATATACATGAATTCAGAAATAAATGATCTAATTTAACATCTAAATATTACAAACAAGTCAAAGCCAACAAAGTTCATATAAATTAAAAGATGTGCTAAAAGTTTAAAAAAATTACAGGTCCAAACCAACAAAAATTTACTTCTTCTTTGATCTAAAAAATTTGGACACTAAACCCTGCTTTGATTTCTTTTTTTCTTTCTCCTTTTCTTTGAACCTCGCATACATGCGTGCCTCTTCTTCAGGGTCGTTCTCCTCATCCTCTTCGTTATCAGATTCAATCTCTTCTGGTTGAGATGCATTCCCTTACGACCTATATTATATATGGAAGATATATATCTATTACATGCATTTTGTAGATATAGAAATTTAAAATTATTACTCATTCTATAAGAAGAATACTTACATGTACGACGTGAACTCCTCTCGGAGCTTCGTCACCTGCTCCACCATCATCGCCATCTGCGACTCCGTTGGAACTGTTTATTGGGACGGATGTGGTTGTGTGTACGACGGCTGAGAGTATGCAGAATAGGAGTGACGATGTTCCTCCACATAATATGGAGGAAGACCACCAAGTGTCTGCTTCCTATTCGCCACAACGTCCCTCTCCTCCAACACCTTATAAGTTTTTCAATTTTTAATATAAAATTATATATTAAAATGAGTATAGTAAGATAATATTTATCCATATATACCTGCTTCCAGATCTTTTTATCAAATGGTGGTTGCTCTCCAGTTGGATCGACACCCCATTTTTCTGCAGATAGTGCTAGATAACGATCCTGAAATACAAAGTTTATAATATATAAAAATGAGTTATAATATATCATTTAATTGTAAATAAATTGATAGACTTACCAACAATTGTCCTGCTTCAGGAGTGGACCATTGCGACTCTCCTTCTCTCCCACTCATGTGGGACTTCGACCACCACTCCTGAAAAGAGGGTTCCCTTTCCAACCTAGCTGCCTGAAAATTTTTTTAAGATCTAATAACAACATTGCATTATATTAAAGTAGATCTCCAAAAAATAATTTTAAATCGTAATACCATCTCCGCTCTAATCTGATTGTGGCTTTTAGAGCCACTTGTCGACTTAATCCTTTGTTTCTGGCGGTTTGTCCTTCCCGCCGTAGATCTTCTTCCAAACTCATCATCCGCAACGAATGCATCACAGAAATCCGCCCATCTGGAAGAATTATATTATGATAATTGATTATTTTAAAAAGTTTAATATAAATTATTTGACAAGTATAATACCTATCCTCCGTACACCATGACGGCGGGAACCTCTTCATCTCCTCAAAATTCATCTCCTTGCATCCCGTCTTCGCATGCGAGTCTCTCCTTGCCTTGAAAAATGTATCGCTCATTCTCTTTTCTGCAAAACGAATGAAGGCTCTACGATAAACCTCCTTCCCCAGACCAGAGCCAAGGCGAAACCTACTCTGAAAATTATAACAATTTATAAGATACAATAAACTTGACCAAAAAATCTGTATCACTTCTTAGAAACATTTCTTACCAGAAACATGTCAAACAGTCTTTCCTGTTCTGCAGCAGGGATGCGACAACATCTAAATTGCATGGAAGTCAAGTGTGTCTTTATTATGTTGGTTATCTCCTTTGCCACCCTGTTGCTGTTCAAAAAATCCCTGCATTTACTAGAAAATTTAACTTCCATACAATTTATAAAAATTTGGAAAATATTTAAAGATAAAATCTATAAAAATTTTACCTCCCATCAGTCGTAACCTCCAACAAAGGGTGGGACGCCGACGTCTGTCCAACTATAGTGGGTAAAGGCACGGATGTGCTCGGTCGTCCAGAAGAAGGAGAGTCAGAACCCATCTATGTTCGTGCTGGTATGGGGACCTGGACTGGGAATCCTGTAGGGGCTGTTGAGGTAGATGGCTCTCCATAGCCTCCTACGTAAAAGGGTGGCGGAGGATAACCAAGAGACTCGTAGTAAGCTATCACCCGGTGAACCTCGTCGGACTGTGAATCAGGAACAGTGTCCGGGGTGGGCTGCATACTGGAAAAAGGTGTGTTTGAGGAAGATGGACGATTGGATCTATGTGATCCATGCGCCCCGTGATTTTACCAAAATCAGGTGGTCGTAAGTTCAACACAAAGCGTGAACTCAGTCGGTGTATTGACCACACTAAATCTGAACTAAAATCAACAATTAACCCACACTAAAGATCAATAAATTAGAAATAATGTGGAGTTAAAATTTATTTTTAACTCTGCACAAATGGTGTAAAGGCCAAGTATGCAGAGAGTTTGAACACAGGGAGCAAACAGGGTAGCTCAAAATAATGTGCTCAAGTGAATGTGTGTGAAGTGTCTACACTAAGCAAGCAAACAATGAAATTTTTGTGGGTTTTTAATTTTTTTTAATTTTTTTTATTTAATTTATTTTTTTAAATTTTGTATTTTGCTTTTTAATTTTCTGATTTTTATAATTTCTTTTTTATATTTTATATTTTTTTATGTTCTTTTTTAATATTGGAAAATAAAGACAATATAATAAAAGACTAGATAAAATATTTATAAAAATGAGCAAAAATAACCAAAAAATCAGAAATAAATTGTTTTTGATATTTTTAGGATTTTTTACTGTTTTTGTGATTTTTTGGGTATTTTTCAAATGTTTTTGGTATTTTTAAATACTAAGATAAGGGAAAACAGTGGGCAAGCTACTGGCTGGAGATAAAACTGGAATTAAAAATAACAAACAGCAACCAAAAATTTTCAAACTAATTTTAAAATAAATAGGATAAAATCTAGAACAAACAGAAACTGAGTTTGCTATTTTTGGAGTTTTCTTTGATTTTATAGATTTTTTTGAAGTTTTTGAGTGTTTTTACATTTTTCGTGTTTTTCTTTTGAGATTTTTAATGATTTTTGGACTGACACTAGAATATAATAAAATACACACTATATAATTTTTTTGGAATTTTTCGAGACCTTTTAATATTTTTTTGGCATTTTCTAAGCTAGACAGTGAATAAAAAGCACGTTTTTGATTTTTAATAAATATAAAAATAAAACAAAACCAAAAACTGAATTGATAGCGTGGAAGCACAAGTTGACATGAGCTAAACCCTATTTTTGTGGAATTTTTGGACTTAAAATGATAGGTTAATAATTACAACAAGCATCCAAACAATTAACAGGCCTGGTAGGGGCATACATGCAATTTCCAAAACATCCAGGGGCTACTTGCAAAATTTCCACAAAAATATAAACTAAATATTCAATTTTAAGGGACAAACAGCAATTACAATACCCGCCTGGGTATCAGTGTAAATTGCCCCCCAGGACGCGTGACTCGCACGCACCTGGCAGGGACCAAAATGCAATATTTGAAACTATCAGGGGGGTCGATGCAAAATATCCCAAAGTTTTACACTGTAATACAAAATCTTGGGACTAAACTGAAATAACTAAACCCCAGGGGGGTCCTTGCAAAAAGCCCACCACCTCACGTGTACAGGTCACGTGAGGTGACGTGGCGGAGGACCTAGATGTAAATAAAAATAAGTGCAGGGGCTTACATGCAAATAACCTAAAGTTTTTCAACTACAGATGAAAGTTTAAATACTAAACAGTAAATACAAAATGCGCGAGGGTTGATATGCAAAATACCCTCGACGCGTGATCCGACGGCGGAGCGGGTGCTGATGACACGTGGCGGCGATCCAACGGCTGGGGACGAGGCTTGATCCAGCGGTGAGGGGCGCTTCACTTAAACACGTGTTGGCTTCTCCGGGCACGATGACACTTCGCCCGTGGACGTCTGGGATCAGATCTCGGCTGAGATCGACGGTGGCTGGGTCCTCAAGATCGGACGGTCCACGATACACCTGGGGATTCTCCTTGATCGAACAGCAACGAGGCCAGGAGGAAGAACGCGGAAGAAGGCCGGCGACGACGACCTTCCGCGACCTCCCCTGCCTCGAGTCGTTGTCGTTACGGCCTCAAAATGGATCCAGGCGATGGCTGCAGGTCTCCTCTGTCGTCTGGAAGCAACGGAGTGGCACGGGGAGCGGCGGAGCTCTTCCACGGAGAGGAGGAAGATGCGCAGCTCCAGGTGCTCCGGCGAGGTCCCAGAAACGCTCCATACGTGTTGGTGTGCTCCAGTACCTGTGCAAGAAGGTTATGGAGGTCGAGGGCAAAATGCCTCGACCTTAGGTGGCTCTCGACGGGGGGCGACAGGCGATATGGGGGCTCGTCGGAGTTGCGCTCCGGCGAGGTGAGAGATGAAGTGATCAGATGAGCGAATCGACGAGGGAAAATGCTCGGAGTGATCTTAGGGATACGATGAACGCTAAGGGGATAAAAAGAGATGAAGAACGGCCTCGATGGCCTGGGGGCCAGAGGGTAGATACCTCGACGGCGGCGCTTCGCCGGAGGTGTGGAACGCGCGACGGTCAGGCGCTCTCCCTTCGCCTGGAAGCTTGGGGCTCGAAGCTGTCACCTCCGGGCTCCTTTTGCTCGACCAAGGGGGCGGATTAGTGGGTATTCGCGGTTCAAGTTTTCAAATCAGGTCAAGGGGTAGGTTTTAAGGGGTTGACGAAGGTGGCTCCTTGATCGAGGAAGAACGGGCGATTCAACGATCCTCTGCCCGAGATAATCACTGGGCGAGGTAGGTGGATGGTAGGGGCGCAACTTTGCAGAAGATCTCGAACTCAAAGGATGAAAGGGGAGCCCGCGAAAAAACCAAGAAAAAGGGCACTCGCACATGTCCAGCGGTCTCAGACCTGGGTCATAGAGTTGACCCAGGGTCAACGGATGGCGTGGCCTGATTGGGCCACGTCATCCGCAAAAAGACAAAAATTAAATAGAACTTTGTAAATTAAATTAAAAATAGTAAATGATTTAATTAATTTAGGGTTATTTAATGAAAATGTTTATTTTTTATAAATTATTTTTATGGCGATTTTTAATTATTTTTATGAGGCTTATTTTTACAAATTACTTTTATAGCCCTTTATAGATATATTATCTACAGGTTTGAATATTTGATTTTTATTTAGGTGTTTTTAATTTTATTTATTTTTATTTATTATTTGTAAAATCATAGAATACTTTTTAGATACACAAATATATTTTTATTTCATTTTATTGATGTATTATGTACATTAAATAAAATATAAGTGTAAAAAAGTGTAGGTATATTTATAGGTGAAATACCTATGTATATGATATCTAGAAGTATTTTTATTTGAGTTTTATTTATGTTTTTATTTTGATTTTAATGTACATAAGTATTATAAGTAATAATTACAACATTATAAAAATATAAAAATTAATAAATAATGAATAAAGAATAAATTGAATATTTTATTCGGTACACTGTACAATGAGGGTCCAAAAAGTCAACTTTCAAAACCGTAGCTCCGCCAAATGCGAAACCACCACCATTAAATAGCTTATTTTTTTCTATATACAATTAAAGGTGAGTATCTGCATTTGGAGTTTTTATTTGTGAGATACGGGTCTGGGAAGTTGGAATTCTGGATTTTTATTCGGACCATAACTTTTTATCTGTACATTATTTTTCTGTGAAATCAATTTTGTATTTTTTCTTGTAATATTATCTACAACTTTCATGTACAAAGTTTCTTTATTTGATGAATAAAAAATGGAACCAAAAATAGGTCCCAAAATGAATAAAGAATGAATAGAAATTATAGGCATTTATACTGTATTTATGACCTTATCTCCCCTACTTTATTCCTTGTCGACCTATTCATCAAGATGCCTAGGTCTCGGGGTTTCGGGTCATAAAATATTTACAATATTTTATTCTTTTTTCTTTTCTTTATTTATTCTATAATTTTGGCTTTAGTTACAGTATTTCATACACTAATATGATGCACATGCATGAATGCTAAGATGATGATTTTAATGCTATTTACAGGCATTTGCTAGGGTTTTTGGTGCCAAAATGGTAGAATAAAGATGATGAAATGTGGATTCATCATCCCCCTATACTTTACCTTTGCTAGTCCCTAGCAAACACTTATGCAATAAGTGCAAAAGAAAAGAAAGAAAAGAAAAAGAAAAAACTTGGATTTTATCTGATCATCAAACTTGTCTTCACAAAATAAAAGTTTGGAGCTTAAGTCGGACCTTTGGAATTTTAGTGCGGGCGGAACCTTATTGAGAACCGAATTTGAAATCCAACAGTCCTTGAGAATCCCAAAACTCTGTCCAAGTCTCCTCAATAGCCAGGTCAGAAATATCTCAATTCATACGCAAACTCTTACGACTATGAATCTGACTTGTACAGTACGACAACCCAACTAGAATGACAAAGAAACTGACTTCTCCAGTACGACAACCCAATGATTCCCCAATCCAGCGACTCCATCCTCGAGGAGCGGGGTATTCCCTTCTAAGTTCAAGTGGCAACCAGCTCAAGAGGAGGGGTGAAGAGAAGAATGGACGGTAGCCAGTGTAGCTACCTATCCTTGGATGAAAGACCAGTGTAGTCAAGTCATCCTGCTGCAGGCTCACATGATATGACTTTGGAACTCAAGCTTGCTTATTGACTTTGTTCATACTTGCAGGCTTTTTTATTTTTGTACATGCATGAACTCTTTTTTTTTTGAAATGCTATTTACAACAGCATTTACATAAGGAGTTTTCCTCTTGAGCCAGTAGACTATCCCTCTTTTGAAGCTTTATCGCAACCCACAGCCTCCTGTCTTTAGACTTCCTAATCACTGGACACACACGGGTTGGGGTGCACTTCCCTCCCTAGAGGAGGACAAATGTTTCCACTTGTGTGCGTCTCATACCGGCAAATCCAATCCCCTCACCACTCCAACTGAGTTGAGCCATGTGAAAGGTGTAGGTGTCCAAGTTAGGTCATTATCAACAAGAGTCATGTGTGTGCTCCGAAATACTCTACTTAGGCAGTCAAGAATCCATTGAACCAAGTCCCGTGATCCTCAAAGAATTAAGTCAACTAGACCTGAAGTACCTCAAACCCAGTTCCTATAAGGTTCCTGTTAGTAGGTAGATTTTAAGGTCCAATCAAGCTCCAATCTCCGGATTTTACTTAGACTTGTTCAACTATCAAACTCAATCCGAAAAATGCTCATGCTATGCAATGCGATGCCGAAATAATTTTTGTGATGCAATTTTCAAAGGTTTTGAACTTTTATGGATTTTTGAAAAGATGATGTATGCATATGCAGATGCAATTTTTTTGTATTTTTCAAAAAGGTTTTTCAAATGTTTTTGGATTTTAGTTTTGCAAATGTTTTTGGGATTTTTGAAAACAAAAAGGTTTTGGCTGAAAACTAGGTTAAAATATGTACACGGGAGTGCTTCTTCCATATATACTAGAAGTGAATTTTAAGAATTTACAAGGGTAAGTGATCCATTTTATACATGTATATATATAGTGGATTTTGGTGAGATGTATGTATTCCTCAAACTTATTTGACACAAGCTTTTCACATAATTTTGAAAACTATAGTCCAAAATAATTTTTACAAACATTTTACAAACATGTACACACATTTGAAAATCATTTTGCAAAAACTATCAAAATAGTATATATAGGTTTTCAAAATATTTTTGCAACCATTTTCAAACCATTTGCAAATCATTTTTCAAACATTTTATTTCACACAAAGAAATAAATTTTTACAAAACACACATTTTTCACAGGTTGAAAAACATGTAACAAAATATTTTCAAAATAGTTTTCAATAGATGTTCACAAAGATTTTCAAAGTATTTTTCAAACATTTTGCAAAAAACATTTTCACCTGATTTATTAATCAGTAGATACAAAAAGAATTTGAGGAATAATCACATCTTTTTATTAAGGATTTTTAATGAATTTTAAAGAATGATTAGCCATATTAATAAGGAAATACGAAGGTACGAGTTATGGCTAAAGTATATACGTAGTATATACGACCCCCCTATACTTAACTTGAGCTATGTCCTCATAGATCGGAGAGAAAAGAGAAGACATAACTCGTACTAAGTATAGACAAGTCTAAAGAATAAATAACTAATGAAGGAATGGATGAACAAACGAATGAGAAGTTGACCGTCCCCCCTATACTTAGGATCAAATAATCCTAAGTATAGCAGACTGCACACAACGCAGGGAGGGTCAAGGGTGGGAATGAACAGATCGTACTCAGATTGTCTCCCCCTATACTTAGGGTAAAATATCCCTAAGTATAGACAAGAAGAGGAGACAATGGAGAGGATCGAAATGAAAATGACAGAACTCGGGGTGCACGCCCCCCTATACTTAAGACAAAGTACGTCCTAAGTATGGAAAACTGTCTACAAGGGCGGCACCTTTTTGATAGATAAAGAAGATAGAAATGGAAAAGAAGAAAAGAAGAAAAGAAGAAAATGAATCAACAGATGAAATTGTGATATGAACAGATGGATCTGTACAGCGGAAGATGGAAATGATCACCATGTATGAGATGCAGCTGATGAGAGTCAAAGAGCACATCTCATACCAGAAGAATGGGGACAATGTCAATGGTCGGCGGATCATGATCAAGATATAGTTTTAGGCGTTGACCATTGACGCGGAACGTAGAGGAAGATGACGGTTCGGATATGTCGATGCTACCATTGTCATGTACCTTCCTGACCACATAGGGACCTTTCCACTTGCTCTGTAACTTCCCTGGGAATAATTTCAGCCTGGAGTCAAACAACCATACTCTCTGATCTGGCTCAAACTGTTTATGGCTGATATGCGAATCGTGCCATGTCTTCACTTTTTCCTTGTACTGTAGGTTGTTCGAAAAGGTTGTATCTCTCAGTTCTTCTAGGGCTGCCAATTCTGCTCTTCTCTGGTCTCCTATACTCTCGGGATCTAAAAGTAACTCAGTGACTGCTCAAAAAGATTTGTGCTTGATCTCCACTGGCAGATGGCACGGCTTGCCATAGACGAGACGAAAGGGAGATGTCCCCAATGGATTTTTGAAAGAAGTCCGATAAGCCCACAAGACCGAGTCCAAAAGCTGTGACCAATCCTTTCGGTCTGGGCGGACAACTTTCTGCAAGATAGTCTTTATCTCCCGATTCGATACTTCGGCAAGACCATTAGTCTGAGGGTGATACGGTGTGGCAACCCGATGGTCAATACCGAACTCGTCTGCAAGGGCCCTAACCTTGTCATTGATGAAATGAGACCCCCCGTCTGAAATCAAGACTCTAGGTACCCCAAACCGTGAAATGATATTTTTCCTCAAGAATTTACAAACGGTTTTAGCATCTGCGGCTCGGGCGGGGATGGCCTCAACCCATCGGCTGACATAATCAACAACGAGCAGGATATGCTCGAATCCCTGACTCTTAGGAAATGGGCCCATGAAATCAATCCCCCATGCATCAAAAACCTCACAAAAGTGAATGGGTTGCATGGGCATCATGTCTCTCTGTCCACAGGTTCCCATTTTCTGACAGTCAGTACATCTCTTCACGAACTCATCAGAGTCCTTGAAGAGAGTAGGCCACCATAGGCCGGATTGAAGCACCTTCTGTGCTGTTCTTTTTCCAGAATGATGTCCTCCTGCCTCAAGCTTGTGGCAGTATGTGAGGACGCTATGCTGCTCTTCTTAAGGAATACACCTCCTCCAGATACTGTCCCCTCCTTCATGATAAAGGACGGGATCCTCCCAATGGTAAAACTCGGCCTTCGCCAGGAAGGTCTCGAGTTTCTGCATGGGCCAACCTTGTGGGACTGTCTTGGCAACAAGATAGTTCACAATGTCAACGTACCACGGGAGCGAGGTGATAGCCAAGATCGCCTCATCTGGAAATGTCTCTGTAATAGGTGCGCTGGGCTCAGATTCCTCAAGATTCTCCAATCTGGAGAGATGATCCACCACCACATTCTTGACTCCAGGCTTGTCCTTAATCTCAATATCAAATTCCTGGAGTAGAAGGATCCATCTGGTCAGACATGCTTTGGCATCCTTCTTAGACATGAGGTACCGGATGGCGGTGTGATCAGTGTAGATGGTCACTCTAGATCCGAGAATATACGATCGATACTTATCAAGAGCGAAAACTACGGCCAGCATCTCTTTCTCAGTTACAGTGTAATTCCGCTGCGCGGCATCCAAGGTTCGGCTGGCGTAGTGAATGGCAAACGGTAAACCATCCCTCCTCTGTCCAAGCACAGCCCCAACGGTAAAATCTGAAGCATCCGTCATGATCTCGAATGGGAGAGACCAATCGGGTGGCTGAAGGACAGGAGCTGAAACAACCATATTTTTGAGAGTCTCAAAAGATTCAAGACACTTATCATTGACAATAAACTCGTTGTCTTTTGTCAGCAAGTCAGTAAGCGGTCGGGCAATTCGACTGAAGTCCGGAATGAACCGTCGGTAGAAACCGACATGCCCCAGAAAAGACCGTAACTGACGCAAGTTGGATGGCGGATTGAGTTTTCTGATGATATCCACCTTGGCAGGATCGACCTCCATGCCCCTGTTGGAGACGATATGCCCAAGGACCATCCCTTGAGTCATCATGAAATGACTCTTCTCCCAGAATAAGACAAGATTGACCTCTATGCAGCGCTGAAGCACACGGTCTAGGCAGTCAAGACAAGCATCGAACCCGTCGTCATAGACCGAGAAGTCATCCATGAAGACCTCTAAACAGTCACCCACCATGTCCGAGAAGATGGACAACATGCACCTTTGGAATGTCGCCGGAGCATTACATAGACCAAAGGGCATCCGTTTGAAAGCATACGTCCCAAACAGACAGGTGAATGTCGTTTTCTCCTGGTCTTCGGGCGCGATGGCCACTTGATTGTATCCAGAGTACCCGTCAAGGAAACAATAATGACTCTTCCCAGCTAGCTGCTCGATAATCTGATCAATGAAGGGTAGCGGGAAGTGATCCTTCTTGATGGCCTCATTCAATCGTCTGTAGTCCACACAGACCCTCCAAGAAGTGGGCACTCTGGTAGCAATCTCCTCTCCGGACTCGTTGACAACTGTAGTGATACCCGTCTTCTTGGGTACCACATGTAGCGGACTTACCCATTTGGAGTCAGAGATGGGATAGATGAAATCGGCGCTCCACCACCTTGAAATTTCTTTCATGACTACGTCTCGAAGATTCGGGTTCAGCCGTCGTTGGAACTCACGCGATGGCTTAGCGTTATCCTCAAGATAAATGTGGTGGGAGCAAAGATTTGGGCTCAGCCCCTGGAGATCAGCTATACTCCAACCGATTACCTTGTGGTTTCTTTTAAGAACCTCCATCAGACGAGATTCTTGTTCTCCAGTCAAATCTGCTGAGATAATGACTGGGTACATTTCTGGCTCACCCGCAAGGAATCTGTATGTCATCGACTGCGGCAGAGGCTTCCGTTCTGGACAACTGGGAGGTGGCAGATATGGCTTCTGATATGTCTGTGTAAATGCTACCAGGTCTGCATGGGAGAACTCTCGCTCTGCATGAATTTCTGACGAAGGGCTACCTGCTGATTCATCCATAAACTGCACTGGCTCGCACTCTGTCATGGCTGTTGGCTCAGAAGGAATCAGACAAGGTAAATAATCATCAAAGTCATCCCAGTCAATGTCTCAATCCAAGGGATCAGAAGAAGATGAACATGATTGAAATTCATCGGCACCACTCATCACAACACTGTCAGCTTCAGATATATCCTCATCCAGGGATGTGCTCTCCCGGCTCTTGACTGCCATGAGCTTGAGATATAGTGAATCTGTAGGCAAGGCGAGAGTCGGTGCTACGGGATCTTTCCAGTTGGATTCATCATCAGTCATCTCAAAATCACAAACCTGGTGGATGTCTAGCTCCTCCTCTGTCATCTGCTCGGCTTCGCTGGATTGCTCTGAGCATGCCAACTCTTTGGCTCTGGTCTGGTCGATCGTATCTATTTGTATGCTTTCGCCCTCTACGCGAAAACATACCGTCCCACTGTCATGGTCGGATACCGCCTTGGCAGTGGCCAAGAATGGGCGTCCAAGTATGATGGGGGCATCGGTTACCGACTCAGGGATCTCCATGTCCAATACAACAAAGTCCACGGGGAATTTCAGGCCCTGAATGGTAACGACCACGTCCTTCAACAACCCCTTCGGCCTCTTAATCGACCTATCAGCAAACTGAAGGACCGTTCTGCTTCGAAGAAGAGGGCCAAACTCGAATTGCTTGAGTAAGGCTGCCGGAAGGAGATTGATCGAAGACCCACTGTCTAATAGAGTACGATCGAACCGCTGCTCCTGGATCTCGCATCTGACATAGGAGGCTCTTGTATCGGGTCTCTTAGCTGGCAATTAAATCTGAATGGCGCAGCAAGTGTCATGAGTGAGCATATGGATTTGATCTCTGTGCCTCTTCTTCCGTCAGACAGTAGTTGTCTCTTTCAAGTTCTTTTTGAAGAAGGGGATATGCTCAAATGCTTCCCGTAGAGTCAGCTGAATGTGGAATCTGTCAATCATCTGATTACCGAACTCTACCTGCTGGTCTTTTTTTGGGTTTTCTTTTTTATTCCCCTTCGCTCGGTGGAGTGCCTCAGGGAAGGGGATGGTAGGGGCCTCCTCAGATGGAGGACTAGGAATCGGTCCCTGTGCCTGTGAAGAAGGAGAATCCATACAATAATCATCATTCACCACATAAGGATCCGTAATTTGAACAGAAACCTTTCCTTTATTCATATTTTTGTTTTTCTCTTTGTTCCCACAGTCCTTAGGTACAAAATGTAGAAACATCACAGATGGTGGCTCAACAAAAGTAGATGTGGTGGCCTCAGCACCACCACTAGCACCGGTCTTCGCGGCATCAGCACCGCGCTCTGGTTCATCATCTAAAATGGTGGCATCAGCACCACCGTCTGCAACTGGTATCATGATGGCATCAGCACCGTCGTCATGGATTCCATCATGGGTGGCATCAGCACCACCGTCTTCCACATCATCATTAGCATCATCAACACCGCTATTCTGCTCCTCTGGCGCTCCTGGTTCAGCATCTGGTTGTCGCTCAGAAGAGGCACCGCCGGCTGGCATCCTACCGCTCCTAGTAGTCACAAAATCAGCATCATTCAAAGAATAAGACATATCATTCAACTCATCACTAGGAGAAGTATCCTTTGTAAACTCTACCTGCTCAGACTTCCTTTTTAGATTATTAGGGTTAGGTTCGATCTGAGCGGGTATGGCGGCCTTGCCTTTTATGATGTCCCTCATCTCCTGCCGGAATTCATCTATTTCTTGCCTGAAAGATGCTCGCTATTCAGATAGCAAGCGGGCAAGATCGTCGAGAGATGGGTTCTCAAAAGTGGGACCCTGAGAACCAGATGGTTGTCCCTGCTAGAAATGGGACTGCTGCTGCTGGTGTTGCTGGTACGGATAATTCTGGGTTGGCTGGGTATAAGATTGCTGAGGCGACTGTCGCTGCCTCCACGACTGTCCCTGATAGGCAGGACGAGGACCACTCTGGTACTGTTGCGGCTGGGCATACTGGGGATGCTGGTGTTGCTGTTGTGACTGGCTGTTCTGTTGTCCTTGGGCAGGGTTCTGCTGTTGCGATGAGGATCCACCATTCCCCCAACGGAATCCGGGGTGATCACGATGAATCCCGGGCTGAGGGTACCGGTCGTACCAAATCCCATTGACTTCCATCAATGGTTCCTGCTCGAAGGAGGGTGGAGGAAGAACTGCCAGTGGCTGCTCCGGCTGATATACCACCATCTGAGTATCCGTAGATGGCGGCTGCGATGGATAGTACGGTAACAATGGAACCGGCTCTGCTTGGATATGGTTCACCTGACGGTATGAGGTAGAGGGCTGGTTGGCATTGCTACTGCTCGGATCAGCACGTGATCTGGGAGGCTGTTGTGACTGAGTTTGTGCCTCCTGGACGCACAAGATCTGCGTCTTCAGATCACTCATGGTCTTGCCAATTTGGTCCATCTGGGCCATGCCTTGCATCTGCTTCTTCTCGAGGATCTCGAGGCGGTCCAGCTTCTCACTAATGATGCCCATGTCGGCTGCGGCTGATTCAGCTTGGATTGCGGCAGCTGACACTGTGTTGGGACCGGCATCGATGCGGGCGATCCTCTGAAATGATCCC
The DNA here is from genome assembly GCA_037367405.1 of Ottelia alismoides. Classification (NCBI taxonomy): domain Eukaryota; kingdom Viridiplantae; phylum Streptophyta; class Magnoliopsida; order Alismatales; family Hydrocharitaceae; genus Ottelia; species Ottelia alismoides. The sequence goes on along the minus strand of JAZKJV010008250.1, from coordinate 120,833 downwards.
GCTCCTTGCAGGGGCTTCTGCTGTGTATAGACTCGAGCTTGGGCCATCACTGTGGAGTTTTCTGCCATGCCTTCATAGATGGCCCAAACATCGTCTTCTCCCTTGGAGAAATAAGACCCACCGCAAGAGGCGTTGACTAGCCCCTGCAGCTCCGGTGTCAGCCCACAGAAGAAACTCTGCACGAGTTTGGGCTTGGAAATGTCATGATATGGACACTGGTCGATGAGCTCTCTGAATCGATCCCAGGCTTCATGGAATTGTTCATTTGGGATCATGACAAAGTTGCTGATCATGGCTCTAGCTGCGTTGGTCCGGCCGAGAGGGTAGTACTTCTTCAGGTACGCGGTCCGGAGCTCTGCCCATGTGTCGACGAATCGCCAAGGTGTTTGAGCCAATATGCGGCTCTGTCAACCAAAGAGAATGGAAAAGCGATCATCTTTATGGTGTCCTCGGTCATCAACCGATCATGGATGGTGCTGCATATCATCTCGAATTCCTGGAGGTGGAGGTGCGGCTCTTCGGTCGGCAACCCATGGAACTTGGGTAGAAGCTGGATAGTGTGGGGCCGAAGCTCGAAATCTCCATGAATGGGCGGGAGTCGGATCCAACGATGAGTGAGGGATGCATCTGGGTTGTGCAATTCCCTCATGATGGTCTGTGGTGGTCTCTCAGCGTCTGGATCGCCTCCTCCTGCATCAGGTCCTCCTCCTCCTCCACCTCCACCGCCCCCAGGTCGGTTCTCTCTCATCTGTGCTATCTCTCTCATCAGATCACCCATGAAGGTACCCTGGTCACGGATCTGTCACTGCATAGTCTCCAGGGACGCTAACAAGGAGTTGTTGATGGCCACCTGATCAATTATGAATGGAGGGTGATCATGGTCATCTGGGTGCTCGCCTTTGTCTGCCATCACTAGATTTTTCGAAAAAGCAAAAGAGGCCATCTCAGGTGCTGTAGAATGAGCTGAACTCTGTGATGCACTGAATTCTGAAACAATTGGACTGAGAGAAGGAGAATGGGAAGGGTGGTCGAGGGGGAACAGGGTAGATGTAAACTCAGGCTCGGAGAGTGGACTCTCCGAGGTATTCCTAGATGAATGAGGAGGAGTGCTGGATAGCGGTGCCGACAAAGTCGGCCTAAGAGATCTCCGTCCCATCATCTTGATTATTTGGGAAGAGCAGGGGAAATGCAAGAGAAGAAGAAGAGGAATGAAATAAGATGCAACAAAATCGCGCACAATTGTGCTGTGTTTTTGATCTTGACCTAAACAAATCTAGCAATCAAACACAAAGCAGAGGTAAGTTTACCAACTCAACACGTGAAGCCGTGAAGGTTCGGCTTTTATCTTGTCAATTTTATCTTGATTCAGGAAGTTATCTTTTCACGAGTCCTTAGAACGCTACGCCTAAAGGAGAGAGAGTACTGCCGGGAAAGTGTCCCCGTACTTGTCCTCCTCCTGTGTAACCTGTAACTTGTGCTTTTTAAGGTCCTTGTAACCCTTCCTGGATCCCTACTCAGCCAAAGAAGTAGAGGGAGGAAGCCGATAGGCGAAACCGATACTTCGGACCTCGCTCGCAACGGAATCACCCGTGAGCGTACAAGGTCCTACTCGGACGCAGCCGGTGAGACAGACACACCCGTGAAGGCGTGGCCTAAGCTCGGTACTTCGGACAAGGTCGGCGCTCACACAATAGTGAGTCACCAATGGCGACCAAGCCCTACTCGACTACGTACGATAGTAGCACCAATACTTCGGAAATCCAAGCGATACACAAGGCAGCCACAAGTTGGGTTTTTGGCTCTAATCCTTACGAAGCGCTCACCTCACTTGGAAGGAGACCTTCCCATGCAACCTGAATACAAGTGAGGGTGTTACTCTCCCCAAGCAATGAATCCAATTACCGATTTTATTTTTGGTCAAGTTTTCTTAGCAGTCCCTTTTTTAATTTTTTTGATGTTATCGCTTCTTTTGAGTGAATTCAAACAAGTGTCTAACGGTTTTTGTATTTTCTTGATCCTACTTTGTTCCAAAAACAGAGGGAGAATAGAGTCGGAAAAGTCGTGCAAGTCGAAACCAAGGTGGAAATCTCACCTTTGTGCCTAAATGATGCATGCAAAGTAAGAAGACTTACAGCGAATCCCAGCTCTCTCCATGCGGGATGCAAAGCAGAATTTGTAAACCTAATCTATATGGCGGTATGCAAAGCGGAAATCGTCCTAGAATAGGCAACTGCTAGCGTGAAGAACCACAAACTAGCCACTAACTCCCAATCCGAGTGTCCGGTCTAGGCTCACCCCTCTCTGCTCAACACATTTGAGTTAGGAGAAAGCGCTTGTTCGGGAATGAGCTCGCGGCGCGTGGATCGAAAACTACTAGCTAACTATTTAATTAGTCTAAGTCCAACAACGATCTATAGGAACATGCAAAGGTAATTAGTGTGTTTGGACCTATTCTAATCGAATCAAGCAGGACCTACAATCTAAGGGCTCAATCCACAAAAGAAAGGAAAAAGGAAAACAAAACCGGAAAATGACAAGCGAGAAAACACGATGAAAACCGCGGTGAGCCCCCGGGTGAACAAACACCCGGAAATTAGGCCTGGTAGTGTCCAAGTGTCCAATGTACCTGTATTATTACAAATTAATAAGGTCACTCTCTCACAAAAAAATAAAAGGCAAGCTAAGCTACCACTCTCTCTCACTCCTCCTGCTCTCTCCTGCCGGCCTGACTAAAGAAAGGCCGGCTCCGCTTCCCAAGGATGCTCCGGGTCACCTAAGCGATCCGCCTCACTCCGCGGTCCCTCGCAAGAAGACAAAAGAAGAATGGTCAGAATAGCTCAATCAAGATATATCAAAAATGCAAGAGATGGAAAATAAAGCTATGGTAGACAAATCAAGCACAAGCAAACAAAATATGAGCTACTCGTTGTTGCTCCCCGGCAACGGCGCCATTTGATTTTGCCAAAATCAGGTGGTCGTAAGTTCAACACAAAGCGTGAACTCAGTCGGTGTATTGACCACACTAAATCTGAACTAAAATCAACAATTAACCCACACTAAAGATCAATAAATTAGAAATAATGTGGAGTTAAAATTTATTTTTAACTCTGCACAAATGGTGTAAAGGGCAAGTATGCAGAGAGTTATAACACAGGGAGCAAACAGGGTAGTTCAAAATAATGTGCTCAAGTGTATGTGTGTGAAGTGTCTACACTAAGCAAGCAAACAATGAAATTTTTGTGGGTTTTTAATTTTTTAATTTTTTTTATTTAATTTAATTTTTTTTAATTTTGTATTTTGCTTTTTAATTTTCTGATTTTTATAATTTCCTTTTATATTTTATATTTTTTTATGTTCTTTTTCAATATTGAAAAATAAAGACAATGTAATAAAAGACTAGATAAAATATTTATAAAAATGAGCAAAAATAACCAAAAACTCAGAAATAAAATGTTTTTGATATTTTTAGGATTTTTTTACTATTTTTGTGATTTTTTGGGTATTTTTCAAATGTTTTTGGTATTTTTAAATACTGAGATAAGGGAAAACAGTGGGCAAGCTACTGGCTGGAGATAAAACTGGAATTAAAAATAACAAACAGCAACCAAAAATTTTCAAACTAATTTTTAAAAAAAATAGGATAAAATCTAGAACAAACAGAAACTGAGTTTGCTACTTTTGGAGTTTTCTTTGATTTTATAGATTTTTTTGAAGTTTTTGAGTGTTTTTAAATTTTTCGTGTTTTTCTTTTGAGATTTTTAATGATTTTTGGATTGACACTAGAATATAGTAAAATACACACTATATAATTTTTTTGGAATTTTTCAAGACCTTTTAATATTTTTTTGGCATTTTCTAAGCTAGACAGTGAAAAAAAGCAAGTTTTTGATTTTTAATAAATATTAAAATAAAACAAAACCAAAAACTGAATTGATAGCGTGGAAGCACAAGTTAACAGGAGCTAAACCCTATTTTTGTGGAATTTTGGACTTAAAATGATAGGTTAAATAATTACAACAAGCATCCAAACAATTAACAGGCCTGGTAGGGGCATACATGCAATTTCCAAAACATCCAGGGGCTACTTGAAAAATTTCCACAAAAATATAAACTAAATATTCAATTTTAAGGGCCAAACAGCAATTACAATACCCGCTTGGGTATCGGTGTAAATTGCCCGCCCAGGGCGCGTTACTTGTACGCACCTGGCAGGGACCAAAATGCAATATTTGAAACTATCAGGGGGGTCGATGCAAAATATCCCAAAGTTTTACACTGTATTACAAAATCTTGGAACTAAACTGAAATAACTAAACCCCAGGGGGGTCCTTGCAAAAAGCCCACCACCTCACGTGTACAGGTCACGTGAGGTGACGTGGCGGAGGACCTAGATGTAAATAAAAATAAGTGCGGGGGCTTACATGCAAATAACCCAAAGTTTTTCAACTACAGATGAAAGTTTAAATACTAAACAGTAAATACAAAATGCGCGAGGGTTGATATGCAAAATACCCTCGACGCGTGATCCGACGGCGGAGCGGGTGCTGATGACACGTGGCGGTGATCCAACGGCTGGGGACGAGGCTTGATCCAGCGACGAGGGGCGCTTCACTTAAACATGTGCCGGCTTCTCCGGGCTCGATGACGCTTCGCCCGTGGACGTCTGGGATCAGATCTCGGCTGAGATCGACGGTGGCTGGGCCCTCAAGATCGGACGGTCCACGATACACCTGGGGGTTCTCCTTGATCGAACAGCAGCGAGGCCAGGAGGAAGAACGCGGAAGAAGGTCGACGACGGCGACCTTCCGCGACCTCCCCTGCCTCGAGTCGTTGTCGTTACGGCCTCAAAATGGGTCCAGGTGATGGCTGCAAGTCTCCTCTGTCGTCTGGAAGCAACGGAGTGGCACGGGGAGCGGCGGAGCTCTTCCACGGCGAGGAGGAAGATGCACAGCTCCAGGTGCTCCGGCGAGGTCCCAAAAATGCTCCAGACGTGTTGGTGTGCTCCAGTACCTGCGCAAGAAGGTTATGGAGGTCGAGGGCAAAATGCCTCGACCTCAGGTGGCTCTCGACGGGGGGCGACAGGCGATATGGGGGCTCGCCGGAGTTGCGCTCCGGCGAGGTGAGAGATGAAGTGATCAGATGAGCGAATCGACGAGGGAAAATGCTTGGAGTGATCTTAGGGATACGATGAACGCTAAGGGGATAAAAAGAGATGAAGAACGGCCTCGATGGCCTGGGGGCCAGAGGGTAGATACCTCGACGACGGCGCTTCGCCGGAGGTGTGGAACGCGCGACGGTCAGGCGCTCTCCCTTCGCCTGGAAGCTTGGGGCTCGAAGCTGTCAACTCCGGGCTCCTTTTGCTCGACCAAGGGGGGCGGATCAGTGGGTATTCGCGGTTCAAGTTTTCAAATCAGGTCAAGGGGTAGGTTTTAAGGGGTTGACGAAGGTGGCTCCTTGATCGAGGAAGAACGGGCGATTCAACGATCCTCTACCCGAGATAATCACTGGGCGAGGTAGGTGGATGGTAGGGGCGCAACTTTGTAGTAGATCTCGAACTCAAAGGATGAAAGGGGAGCCCGCGAAAAAACCAAGAAAAAGGGCACTCGCACATGTCCAGCGGTCTCAGACCTGGGTCATAGAGTTGACCCAGGGTCAACGGATGGCGTGGCCTGATTGGGCCACGTCATCCGCAAAAAGACAAAAATCAAATAAAACTTTGTAAATTAAATTAAAAATAGTAAATGATTTAATTAATTTAAGGTTATTTAATAAAAAATGTTTATTTTTTTATAAATTATTTTATGGCGATTTTTAATTATTTTTATGAGGCTTATTTTTACAAATTACTTTTATAGCCCTTTATAGGTATATTATCTACAGGTTTGAATATTTGATTTTTATTTAGGTGTTTTTAATTTTATTATTTTTATTTATTATTTTGTAAAATCATAAAATACTTTTAGATACACAAATATATTTTTATTTCATTTTATTGATGTATTATGTACATTAAATAAAATATAAGTGTAAAAAGTGTAGGTATATTTATAGGTGAAATACCTATGTATATGATATCTAGAAGTATTTTTATTTGAGTTTTATTTATGTTTTTATTTTGATTTTAATATACACAAGTATTATAAGTAATAATTACAACATTATAAAAATATAAAAATTAATAAATAATGAATAAAGAATAAATTGAATATTTTATTCGGTACACTGTACAATGAGGGTCCAAAAAGTCAACTTTCAAATCGTAGCTCCGCCAAATGCAAAACCACCACCATTAAATAGCTTATTTTCTTCTATATACAATTAAAGGTGAGTATGCTGCATTTGGAGTTTTTATTTGTGAGATACAGGTCTGGGAAGTTGGAATTCTGGATTTTAATTCAGACCATAACTTTTTATCTGTACATTATTTTTCTGTGAAATCAATTTTGTATTTTTCCTTGTAATATTATCTATAACTTTCATGTACAAAGTTGCTTTATTTGATGAATAAAAAGTGGAACCAAAAATAGGTCCCAAAATGAATAAAGAATGAATAGAAATTATAGGCATTTATACTGTATTTATGACCTTATCTCCCCCTACTTTATTCCTTGTCGACCTATTCTTCAAGATGCCTAGATCTCGGAGTTTCGGGTCATAAAATATTTACAATATTTTATTCTTTTTCTTTTCTTTATTTATTCTATAATTTTGGCTTTAATTACAGTATTTTATACACTAATATGATGCACATGCATGAATGCTAAGATGATGATTTTAATGCTATTTACAGGCATTTGCTAGGGTTTTTGGTGCCAAAATGATAGAATAAAAATGATGAAATGTGGATTCATCACCCCGCCACGTCCAAAACCTGCCATGACTGTAATAATGATGTATTACATATTTATTATTTAAGATTTTAGTTAATTCAATTATAATTTTATAATAAAACTTACAACTAATCTTCATCACTTATTTTGGTGGGATTAAAGGATATTTCTTCGTTTTTTGAGTTTTCCGAGTAATCATTTCTGGAGTCAGTATCATCTTGTACGTCAACACAGAAAACTTCATTATCAGCCAATCGAATCGATTCGATAATTGGGACTTCTTCTGTTAAGTCTATTCTTTCATTTGCCGGTGTAAATGCTTCATCTATGTCATCTTCCTGATTACTGGAATCATTGGAGATATAACCTCGAGAATTTATCTTCACAACAGTTATTGTTTCAATGCTCTTTCTCTTCTTTGATATTTGTGGGAGATAACATACTTGATCCGCTTGAGATGCTAAGACGAATGGTTCAAATCTGCGTATAAATTTCCTTTGCACCACGTCGACAATGTTATTTCTTTTATCGAGTACTACACCTCCATTGGGTTCATACCAATCACACAAGAAAAGAACTACTTTATTCAAGCCTGGTATATTATATTCCACTTCTATAATCTCCTTTAAAATTCCGTAATAATTCAGATGATCTTCCTCATAACAAGATCCACGAACCATCACTCCATGATTTTGAGTTGTCAAATATTTACCGGAATTTAAGGTATGAAAACGATACCCATTACTGTAACATGAGTTGTATGATCGAACCTTATAAACAGGTCCTTCTCCAAAATATTTTAAAATATGAGAATAGAAATCACCACCATCCAACTGTTTTGAGCGGTCTTTAAACGACGTTGGAAATTGATTCCTATAAGTGCTCAGAACTTCGTCATCTGAATACATAGGATTTTCCTCCATAATTTTCTGTCTAAATTCCCTACAATTTATAAGAGCAACATATTTATTACTTGTGATGAATATATACATAAAGTAATTCAAATACTTACTGAACATATGATGTTATTTCCTCGCAATTGTCTAATACGTATAACTCTGCAGCATCCTTCTCTTGTTTCGATAAGAAACGTTTAGTTGCTTTGCCTATTAGATGAGTGGATGGCCGAAAGATACTGATACAAGGTTCTTCATCGGAAGAAATTATCTCATTCCTCCTGCATCTATTGTGGATAGTCTCCACATCTTCTGGAAGATATCTTGCGCAGAATGTTGCGACTTCCTCATATATATATTGTGAACTTATAGATCCTTCAACTTTACTTTTGTTTCGGACCTTTCTTTTAAGAAAGAACATAAATCTATAAGAAAATAGGTTAAACATTTAGTCCAAATAGTAAAGAAGGAATGACAATATAATACATTTAATTACCTTTCAAATGGATACATCCAACGATATTTTACCGGTCCTCCAACTTTTGCTTCACATGGAATATGAATCATCAGATGCTCCATCGAATCAAAAAATGAAGGCGGAAATATCTTCTCCAGGTTATACATAATCACAGGAATATTTTTTTGAAGATAATACATCTCCATGCGGTGTATGCGTGACGAGCATAACACCTGGAAAAATCTGCTAACATCTGAAAGAGCATCGACAATATTTTTTGGTAACAATCCTCTGAACACTAACGGTAGTAATCTTTCCATAAAAACATGGCAGTCATGACTTTTCATTCCCTTAAATGTAAACTTCTTCAGATCGACCAAATTGGAAAAATTTGATGCATATCCGTCTGGAAACTTCAATTTACTTGTCCATTCACAAACAAGCTTAACTTGATTTCTATCTAAGGTATACTTTGCTTTTGGAACTTCAACCCTTCCACTATCATGTTCCTTGATATGCAATTCTGGACGATTACATATGATTTGTAAATCACGACGAGACTTTACTGTATCTTTTGATCGACCGGTTACATTCATAATAGTGTAGAAGATGTTATCAAACATATTTTTCTCTATATGCATAACATCTAAGTTGTGTCGTATCAGTAACTTACTTCAATATGGTAACTCTCAAAATATACTCTTCTTAATCCAATTATGACTGTCACCAAAACCAGGAAGGTTTTTTGTTTTATCTCCATTTTCTAAGGCTGATTTCTGTAATTGTTCCAAGTATGATAATATCATATCGCCTGTCTTAATTGGTGGAGGATCTGAAAGATCATTGTATTCCTTTTAAAAGACTGCTTCTGTCTTCGATATGGATGATTATTTGGAAGAAATCGTCTGTGACAATCAAAAAAACATGGTTTCTGACCGTGTTGAAGCTGGAATGATTTAGTACTATCCATACAATATAGACAACTTTTACGTCCATGCGTACTCCATCCAGATAACATTCCATATGCTGGGAAGTCATTTATCGTCCAAAGCAGAGCTACTTTCATGTTAAATGTTTGACTCTTATTAGCATCATATGTATCAACTCCATCGACCCATAACATTTTCAACTCATCGATAAGAGGATGTAAATAAACACCAATGTACTTTCCCGGATGTGTAGGTCCTGGTACTAACAGCGAAAGAAACATAAACTGTCGCTTATTACATAACCATGGGGGTAGATTATATGGCGTTGTCATTACTGGCCAACAAGAGTAATCTCTACTTCTTCCATGAGGATTAAACCCGTCTGTACATAAATCTATAACGCAATTCCTCTTTTCATCCTTAAATATAGGAAAAGCTGACATCAATTCTTTCCAACAATCAGACTCGAATGGATGCTCCATATATTCATCGACTTTATGTTCCGCGTGCCATGTCATGTACTTCGCCGTTTCTTTACAATAATATAGTCGTTTCAATCTCGGAGTCAACGGGAAATAACGTAGAATCTTTCTCGATATTTTTGTTCCACTCTTACCAGTTGTCTGATATCTTGGCTCATTACATTCAGGACACCGTTGTAAATGTTGATGTTCACCATAATATAGAATATGATCATTTATGCATGAGTCTATTTTAACTTCTGCTAAACCCATCTTCCGCATCATCTTTTTCGTTTTGTAATAATTATCAGGTAATTCTGCATCTTCTGGTAACATCTTCTTAATAATCCTCAGCATTGCATCAAAATTACGATTGGTCATATTATATTCCATCTTCATCGATAGAAGATCCGAGACCGCAGAAAGTTTTGAATATGTCTTGCAACCCAACCACAATGGCTCTTCCACTTTTTTCAACAGCTCGTAAAATTCTGCAGACTCTCCATATGGTTCCTCATCATCTAACAAAGTATCATTAAATTCTAGACCCGCAACATCCATAACCATATCTGCAAAGGGATTAATATTGTCAGCTTCTTCCACATCATTCATACTGTCCTCAAAATTCTCACCATGCCTCCACCAAATCTGATATCCTTCCATGAAACCCATTCTATAAAGATGTAACTGAGTTTCATCTTTTGATCTCTTCCTCATTAGACGACATTTCTTACACGGACACAAGATAGTTCCATCTGAATCCACAATACGGGAACCTTGTGCGTAAGCAAATTGTATAAATTCCTGAACACCTCTTTGAAAGGCATCTGCTATACGTCCATCTACTATACGGTTGTACATCCATTCTCTATTGGTCATATTGATGAACCTGAATTAAATAATCTAAAATGTCAAATCTAGGAAATTGAGGATATCTAAACGTATCACATTATTGAGATAAAAGATGAGAAGAGAAGTGTATTAATTATGTTATCACTTTAGCCCGTACATAAGGATTCAAATTTACTAGAAGATGATCGTTGTCACAAGTATCTTTATCTCTAACAAAAATTCGGCAGCATAACCCTGCACCTCTCCCGTATACCCCATAAATCAATCCTAATTAATTATCAAAATAATCATATTAGTGATTATTTCAATAATAACTATGATTGATTTGGTATACCGAAGAGGAAGGGGTTATGAACCGAATTTCCGTAAGAAATAAAGACCTTGTGACACCGATCACCTTTTAGTAAATTTGAATCCTTGCGGACCCCCTTAGTCCGGGAACTCCAAACTAAGGAAAGCTAATATAAATGTAATACTTTAAGATCATTTTACGTCATACATTTGTATGTGCTACAAATGAGACTATAAAATAATCTTAAAATATTTATTCATTTATATTAACCGGGCAATTACGTATATTTGGCTGGTTAACGATGGGGATAGGGATAAGTGTGATCCTTATTTAGTGCCTAATACAGTGCTTGGGTCACTAAGAGTTAATAGGCACCTGCAAAAAAATTCGAACTTGCAAACATCAAAATCCACGACCATTGGTCTGGGATAAGCATCCCAAAGTGAGTCCAATAGTGCTATGAAAAAACAAAAAAAACATAACACAGTTAGAGGTGATCAAATCCTCCAATGTGTTGCACACACCACCCGTTGTGCAGGGCCACACACTACCCGGTGTGGAAGGACTCACTGTGTGTGATGGATTTTGTGCGATTTTCTAATAATTAATAAATAATATTTTGGACTTATCATAAACCTATCTATAAGTTAATGTAATATAATTGGTCACATTAACTAGAATTTAATGTGATAATAAATTATCACAAAGGAAACATTGGTGTATATCATATCTCATATCAAAACGATATGAAATTTTAAAACTGTTATTAATGATGTTCATCATTTCTAATATCTACATTATTGAAGTTGACTAACTGATGTTATTCACAAATTTCATAACTGATCTTTTTAAGAAAATTAACAATACTAACTAGTGCAGATGTTGTAATGGATATTTTGTCATTTAAAATTTACAAAATGTAAACATAATGTTGGTTGAGGCATTTTATCGAACACCTACAGGGTATACAATTATACATATTATTGAGACAATCAAATTCGAAATTACAATACTATAGTGATCTACTATTATCCTTAACATGTAAAACACATATAAACTATCAAAACAATACACTACATTCAACATAAAATTGAAACCCTAATCTATCCAAACAATACAAATAGATAATGAAATCGTATAAAAAGAGAAAGGATTAAGGATTATACTGAATGGTAGATGTAGATCTACTCAAAACACGAAAACGGCGGGCGTCGGTGTCGGGGCGGAGGGGTGGCGGGTCGCCGAAGGGGAGAAACTGGGAGAGAATTGCGTGAGAATGAGGAAGAAGAGCCGCGCGAGGTTCTGTTTACGGGCCTGGGCGAGCACACTTAAGTGCTCGCCAGGCCGTCGCCAAGTGCTCGCCCGCAATTTCCACGACGCTAAAGTTTTCCGCGCAAGGAAATTCAAGTGGGCGAGCACAATTGAGCGAGCACATGTGCTCGTCCAAATTGGTAACCGCGCCTCTCCGCAAAATTCAAACCGACGACCCTCATGGGCGAGCACGTGTGCTCTTCGTGTGCTCGCCCAATGAGGGGCGAGCACATGTGCTCGCCTAGTGCACGCAGAGCCGTGCACGCTAATCCCACCTTTTTTTGTAGTGTCTGTTGTCGTGGTCCCCAACGATGCACGCCCAGGAGCTTTACCGATGGTGCTTTGCTGCTGCTCTAGTTGTAGCCGACTTCGATCCTAAGGAGTTAGCAAAAAGGACGAGAAGCGAGATGGGAGTCCTGCGGCGTGGTGGAGCGCCTGGCCCGAGGAGCGGGCACCAATGCAAGGACAAAGATGTGTGGTCGAGGCGATGGCATGCGAAGGCAGTTTTGTGAAGTGTGAGGCGAAAGGGAAGAGCGACGGGGAAAGAATGGAGTGGATGGAGCGTTGATGAAAGAGGAACATCGATGGATGGTGATGAGGTTTCGCGAAAAGGAGTGGAGGTACAGGTGAAGGAAGAAAGAAAGAAAGAAAACAGTGGAGAAGAGATTACCTGTGAGTGGTTCTCGCCTGATGTGCAGAGGTTTCGCTTCCGAGCAGCCGATGAGAGGATGCGAAGCTCTAGCAGCTTCGTGAGATATTGTTGCAAGTTGATGGATGTCGCCATGGATCACGCCGGCAAAGAACCCGTCCTCGCTCGACGGCGTTCTCTTCACTTGTTGTCATCGAGGAGAGGCGGAGCTCGAGGTCTTCGCACGCAAGATGGTGGATGATCGGGATGATGCGTGGTGACCAGGTTTTATAGGTGGTTGCATGAAAAGGATAAGGAGCCGGTGGAAGGATGAGGGGGGAGATAGGGTTACGAGGGTTGCACAAGGCGCAGGCGGAGGTTACAGGAGTGGTTGGCATCACCGGAAGAGATAAGATAGGGCTCGTTGGAGGTGTTGGGTTGTTGCCGAGACTCGAGGAGAGAGAAGAGGGAGCGTGATGGTAGACTCGGCCAATGGCACGACGATGTCGGCTAGAGGAGGAAGTCGTAGAGAGGGCAGAAAGGGTGGCGCTTGAGAGGAGGAGGAGACGGTACGTGCTTAGCATGTGAGGGGAAGAAGATCTCACATGTTTTGCATGTAAGGTCAAGGGCTAGCGGGCCTCACGTACCTAGAACGTGGAAAGAGAAAAGTATGTGGGGGCAGCCAGAAGCCAGGTGGCTCCACTGTAATGATGCCACGTGGATTTTGGAATGTTGACCATGCCAAAAAATGCATAGATAAATACAATACAAATAAAAAATGGACTCATATGCAAAAGTGATCAACGCAAAAAATGTAGATCTAAATGCAAGCTACAATGTTCATGAATGACTCAATCGTAAACGGAATGCGGAATGCAATATATGGAATTTTTGGTAATATTTTATGTACAAAAATACAAATTTTATGTTTTGAAATTTTTATTTGATTTTCTCATGGTAAATATTGCAAAAATCAAACATGCTATGAAATAATGTAATGGACTCAAATGATATTTTTTTTGGATTTTTATGGATTGAGTTAATGTCAGAATAAATTAGGGAGGTTAATTAAGTACAAGTTGATTAGGTGAATAAGGTCAAGTCAGAATTGGTCTTTTTCTTTGCGTTACTGATTTTTTTGGGTTTTGGTTTTTATATGATTTATTAAAACAATGAATGAATTAAAGAAATGAAAGATAAAATAGTTAGAATGGATGAAATACGCACATGAAATGATAGGTCAGAATCGGTGAAAATGTACAATGCGCAAAAGAGACCCAAAACCCAACTTTCAGAAATAAGCTCCGATTTTTATAAAATTTGTCTTGTTTTGAAGGTATTTGAATGTATATTACTTTAAAAGTGAGTAGAATGAAATCGTACACTGCTTGAGAAAGGTGTCAGCATTTTAGTCCATATGTCTTGAAATTAGGGTTTGGGTTTATTTTACATATGTATACATTAGCATTTTTTTAGTATTTTTAATGGATTGATGTTAGTGATATGAACATAATGAAGTGGTTTCATGTCAATTGGAAGTTTGTATGATGTAATTAAAAATGAATGAAGTTAGGTGAAAATGTGAAGATGCAAATATGCATGCTAAAATGTAGATATTGCTTCTAAGTGCATGAATGGTAAAAATGCAAAGTAAATGATGAAATGCAGCTAATTACTCGGGAATGAAGCTCTATTTTCAACTTTTAGTATGATGAATCACGGATTCATCATGGACTTGATTGACTAAATCGACACACTTTTTGCCTATACGGTGTGGTCAGTCTACAGAGAGTTTGGCAAAGTTATATATCCATGAGATAGTGAAGTTTCATGGTGTACCTGTGTCCATTGTCTCCGATCGAGATGCATGTTTCACATCCAAATTTGGGAAGAGCTTGAATGATGCATTGGGTACGAATCTAAAGTTTAGCGCATCCTTTCACCCATGGACTGATGGGCAGTCAGAAAGAATCATTTAGACGTCGGAGGATATGCTTAGATCTTGTGCATTGGACTTCGTTGGAAACTAGAATTTTCATCTTCCACTTGTTGAATTTGCATATAGAAACAGTTTTCATTCTAGTATTGGGATGTCCACATACGAAGCACTATATGGCAGACCATGTCGTTCTCCCTTATGTTGGGATGATGTGGGCGAAAGGAAAGTCCTAGGACCATAAATTATCCTAAATGCTACAAAGAAAATTGATATTATCAAGAGGTTGTTAGCTGCTCAAAATAGGCAGAAAAGCTATATTGATCGTCAAAGGTGTGATCTTAAATTTGAAGTGGATGATCGAGTTTTTATCAAAGTCTCTCCAATGCGTGGAGTCGTTCGCTTTGGTAGAAGGAAAAAGTTGAATCTAAGACTCATAGGTCCTTTTATAATCACCAAGAAAATTGGCGAAGTCGCTTATCGGGTTGATCTTCCTCTTCATTTCAAGAACATATATGATATATTCCATGTTTTGATGCTAAGGAAGTATGTAGTTGATCCTTCGCATGTGATCGAGCATGAGATTCCTGAAGTGCAAACAGATCTATCTTACATAGAAGAACCAATTAAGATATTTGATCGGAAGGAAAATCAGTTGCGATATCAGATGATCCCAATGGTCAAGGTTTTTTGGAAACACCAGAAGTATGAAGAAGCCACTTGGGAATTGGAGGAGGAAATGCGAGTAAAATATCCAGAGCTTTTTATTAAGCTCTTAGACTTATAATTTTGGGATGAAATTCTTTTCTACTAGGGTAGATTGTAACAACTATTGAGCTATTATCCAAGATTAAATAGGATAGCATTATTAGTAGTTTTTTTAATAAAAGAGATAAAGTAAATAAAAAGGTAAAGGAGTGACAGAGAAGTTAGAGAGGGACTCATTCCAACCCAAACTATCAACCGTAGAGAGTGGATCCCCTCCATTCTATTTTTGGAATTGTGTCACACGAGAGATGAGTAGGTTCTATCTCATGCGCACATACCTCAAATAACTACCACTCATTCATAAGTCTCGATAAACATCACACATACACGCCCTATTGATGGAGATACCAGTGAGATCATAAGAAAAGAAGAAGAATCTTTGTCTTGGACTGCCAGGAGCAATGCGATATAGGTGTCGACGACAGAAACAAGTCAACGTCGTCGTGGATCATAGGTATGTAGTTCGTTTGTCTCTTTTTTCTTGATTCGGCTACGTCCATTCTATAGCACGCAATATTGATCCCATCTTTCCATCGCGTTTAGAATAGATAAACCTTTATATTATTATTAATAGATACAAGTATTTGTGTGGTTTATAGTTGACCATCCAAATCATTGTTACACTAACGTTTAATTTGTATTTGAGGATCTTAAATCGTAGTCTTGTTATTGTGTTCTTTGAAATAATATGCACCGTATCTCTAGGATAATATGATGTTCACATCATTTATTATCGATATGTATTAATCTATTATTCTTCGGCCTTATGTTCAATTATCACCTTGAAGGGCATTCTCATTTCGCATCACTAATACTTGTAGGTTGGTCGATATTCTTGATTATATAAAAATCACTAAATCACACTAACAATGGATTGATGATTTTTTACTATTAACTTGCATCTACCTTGGTGGCGTTGTGACAATATGTGAAGAGGAAATCAACTTTTTCATGAGATGAAGATCATTGTTATGAAACCTTTTTAGGAGTGTAGCATGTCAAGTCAAATAGGAAAATTAGTCAACAAGCTTACTCAGATGTAGTATAGATATATTAGAATCTTACATATCGTCACAAATATGCATGCATGTATCTCCCCTCGTATTTTGTTCTTATATTTGTTATGAAACTCAATTGGGTTATTGCATGTATTGCCTCAATCTAATTGATTATTCTATTACTACAATTTGCGTAAACATGAATATGCGTCATGTTAGCCATTGCCGCCATTACCAATTTTTCTTGATTTAAATGTATCCCATGCAATGGCTAATAATCACATTAGTATTTTTATTCTTAACATTATCATGTGCCTACAAATATACAATGTATAAGCTGTGTACCACAAGTAATGAAAATGTCAACATAAAATTTTGAAGGATTGAGTATAAGTACGCCGACCTCAAGCTATAGGATTACAGTGATTTGCTAAATAAAGAATTTTTTTAACATTATTGATAGCACAATAACAGTAAGCGGAGCTAAGTGCTACACCCCGTGGTGGAAGCCACCTCTAGCGTCTGACTACCGGGTCCGACACGGACATCAATGGCCTAAAGGGCAACACCTTCCGAGGGTGTCAGGTTCAGTGGAACCTAGTGGAAAGTCCACATATTGACTCAGTGCTAATGTTATCATAATGTGTTTAATGTATGATCAAATGTGCAAGTGAAAACCGCTAGTGCCAGCGGAAGGTATTAATGGACCAACTTAGCTACACGAGAGAGTTTAAGTGTATGTGTGTAATTATAGAGCAACATTATTGAGAAACCTTATAAGTTTATGCATATAAATGTATCGTCCTACTTCTTGTTAATTTTATCAAGCCATTCTCGCATTTTTGTATCTTCTTTAAAGTTTGCTAAGTTGTTTGGCATACGAGCATTTTTGTCGCTCATGTGGTTTGCTCTGCCGCAGGTTCCTCGGAGGAGTAGCGTATTGAAGCAGTTGAGTGGCTAACGGAAGATTGGACGTCTCCTCTTGGCAGTGCTAGTTTTCTTTTCAGTTGTCTTTTCTTTTGATGTACCCAAGGAACATTATGAGTTGTTCTTTTACGGTTATTTCCCTTTGTATAATGAGGTCTTTGAAGAGATGTGACTTCGATCTTTGATTATGTCAAGCTACTAAGTGATGATATCCATTTACTTGATGTGTATCAAGTGATCCCTTTTGCTTACCTCATTTTTGACCATTTTCTAAATTATAGATTTGATATTCATGAGTTACCCTCGGATCCGACGTGGCATGTCGTTTTTCTATGCTTCCTCTAGTCACGCGGATCCTGGTCGTTACAATATGTGGGTGACATGATTCTTATAAGTAATGACAAAGGAGAACTTCCAACATAAAAAAATCTGTTGCAACTAAATTTGAATGGAAAGGTCTAGGGAAGTTGAAATACATCATATGTATTGAGATGGTTCGGTAATTAGAAGGTATGTGCCTAAGGCAACATAAATATGCTTTAGAATTGTTGAATAACTCTGACATGATGGTATGCAAACCAACCACTACTCATATGGAGGCCAATCATAAATTAAGTAAAGATGATGATGAACTTCTTGATGATGCAAGGAAAGGAATGTATAAAGGATTGATTGGAAAATCGATCTATCCCTCACCGGACTGGATAATACCGATGCCAGGAATATGATGAGCTTTATACATGCTCCTACTACCTCTCATTTTAATGAAGCCAAAAAAATTTTGTACTACATGAAAGGACCACTTTGAAAAGGTTTCATGTTCACGAAAAATCTCGATGTGATTAATGAAGGTATATTGGTGTTGATTTGATTATTTCCATGAACGACAGAAGATCCACTTCTGGTTATGCTATGTATCTGTATAGAAATCTGGTTATTCTGAGAAGCAAGAAATGGAATGTTATTTCAAGATCTAGTGCCAAAACTAAATATTGCGCCCTTCCATATGACGCCATTGAAAATCTATGGCCAAAAATCTTGTTACATGACCTCGATGTCAAAGTAGATATGTCAATGAAGATGTTATGTGACAATAACGTTGTAATAATCCTAACTAATAATCCGCTAAAGCATGGGATGAAACATGTGGAATATGACACTCATTATATTTGTGAAAAGATTGATGCAGTCGAGTCTTCCGCACATGAAATATGGCGATCAAGTTGCATATCTCTTCAAAAAGTTACTACTTATGTACAATTTGAGATGAATGTAAGCAAGCTATGTGTGACTAATATGTATGCCTAGCTTGACGGGGAGTATCGAGTTTATGTTATTGGTCTTTGGATGAGGGATCTTATCGTCTCTCTATATATCTTCTTGGTTGAACTTATTCTAATAAAGGTTGCTCTAATCACTTGTGAGAGATACTAGGGTCTGACATGGTTTTTCTCTCCCCATAGGGTTTTCCACGTAAATCCATTCTTCTTTGGGTTGATTATTATTTGATTTCAACAAGAAATACAGATATATCCTCATACGATAATATGAATGTTACATACTATTTGATATTCAAATGGAATATAATGGATTAATAAAATAAGGTGACTGTTTACAAAATTAGCTGCAAAAAATACATTTTGCTTAGCTTATTTTACAAAGTAAGATACCTTTTTATTTTTTGTGAAATAATTTGATGAAGCAAGATAATACAACTATTAAACGAGATGCGAATATGATATATTTGAATTTTTTTTCAAGGGTGTATCCTTCACTTGATGTTATTATTGAGTTGCTTCAATATGGATTGGATTACATTATATAAATACAACTGAATTCTATGGCTTTACAAAGTTGTTATTTTATTTACTTTAGAAATGTGAAATGTCGAAAATAATATATAGATTTAAGGCATTACTAATATCGTTTATGATACTGTATATAATCAAACAAACCATGGTTCATTTGCCACTTAGATTAATTAGAACAACATAGTTAAACAATAAAAATTGAAATTCCTAAAAAGTTGAATGAGTTCATTTTATAAAATCACAATAAGTATTTAATCCATGAAAATGTGGTGAGCTTACATAAGAAAGACCCTATCACACGCACACATGTAACGCATACATACATACATACGTAGATGCACTGATTCGATTGGGTTTAGGAAGTCCAAACCATGGATCGTCCATGGTGACAGTTTGGCTTGTTTAAGTGGAAGACATTACGCCTACACAGCACAAAACACTAATTGGATTGGGTTAGACATAGTCAAACCGTGGGCCACCCATAGTGATAGCTTTGCTTATTTCAGTATATTGGGTGGAAGATATTAGATCCACCAGCATTTTCAATACCCGTAGAAGAAATATGATTCAGATCAATCCCGACCCAGAGTCGATGACCCAACTCATGTAACATTTTTCCATAATTTAATTGGCTCATCTGAGTTAACATAAATAATGTGGGGACACGGTCCGATTAATTTAGATATAATAGATGTTCCTTATCTTTACTGCAGTTTAATATGCCTTTATCTTTTTTGTTGTTATTTTTTAAGTTCACATGCGATATCAATACTGCCTTAACCGAGTAGAGATCCGTGAAATATGTCAAAATAAGATTATTGTATGAAAAATTGGTTATCCCGACGTGCTGCATTTATGATGATTGATACAACACATTAGGCAAAATAGATAATTAAAATATGTGGAGATACATTAAATGGTATAAAATTGATGCAAGGAGAATGATGTCGAGACAGGTATTGATGTGAGACATGGGACGGGTTGTGAAATCATTAATATGAAAACTGGTAAACTATAAAGTTAGGATGTCAATTAATGGGGAGATTGATGAAGGTATTTACATGATTAGATAAATCCTCTTTAAAACCATGGCTTAATCTGCCAATGGAGATGTTTATCCCCTTGACCTGAAACGCAAACAATGACGTCCGATCCACTAGATCGAAAGGCATCGTTGTGTGGGTGTGTGGAAAAGGCAAACACTGAAGAGTAATTGCAAACTTCTAAATTGTCAAAAACCCCGTAAATGTATGAAGTATTTTTGGCATTCCGCTTGGAGCGCATAAATATAGTATCATATGTTCTGTGCGTGTGCACTGCACATCGAAGTGTGCTTGCCAATGCTTTTTTGCCTTCCTCTGGTCTAGTTTGATGTCCTTGTTTTTCCCATAATTGAACGTAGCTCCTACTTTACTGGGGCAGAAATCTCAAACTGGTGCAAAGAAGATAAAATAGCAGCTAAACAGTCTATGTTTTAATCGCATTTTTGGTCGGTGGATTCACATGACAAATAACAAACATCAGCAAAAAAAGGCTGACTACTCCAGACAGACATCAAAATAATTCCAGCACCGACATACCGATAAAATGACAGTATTCATGGAGGCTGATACAGGGCAAACTGAAAGCTCATGTTCCTAGTTTCCTTTTCGCGATGTCCCCCCCTCCCTTCGACCCTCCCGACCCCCCCCACCCGCGACCTTAACCCTAGCGCCGCCACCGAGCCGGCTCCTCCCACCCTCCCCCCCTCGGATCCTCCCTCCTCCTCCACACCTCTTCCCCCCTCCCTCACCTCCAACCCCACCTTAACCCAACCTCCCATTCTCCCTGCAACCCTGAGTCCTACCCCGAACGCTCCCCCTCAGGGGCCCCTGCCTACTTCCAGGCCTTGGCGGGAAGTATGTGGGCCTCCTCGATCTTTCCCGGTTACGCGCCGAATGGGGTTCGTCCCCCCGGTCTGTTTGGATGGATTGGAGGTTGCCTTTGCTACCGAAGACGTTGGCGCTTTGGACCTGAAATGGGCTAACACTCTCGTCTTTTACGTCCTTGGTAAGTCTCCTTTCCGGAAACTGCTGCTCACCTTCATTGAGAAGGTGTGGAAACTAGGCGGTGACTTTCGGCTCTTCCCACGGCCAAATGGATTCTTCTATCTAAAGCTTAGTTCGGAGGAGGCCTGCCAACGCATTTTAGACGGTGGCCCCTGGCTCTTTCAAGGGCGGCTAATTGTCCTGAGGAGGTGGGACGCCGGCTCCTGTTTTGAAAGAGATCTTCTTTCTGAAATTCCTTTATGGGTGAAATTTCATGGATTGAGCCTTGGTCACAGCTCTGATGCTATCCTCAACAAGCTTGCGAGTCTCCTGGGAACGCCTCTCTTCATGGACGCGGCCACCGCGGCTGACCAAAGAGATGGGTACGCCCGTTGCTGCATTTCCATCCATGCCGCCAAGGAAATACCTAACGAGGTCCCTCTCATTTTCTACAACGGGAAGAGGCAATCGATTGGGGTGGAGCTGGAGTGGAAGCCGCCTCGTTGTGTTCATTGCATATCCTTCGGCCACAGCACCTCCCGGTGCCCCAACTCTTTCAGTCCTGATGTCTCTACTCTTGCTACTCGCCAACAGTTCGAGGGACCGCCCAATCCACTGCAGATTGATGGTGCTATACGTATAAATCGAACCCTTGGCCCTTCTCATGATGTTACTCTTTTGGCCACGCGGCCACTGAAGAATGATGTCTCACCTCGGCTGAATGGGATGTCGGAATCGCCTATCCCACCATTGGCTTCCTCCTCGCGTGGCAACCTCGGACAAACAGTCCTCCCCGATGGTCAGAGGGTGCCCCCCCCCCTTGGGACTTGGGTCGCCACAGCCCCCCGCCTGGGCTTGGTTCTCCTTCGCCCCTTGAGGGCCTGCTTGGTATCCTCGACCTGACCGGCATCAAATCTCCGGAACAGGGTCTCCCTTCCTCTGGTGCTTCACAGCTGGTGGATTTGCCGCAGCAGGGGCTGGATTCGGCAGCTGCGGTTGTCTGCTCTCCAGGCCTGGCTGAGGGTCGTCTCCCTCTCGGGAAAGGTTTGAGAAGGCCAGCTGGCAGGCCTTATAGCGCCTTCCCTTTTGGCCCGAAGGTGCTTCTGCAACGTCCCTCAGTCCCGCCAAAGAAGGTGCCTGCCAAGTTTGCTGTTGACGTTGATCTCAACTCTCCGATTACCGAGGAGATTCCTGCTCCAGATGGGGGCGCTGGTGGTTCCATTGAACCACATACCGTGGCAATCTCTAATCCCAATTGGACTACGGCTACTCACAAGAAGAAGAGGAATCCGCATGGATCTGGTAGAAAACCTGGCCGTGCAGGCCAACATCAATGTTTTTGATGTCTATCGTTGCTTTGAATGTGCGTGGCTTGAATAAGCCAAGCAAGCAAAGGAGACTACTGAAGGCTCTGATGAGCAGAGACGGGTTGTACAATGCCGGGATCATTGGCTTAGTGGAAACCAAAATCTGGCCTACTAGTAGAAGCACATTTGCTTCGCGTTTTCCACAGGGTTGGAAGTATGTTCACAATGACATGGAACTTGGTCGCATTTACGTCTTGTGGAAGGAGTCCACGTGGATATGCACACCAATTAATGTGCATAAACAGACCATTACTCTATCCTGCGAGAACCTTGGAGGACTAAAAATTATCATAACTGTGGTCTATGGTGACATCAATGCCTGTGTGCGCAATATGGGAGAATTTGAGGAGCCTGCAAATCTCTGCTCATGCGCCGTAGGTGGTGCTTGGTGATTTCAACTCGGTCTGCTTCAGTTCCGAAAAGAGGGGGGGCCTCCCTCCAAGGCGTGGTTCAATGGATGATTTCAACAACTGCATTGATGTGTGTCAACTAATGGAGCTTGACTCCTCTGGGAACGCCTGGTCTTGGTCCAACTCGTCGATTGGCCCAACCAGGATTGCTGCCAAGCTTGATAGGGCGTTAGTGAACGAGGCTTGGTTTTCCCTGCTCCCGCACTCCAAACTCATCTACATGCCAATCAAATCCAGTGATCATCACCTATTGGCTTTACACTTTGCGCAGCGGCCTCGCAGAAGACCTCCTTTCCGATGCTTTGACTACTGGGCTTCCAGGGAGGGATATCTGGAGACGGTCACCAAGGCCTAGAAAGTAGTTGTGGCTGGTAACCCGCTTTATCGTATTATCCAAAAACTTAAGGCCGTGAAACGGGCCTTGCGTGACTGGGCCGGTAAGAACGCACATATTTTCAACGAGGCAAAGAATATGGAGGCAACATTGCAGAAGATTAATGACGTGCTTGGCGTCGATCCGTTGGACACTCATTTTGCGCAGCTAGAGGTGGATGCAAAGGAGTACATGAACCGTCTTGATGATGATATGGAATCCGCGTGGAGGCAGAAAAGTAGAGTTGATTGGCTGCAGCTTGGTGATCGTAACACCAAATTCTTCCACTCCATGGCGAGAGGCAGGATCACTAGGAACTTCATCCCGTCCCTCCTTGATGGTAATGGGAATCTGGTTGACTCGAGCGACGAGGTTGCGAGGGAGGCGGTTCCCTTCTTTGGGGATCTAATTGGCCCACCCTCCCCTCGTCCCGCTAGGCCTGCTCCCCCTGCCCCTCGTATGATGCTCTCGGATGTTGCTAGCTCGTGGATGATTCGCCCTTGGGATGAGATGGAGGTTTGGGCTGCTCTTCGTAGCATCCCTTCCTCTAAGGCGCCGGGTCCAGATGGGTTCAATGCTGGGTTTCTAAAAAGGCACTGGAATGTGGTTAAGGCGGACATATGTGCAGCTATTAAGTTCCTTCATGCCGGGGGAAATATGGTTAGGGAAGTCAACCATTCCTTTCTCACACTGGTCCCAAAGGTAGCCTCTCCTACGGGGTTGGGCGATTACCGCCCTATTGCTTGCTGCAATGTAATTTACAAGATATTTGCTAAGCTTCTTGCAACTAGGATGGTTGTCGTGCTCCCTGAGCTCATCCCTGATAATCAAACAGCTTTCCTCAAAGGAAGATTGATTGGCGACAGTACTCGCTTGGCGCAGGAATTGGCAGGGGCGTTTGAGCGTAAAAGGAATATTTAGAGAGCGTGCCTCAAGGTTGACTTAACAAAGGCGTTCGACACTATCGAACATTCTTTCATACTGTCGAGTCTAGAGCTTATGGGATTTCATCCCACCTGGGTCACTTGGATTAATGTTTGTATCTCCACGGCATCATTCTCTATACTCTTGGATGGGTCTTCTGTTGGCTTCTTCAATGGCACGCGGGGATTGAGGCAGGGGGATCCCCTCAGTCCGCTCCTCTTTGTTGTGGGTATGGAATCCCTCACCTTGTTGGTGGGGGCGGCGGTGGAGAAAGGGCTGCTCAAACCTTTGGGCCATGGTTGCTCCCAGGCACCCCCGCATATCATCTATGCGGATGATCTCATGTTCTTCTGTAAGGCATCTTCGTCTTCCCTCCTTGCAGTTGCCCGCGTACTTGATGATTTTGCGAATATCTCCGGATTGAAAATGAATGCACGCAAAAGTAGGCTTTTCAGACCAAAGGATGCGTCCCAAGACTTTGGTTGTACCCTTAGATTGGGGGTGCTCCGTGGCGCATTTCCGACTACTTACCTTGGCTTGCCTCTTACATCTTCTCTGGGGAGGGGATCGCCTTCCAAGAATCTTGAAGACGGAATTAAAGCTACCATTGGGGGATGGAAGGCGGCTTCCCTTTCCATGGCCGGGAGACTGCAACTCCTTAGGTCGGTCATTAATGGCATAACACTTTATTGGGTCAGCGGGGCCCTTATTTCTCGGGGCGAAGCATCAAGAGTTGATAAGCTTTGTGCTAACTTCCTCTGGGGGTATGGCATGCATCATGGTAGTTGGGATACTATCTGCCTCCCGAAGATTGAAGGCGGCATGGGCCTACGATCACGCTTATGATGCGTGAAGCTGCGCTGATGGTGTGGACTTGGAGGCTTCTCAATGTGGATAAATCTATCTGGGCTTCTTATATGAGGGCAAAATATTTGCACAACTGCTCCTTCCGTGATGCAATTTCTAGGAGTGGGGACTCGACGATATGAAAGGCGCTACTTCGTGGTCGAGAAATTTTCTTGGGGAGCTTTCCCAATCATGCTTCCCATTTCCCTAAAGGCTTCTCTTTTAATCACGTGGTTGAGGGGACTCAACATCATGGGACTTTGGTCCCCTGGGCGGGGGTAGTGTGGAAATGGGGAGCGGTCCCTAAGCACGCGTGTACCTTGTATCGGGCTCTGCTTAACAGGCTCCCCACGATGGACAGACTGGCTAGACATGGGATGACCCTCCCAGGCATATGTTACCTTTGCCATGCTGGTAACGAGTCTTGTGAACACATCTTCTTGCAATGCAACTTCGCAGAGGATACTTGGAATTTAGTTCTCGCGGGCCTTCATCTTCCTCGACCACCTTCTTGTTCCCTTATCAACCTCACCGAGTCCCAACTTCACTCGCACAAGCTTCGTAGGCTGGGCAGCATGGCATTGGCGGCCACCGTTTGGACAATTTGGAAAGAAAGGAACTGCAGATGGATTTCTGGGCACTCTTCATCTGCTCTGGCACTTGCTATCTCAATTATCTCTTATGTGATGAACACTGCTGCTAGAAGTGCTACGTCAACAGTCTTTGCCTGAACTGGGCTTTATTTGTGTTGTCGTTACTCTTTTGTGAGGGCCTTCTTTTTACTGGTTCCCACCCTTTTGTTAGCAGTGGTGGGCATTTAATTTTTTGGAGTCCACATTCTGGGGTCTTCCCCCTTTGTAATCTTTTGTCCAGAATACAGCAATACAATAGAACAATTACCTCTCAAAAAAAAGCTCATGTTCCTCCATGCCAAGCAGGTCAAAGCAACTTGACAGTACTGTACCTGTCTCAAAAAAAAAAGGAAAAACTGGCTATTCACCAGAACGGCTGCACAAACGAACAATGGCACTCTTCACAAATTTCTCTGATGAAGGTGATTGCAAAGTTAAACCATGCATCCAGATCACAGCATGTCTTCTGGCAGCCAATGAGATTTAGAAAAGAACAGCAGAACCAAATTAGCATGGATGCATGCAGTCCAAGGGGACCCCAAAAAAAGATTGGTGGCCCTTCAAGTGTGCCAGTTTATTTGCAATTTTCACAAAGTTCGATACTGATACCTGTTTTCAAAAACAAAAAACCCGCTGGACTCGGAGGTCCACAAGCAAACATAAAGCTTAGAAGGCACCAACAGCATGTCACAACACCAGAGGCTGATAATAGCAATCTGGTCCCACGCATTCCCGGAGAAGCATGGGATCTTTGCCCTGAAGGACAAATGGGAATTAATAGCTTTTTGGAATCGTACCGTATACAAGGAAATGAAAAAACACACAATTGTTGTTAAACAAAGCACAGCAAGATGAATGTTTATAATAATGGATGTGAACTATTGTAGACGGTGATGTCAGCGAGAAACAAAAAGCACGTCTCCTTTCCGCTCATTCTGTTAGCAAATTATTAACATATGCATCATGTTTACCGCGGTTCCACCAGGTAGCTGATCAGGGGACCATGCATCATCTGCAGGAGTATACACATAGGACAAGCTTTTTGCATCATTGCAACGTATCATTTCTTCTTGATCCTTCAGCGCTTCGCCTTTGAAGCTACTGCTTCTTCACTACACAATGAACCATATGGTACTTTTGTAGAGGGCCCATCAACATGCCAAGGAGTAACATAAAAGTTTCACTAGGAGTGCCTATCAAAAATTCCGATGAGAAAAAATGACATGAGAACTGAGTATTCAATATCATATTAAACTTTAATGCATGACAAAAATAGATTATAAGACTGCTCACATCCACTTCTAATGATTACAAATTCAAATTTTCTTTTAAGATTATACAGCAGAGAAGACAACAAGAGCCTGAACATCAGAAGTGGACTACAATCGCAATGGCTATGCTCACAAAAATGGCATGCAGGGTTCAACAGAGATTTCTCAGATGTTTCATGTTGCACTCAGCATTAGTAATAACTTTTTTCCATTTTTCTGACCTTTTGTTAATCCAGTCATAGTCGAGGATTCCTTGTTATTAACATCATGTTTCCGGTGGATAGCAGCCCCCTGAATGTATAGCAACTGCAAGGTATCCACCCTTCCCAAGAATTCAAACTTTTCCTTGTCACTGGGTTCTTTTTCGAAGCATAATACCTATTCACAATTAATATACAGAATTGTTTGGTACATCTGAATCAGGGATCCAACTGTGAAAATGTTGGTTCAGCAATGAATTTATAGAATTGATCGTTCCTGTGGGTGCTAAGGAGAGAGCGGATCTTGACAGCAGCAAGGAATGCAATGATTTTTCCAGGTGCATAGGAGGGATGTAGAAGATGTGGAGGATGGAAGATATAGATCACCTGTTCTTCAGGTGCCCAAGCTTGGTAGACTTATGGCAAAATGTGGATATTACAGGTCTACAATGGAGTGATAGGAATTCTTTTTGGGAGTCTGTTAGCAGAAGTTGGACTGGCTCAGAAGAAGGCAGAACAAAAACCTGCACGATTATTTGGTCGCTATGGTTAGCTAGAAATGGAGTGGTCTTTGAGAGAGGGAGATTTTATTTTGAAAATGTTCTAGGGCATGCCAGGGACCTCTTTGAATCTTGACAGATGTAATTTGTTACTGTTGGGAAACGTGAATGAGATAGTCTATTCCATAGCCCTAGGCTCTCTTATATAGGAGAGTAGCCTATGGGTAAATTACATAAAGAGAATAACAAGAAAAATAAAATAACAAAGAGATACAGTTATTCAATATGCGTCAACACTCCCCCTCAAGATGGAGCATAGATGTCAATCATGCTCAGCTTGGAAGCACACTTCTGAAATGGACCTCGTAACAATGCCTTGGTGAATATGTCTGCAGTCTGGTTCTCTGAAGTAACATGAGATGTGGCAATGAATCCTTTCTGAATCATATCACGTATGAAGTGACAATCCACCTCAATATGCTTGGTCCGCTCATGGAATGCAGGGTTGTTTGTAATAAACAAAGCAGCCTGATTATCACACTCCAAGTTCATAGGAAGTGGTACATCTAAGCATAAATCTGTCAGCACTGCTTTCACCCACATCATCTCTATAGTAGCCTGGGCCATAGCCCTATATTCGGATTCAGCACTAGATCTAGCTACCACAGTTTGTTTCTTGCTCCTCCATGAGACTAGGGCATCTCCAACATAGACAGCATACCCTGAGGTGGACTTCCTATCCTTAGGACATCCTGCATAGTCTGCATCTGCGCATGCTGGGATAGAAATCCCCTTTCCTTTCTTGAATAGCAGACCTGCACCTGGAGAAGATTTGAGATATCTAAGTATCATATGTATTGCATCCATATGCACCTGGCGTGGTTGCTCCATGAACTGGCTCACACGGCTCACTGCAAATAATATATCTGGCCTAGTGATCGTGACATATAACAGTTTGCCTACCAGTTCTCTATATCTTCTCCTGTCCACCTCCTCTGTGTCATCATCATACAGCTTCATGCTAGGGTCCATTGGTGTCGTAGCAGGTCGACACCCTAGCATACCTGTCTCACTCAGTAGATCTGTAACATACTTCCTCTGTGACATGACTAATCCATACGGATTTCTGGCAAATTCCAGCCCCAGAAAATATCTAAGGACTCCCAGGTCCTTGGTGACAAACTCGGTCCCCAGCCTTTCCTTTGCCTGCTTAATGCCCTGGTCATCATCACCTGTAATCAAGATATCGTCAACATAAACCATGATTACAATGATACCTCTCGCCGTCTTCTGTACAAACAAGGAATGATCAGCATTGGAGCGTTTATATCCTTGTTTCTCAAAGAGGTCTGACAGCTTCTGGAACCATGCTCTGGGGCTCTGCTTAAGGCCATAGATGGCCTTATGTAATCTGCAAACCTTGGAACACTCCCCCTCAACAGCAAAACCTGGTGGCTGTTGCATATAGACTTCCTCCTGCAAATCTCCATACAGAAATGCATTCTTCACGTCCAGTTGATAGAGTGGCCAGTCTCTAGTAACTGCAACTGATAACAGGATCCGTAGAGTGGAATGACGCGCCACAGGGAAGAACGTGTCAAGGTAATCTACCCCATATGTCTGTGTGAATCCCCGTGCAACTAGGCGTGCCTTGTACCTGTCAATGGAGCCATCTGCATTGTGTTTAACTGTAAACACCCATTTGCAACTCACCGGGCTGACATCTGGAGGTATAGTAACCAAACTCCAGGTTCCTCTAGACTGAAGTGCCGCCATCTCTTCCTCCATTGCTAGCCGCCATCTAGAATCCTGCAAAGCATCATGGTGGTTCCGTGGAATGTCTGTAGCTGAAAGTGCCAATGCAAACGTCCTGAAGTGTCCAGATAGCCTCTCAAAAGACACAGCTGCTGATACTGGATATTTGGCACAGCTTCTCTTCGGCTTGCGTAGAGCGATTGGAATGCATCCTGCTGAGAAATGTCGTCAGATCCATCAACATTAATATTTTCATTACATACCATAGGCGAGCTAGTTGACTGGTCAGGACCATGAGCTGGAGTAGGCATGCGGGTGTAATGGAATGGTAGCGGGGATACTGTTGATGGCGGTGGTGGTGGCGGTGGTGATGGTGGTGACGGTGGTGTTGGTGGTGCCATGAATACGGTATCAGGAGATATAGGTGGTGGTTGTATGTTTCCGGATTCTGAAAAATACATAATAGATTCAAAAAATGTAACATCTGCACTGATTATATACCGCCGACGCACAGGATCAAAACACTTGTACCCCTTTTGAGTTCTGGAGTACCCCACAAAGACGCACTTGACAGCCCTAGGAGAGAGCTTGTCAATACCAGGCGACAACTGATGGACAAATGCGACTGATCCAAACACACGAGGGGTAAAAATAAACAAATCCTTGTCAGGGTAAATGAGTGAAAAAGGAATATGTTCATTCAAGACAGACGAAGGCATACGGTTGATAAGGTAACATGCAGTAAGGACTGCATCACCCCAGTAGGAGTACGGAACATGACTCTGAATAAGAAGAGACCTTGTGACATCAAGAAGGTGACAGTGTTTTCTTTCAGCAACCCCATTCTGTTGAGATGTATGAGCACAAGATGTTTGGTGAATAATCCCTTTTGAAGAGTAGTAATTGGCTAGAATGTTGGTGCACAACTCTAAAGCATTATCACTTCTCACACTCTTGACAGAAGTGGAAAAAACATTTTGAATTTCATTAAGAAAGTGGATAATAATGTTTCCTGCTTCAGATTTATTTTTCATTAGAAAGACCCATGACGCTCTAGAGAAATCATCCACAAATACAATATAAAACATGTGTCCCTGATGATCGGGAACACGACTCGGACCCCAGACATCGACATGAAACAACTCAAACTTGGAGTTACTACTCCGACCTTGACTACTGGGAAAAGACGACCTGTGATGCTTTCCCAACTGACATGCCTCACATTGGATAGGTGTGTGAGAGAGACCATAGGGTAGAACTAGACGCAACTTCTGAAGCGGTAAATGACCAAAGCGCAGATGCCACAGGAGAGGAGATACTGTCTAGCAGGAGAGGATGTGGTTCCAGCAAATGGGTTCTGGTTCAGTCGATAAAGGCCTCCTTGCTCATAGCCATGACCAATCACGTTGCCCGTACGGATGTCCTGAAAAATCAAAGAAGATGGATCAAAAATAGCTCGACAATGGAGATCCTTCGTAATCTGACTAATTGACAATAGATTCATAGAAAAATGCGGTGCATGTAGGACATTCTTGAGCTGCATAGAAGATGTCAATCTAATCTCCCCCTGACCCGTGATAGGGGAGTGTGTGCCATTGGCAATCACTACTGTCCGTCCTGGAGGAATCTGAGTGTATCCTGTAAGTAGGCTCTGGTCGCCACATAGATGATGTGTAGCGCCCGAGTCCATGATCCACGGCAATGTATCAGATCTACTACTGTGGAGTGCAAGTGTACTACCTGAAGTACTAGTAGAAGCAGAGGCAGAAGCAGCAGCATCAGTATGACTCTCTGTAGTCGGTGCTGGACCTGATGGTGGGATAATGCCCCTGAGGCGGGCAACTAGATCATCAAATCGTTGATCCAGTGTAGCAGCAGATGGGGGCTCTATCTGCTCAGCGGCTCGTGCAGATGCAGGGAATCCATGCTTTGAGTAGCATGTGTCTTCCGTATGTCCGACTCGGTGACAATATGAGCATGTTGGCCTAGTGCGGCCACCCCTTCCACGAGGAGTACGTCCACGGCCCTGGTGATGAAAACCACGGCCTCTGTTGGCCGCCATAGCTGAGGGATTCTGACTCGCAGCTGCTGAAGGTAATGTGATCCTGCTCAATCTGTGAAAAGCTTCCTCCATGGGAGGAATAGTCGAGTCCGCCAAAATCTGTGAACGTGCTGCCTCATACTCTGGATCAAGTGCAGCGAGAAACACACCCACCATCGTCGCATTCCTGTATGTCTTCTGCTGTTCTGGTGTGGCGGTAAGAGGCATGAAGCTATAAAGCTTCTCAAACATCCCTCTCAATGATGTATAGAGAGAATGTAAAGGACGGTCGTTCTGCTTTATTGTGAATATATCATGTTGTAGTTGCAGGATCTTCGTCTCATTCTTCGCCTGAGAATATGTCGCTGCCAGGATATCCCACATGTCTTTCGCTATGGGTTGATGTAGAATGTCATTGGCGATTTCAATAGCCAATGTGCCGGATAGCCAGACCTTGGCATATGCATCATCAGCCTCCCATGAGGCATGGACTCCAGTCTTCTCTGCAGGCTCGGGCTCGGTAAGAATGTGCTTCTTACCTGTAGACTTCATCATACTCATGAACTGCATTGCCCACAGTTCATAGTTCGTACCATCCATCTTGACAATGGGCGCTGGGCCACGAAATGCGCCCATAGACGGGATATCTGCCTTGCTGTCTGACATACTGTAGACGGAAGACTGGAGCGACTGACAGAAGATAATCTTTGTCTACAATGACATAGACGGGATTAGTTGTGTGTGTAGACGTCAAGCAACTATCCCCATGAATATGTGCGCGCTACGGTCTGGATACGGTCTGGATACGCGCGCACAAAGTTCACACGCAGGGGCGACAAGAATACGCTACCCGCGTGTGCAACTGAGACGAGAAGGCGCACAGTGCGCTACTGCAACGCGCACGGATCTCGCGCACCAATGCGCACAGATGCGCACAGATGCGCACCAATGCGCACAGATGCGCACAAGAGCGCGCAGGCGCAGGGCTGGAGCGCGCAGGCACTAGGGCTGGAGCGCGCAGGCGCCAAGGAATGCGCAAGGGCTGCGCAGGGGCTACGCAATGGCTGCGCAGGGGCTGCGCACAGCGCGTGAGGGCTGCGCAGGAGATGCGCACAGCGCGTGAGGGGCTGCAGAGCGCGCTGGGGATGCGCAGGTGATGCGCACAGGCGCGCACGGCAGAGGCGGCGGCGTTGGAGGCGCGCCGATCGAGAGAGAGAGAAGAAGAGGGCCAGCGGGTGGGGTGGTTTAGGGTTAGGGTTTCGAGAACTCTGGTCTAGGACCGTCGCTCTGATACCATGTTGGGAAACGTGAATGAGATAGTCTATTCCATATCCCTAGGCTCTCTTATATAGGAGAGTAGCCTATGGGTAAATTACATAAAGAGAATAACAAGAAAAATAAAATAACAAAGAGATACAGTTATTCAATATGCGTCAACAGTTACTTTTATTTAATTATATATGTTACTTGGATGTACCTGTAAAGGATATCAATCCCACTGTTTTTTCTCGAAAAAAAAAATTAAAACAACCTTTTGCCATGCTTAATGCATTAACCAACTTAAATAGATCTGTAATAGAACAGGGTCTCCCTCGTCCGATCAGGATGCAAGTCCAACATATCTCAAGAAAAAACATGAGTGCCTATGGCATAAATAACCCCAAGACAGACCAACATAAGAATGAGTGCTTTCTATAATGTGTAAGCCCAAGGTCTATTCCGTGATATGAATGCAAATCACATTATGTGGAATCTATGGGTGTCACTGACAACATATCGCAATAGCGGGAATATATAATGCATATTGACTTCCGTGATAATGCTTGATATATGAACCCTCTCCAGTTAGTCATTGGTGATGAGGATGAAAAATCCCTCTCTATGTGCCACATCTGCATTGAACTAAATACGGAAACTAAAATCCCAAAAGCAGAGTGACATGCGAGAAAATGGCAACTCCTTAATTGATGATTGGTCACATTGGTTGTAAGATGTAGCCTCCTGCAGTAGATACGGCAATAGCTAAACTAAGGAAAAACAATTATAGGATTCTCCTGACGTCAGATATATACAAAACATTCAACAAGATTGTGAAAACAGTAATGAATAACACAATAACAAGAATGCTAAGAATACAAGGTCCATGTGATTTTGATGTCGTGGGGCATTATTCTACTCTATGGAGTAGCTCAATAAATAGATCATATATTACATCTCATGTAACTAAGTATTACAAGGCCATACATAAACCTATGTAAGATTCTCGTGATCATGATATGAGACTAAAAAAAGCACCCAGTACTACTGATTAGATAATGGAGAGAAATCCAATTACTTTTTTGAAAGGGATTATCCAATTACTTGTCTAGTATATAGTTATAACTCTAAATTATGATGCATGTGAATGCATAACCATAAAAGGTTATAGAATTAACTAAGCCAACTAGCATTCAACAATTAGCCAAATGCTTCTAAAACATCCCACACGATGCACATATGCATGCATTGTGAAGACAAATAGCACATGTTCAGATGAAAGAAATTTTAAATCAAAATTCAAGAAACAGAGCCAAAGTGCAACCAAATAACGAACGTGGATTATGTGGTCCTTGCAAACGTGACAAAATACAGCTCCTCACAAAAAATAGTATTCCACACTACCAATAAATGCCAACTTTCACTCATACATTAACCGATTTGTTACCTGTATAATTTTGAAAAAAAATTGCTTTGACTCCACTTATTTTACCTATTCACAAAATAAAATTACATGTGAACAATTGCTTTTGAATTTGATTTAAATATTTGCTTTGACTCCACATATTTGGTTATAAAACGAAAGAAGATAAAAACTAACAGTGTCGGGAATCAATTTATGAGATCAATATTTGAAGCAAGCCAAGTTCACAACTAGTCATCCTAGGACACTGTATAGGCAAATGAAAATACATGGGTCCGTTGAGCTTACAGTTCCATAACCCTGTAAAAAACCCTTATATCCATAAATGTATTATTACATGATCCCATTCGTATGCTACAGCCATGTACAAAGGGATTGTGATTATGGGCTGACGGTTCAATTATGATAATACACGTGTAAATGATGTCTGAGAAACTTTGAATTCTATACAACCTCGTGAGAAAAGGTTGGAACCACGTGAACAATTGCTTTCTTCGTATCGATTTTTCTATATTAGTATGAATGTTTCTAATTCTAAATGTTTTCACATATAACAATCCAAGAATAAAACCGTCGGAAAGGCATCCCCTCTCTCCAGCGTTCTACAAGTATGTCTGCTGACATATATCTGGAAGGGAATCTGTAATTTGCTTCATTGCGAATAAATTTAAAAACATCAAAATTTTCATTAATAGTTCGACTAGAAAACTCTTTGATAGCTTTAAACTTTATAAAAATGATATTTTTAGGAATTAGGACTAGAGATTGTTGGTTTCTCTATCACGGACACCGATGGATGGATGCGAGTGGATCGGACTAAATGATCTGAATCGTTGCAATCATAATAATCTAAAAAAACAGCGTTGCGTAGCGCTTTCAATCACAAGATAAGCAATCAATCATAGTGCACAGGTTATTAACGAGGAAGCCCTCCTGCGTAAAAACTACGACATGAGTCTCCTGACTCGAGCTTTCAACCTGACCCATCTGGGTGTTCCGCTAACCTGAGTCGCTTATGCGGGCAACCCAATAGTATTACAATTTGAGTTGATTATGCAATCAATTCAACCCTATACAGATTGAATAATCCTAATAACATCAATATCAACGTAAATATGCAAATAATAATATCACGCAAAACTAAAATGACTTGCAAAGCGAGAAGCAAACTCGTAAGGTTAAACGCAGAGCTTCAAAGTTGTATGCGTGAAGAACGAAGCAGAAAAGAAACTAGCTCTTCAATTTTTCTCTCAGAGAATAGAGTGGAAAGCATAGGGAAGAGAGTGTGTTGCTCTTGTGTGTTGTAGAATGAGGTATGGGATACTATTTATAGGTCTAGAGTCCCCATAGACGTTGGCTTTGAAAAAGTAGCCGTCGTGAACAAATCAAGAATGAAATCACCTTCCAAAATCTTCCTAAAATGGAATATGATCGATTAGGATCAAAAGATGAACGATCAGTGATTAAAATTGATTAATCAGAATATAGCCATTATAATTCAAATAATGATAGATCAGGAAGCAAGGCTGATCGATCAAGTCAAAATAGTTAATCGATGAACTTGACTCTTTGACATGAAAGTCGAAGTCGAAGTGCTTAAATGCAATATGCATGATTTGAGGTCTTTTACATTCTAATACAATTACAAAAAGCTGAAGTTCCTTAGCTTTGAACTCCTTCGAGCTTGTTAGAGTTTATAGTATTTTTTATTTTATTTAAGTCATGTAACCCTTCGGAACTTATATGTAATTCTCTATTTTTGCTCTATAAGGTTTCACTCTATATAAGAAACCATATGCCTATGAAATAAGACAATAATTCTTTCTTTTCTCCACATGGTATTAGAGAAACGATCCTAAATCGAGGTTTTGACCTAAATCATCCCGCCGCCACCTCCAAGTCTCTCCTCAGTCTGTACAGGCCTTCCTTCCTTGCCTAGGGCCCCCTTATGAGGCCCTCCTTCTCTAGAGTGCCACCAACAGCCCCTAACCGATCATGCACCCTTGATAGGGTGCCGCTAGCAGTTATTGCATGCTTTTAGAGAGCTATCAGCGGCTCCAACGTTGTCGAAGGGTGTTATCAACACTCAGCATCGTTGTGGGGGCTCTCCCTCACCTCCAGCACCGTCGTTGACAACCCCCAACATCAACGGTGTTGTTGCATCATCTTTAAGGTGCTCCCAGCACCATTTGTGATGTTGTGAACCCCTTCCATGGCCTCCAGCACTACCATGGAGGTGCACATACGTGTGTGTCCTAGGGCACTTTTCAGTCCTATATGCATGCTTGAACATCGTAGCATCTCTTTCTGCTAAGACAAAGCTCTTGTACAGTTAGTCATCTATGATGATACAAGCCACTTCCATCAAACTAAAGGGCGTAGAAAATTTAATGCTCTGGTCTCGTTCCTTTAAGATGCTCATTGGTGATCAGACGAAATTCTACGTCCTGGTGAAAGATCCTCCAGAGAAGACAGACAAAAACTATGATACCTAGCTCGGAGACAACTATCGGGTCATTACTTGGACGGCCAACAGTATTAAAGCACATATTGCAGAACTTGCTTTTCAAAAATATGATCGTGGAGATGTGGGATGATATGGAGAAAACCTACTCCCAGAAGACAATTAAGTCCTTCCTCGTTGACGTTTACATGTGGATCTATTCTGCATCTTAGGGTTACTCTACCCTGGTAGAGTACTACAAGCATCTCACTAGACTGTATGATTAGCTTGTGATCTTTCAGCCTGCATGGTGTACCAAACAAGTACAGGAGCGTTCGGACTAGCAGATGTATAATTTTCTTGCTTGACTGCATCCTAGATATAAAGTATTGAAAGAGCAATTTTTTATATCCAACTCCCTACCATCGATGAAGACCATATTTGGTAGTCTCCAGAAGCTGGAGATATCTGTTGCACGGGCCTCTACTTTACCTCTCGTGGAGTACTCTACTCACTTAGCATCATCTGGGAGAGGAGGGTGACAAAGCTTCCGATGAGGTCGGGGCCATGATGTTGACCGCGATCGTGGACATGACCTGGACCGTGAATGAGATACTACTGCTCCTCAGTACCTACAATGCATTCACTGAGGTCGCTGGAATCATCTGTGCAAATGATGCTCGCAAAAGTTTGGATATTCTCATCTAGCCAATAGTGCCTATGAGAATGACTAAGATGTTGCATAGGCATCTTATGATCTAGATTCCAATGGATAGATGGTCCAACTCAATGTTGTCGATTACTCCCGTCTGATGAAGATCCTCCAGATCCATGAGCCCGCTCCTATAAGTGAGACTACCACGGCTACTATAGCTACCACTTTAGGTACAATAGCCAACTCTGCAACCACTACTACTCCTGCTTGGATCATTGACTCTAGAGCATCTACTCATCTGACGAGAGAAGGTAGTCTACTAACATTCTCCAAACCCTCTTCATCAATTAAGGTGGTTCGAGTCGTCAATGG
Organism: Ottelia alismoides; assembly: GCA_037367405.1. Taxonomy (NCBI): domain Eukaryota; kingdom Viridiplantae; phylum Streptophyta; class Magnoliopsida; order Alismatales; family Hydrocharitaceae; genus Ottelia; species Ottelia alismoides. The sequence goes on along the minus strand of JAZKJV010008250.1, from coordinate 83,241 downwards.
GGTTCACTCGCTTATTATTACTGTTAGAACTATGGAGTTGTCCTCTAAGCTGAGACTGTCTGAGATTCATTGTGCTCATGATTTTCCTCTCATCTTATTGTTTGTTCATAAGCTTTGCAGTGAGCTTGATTATCGTGTGATATTTGATGAATTCTGTTGTTATTTTCAGGACTTCTGGACAAGGCAGATTTTTGGTGGGGAGCCTGAGAAGAATGGCCTATGTTAGTTGGGTATACCTCGGATTCTACTTTTTCTAGTGTTGTGTCCATCTCCGAAGATCCATTCTTATGGCATATGCACCTTAGGCATCCTTCTGCCAAGGTTCTCTACATGATGTTCCTTAAACTCTCTTCTCTGAAGCTCTTTCAGTGCGACGCGTGCGAGTTCGGGTTTCATCATCGAGCTTCATTTGTTGTCCGTGCTGAATCGTATTGTACCACTCTTTTTGGACTAGTTCATTATGATATTGGGAGACTTTGTCTGATCCGAGCTTTGAGTGGTCATAGATATTTTATTATCTTTGTGGATGATTATACCAGATCATCTTGGGTTATCTAATAAAGGAGCGTTCAGAATTAATAAGATTGTTTAGAATTTCTTTCAATATGTCAAAACTTCTTTCTCTGCATGCATACAAATTATTCGAACCGACAATGCTCTTGAGTTCACCCAACAACACTTGACATCTTTCTTTGCCTTCCAGGGGATTGTTCCTCAGACATTGTCCATATACCTCACAACAAAATGGGGTAGTGGAAAGGAAACTCGGACATCTTCTTGATATTGCTAGGTCTCACCTCACTCAAATGAATGTTCCAAAGTACTATTGGGGAGATGCCATCCTTCCGTTGCCCATCTCATAAATAGGGTCTCATTATTTTGTCCTAAAGGGAAGCACTCCTCGGTCTCTAATATACCCCAATGAGTCTCAACTTCCTTTACCACTAAGGATTTTTGGGTGCATTGTGTTTGTTCACAACTTCCATGCTATTGACTTGACACATTATCATCTAGTTTATCAAGTGCATCTTTCTTGGGTAGTCCCGCACTCAGAAGGGCTATCTGTGTTATGATTTTGTTGTTCCTCTATACTATATTTCTACGGATGTCACTTTCTTTAAGCAGGCTAGCTTCTTTACACAGATTGTAGGTGTCATTGATCTGCCAACTCTGCCAATCATCTATAAATGTAAGCACACCACAGAACCTGCTTATGTACCTTTGCATGTTCCTTTTTGTAGGATGATATGCCATCTTCCAATATTCTCACCATTGTTGCCTCGGATATGCCTGAGGAGCTTCTTATAGCTCTTCGAAAACAAAAAAAGGTGATGTACTTTCCACCTTATGTCACATTTTTACTTCTACTGATGGTTCATCTAGTTGTGACAAGAGGTTTAAAATACCCCGATAGTCACTTTTGTCCCCAGAGATCATCATAGTGCAATGCAGAACCATGACTTACAACAAGTCATGGATGAGAAGATTGACGCCCTTACCTCCCGAGACATGTGAGATCTTGTGACATGCCCCCTAGGAGTTCGTCATGTGGCATGCACGTGGATCTTCACAACCAAACAACCTCCCAATGGGTCCATTAACAGATTGAAATCCAGATTAGTTGCAAAGAGCTCCACACAGACCTATGGCATTGATTACTTTGAGACTCCTATCTCCAATTGCCGAATGGGGTCCATACGCACCATTCTTATGTTGTTGCTAATAAAGCATGGCCCATCTTTCAGCTTGATGTGAAAAATGTGTTTATCTACCGTGACCTTGAGGAGGAGATTTATATGATGTTGTCGTCAGGTTACGTAGTCCGGAGGGGAGTGTATGCCGACTACGTAAGGCCATCTATGGCCTGAAGCAGAACCCTCGGGCATGATTTGACAGATATACCACTGAGATCAGCACTCTTGGCTTTCCTTAAGCCATTAGGCCATCCACCTACGGATCATAGTCCGCTCCAGGATTTCAACCGATCAAAATCAGGAGGTAGCAGAGGACGACATCTGACTACACTGTCTTCTTCAGACAACGATCTCCTTGCATCGTTATACTTGTTGTCTATGTTGATGATATGGTTGTCACCGGATACGACGAAGTCATCATTTCAGAACCAAGACCTTCCTCCATAAGGTCTTTGTCACAAAGGATCTTGGATAACTCCTATATTTCCTTGGTATTGAGGTGATACACACTGTGAGGGGCTACATCTCACACAAAGGAAGTATCGCTTAGACATTATCACTGAGGTTGGAGTACTTGGATGCAAGCCATCAAGCAACCATGTAGGTTGATCCTGAGATTGAGCATACTACAGGATATAGAAGCCTAGTGGGTAAACTACTCTATCTCCCTGTTACTAGGCCAGATATATCATATGATGAGAGAATAGCTAGCTAACACATGGAGAGACCCCATTTACAATCATTGGCATAATCTTCTGATTCTTCGATATTTGAAGGAATCTCCAGACTGTGGATCTTTTATGGGGTCAATGGGCACATTGATGTCTCCTCCTATACAAATGTTGACTATACCGGTTCGTTTGAAGACCATCGATACACTATAGGATACGCCAGGCACGTTAGGGACAACATGGTTACTTGACGAAGTAAGAAGTAGACAGTGGTCTCTACATCGAGTGCAGAGGCAAAATACATGGCAATGGTCCACACCACCTGTGAGATCACATGGCTCGTCTCCTTTTTACAGGAGCTTGGACTTCCAGTTGCTACTCCTATACCTTTATAATGTGACAACAAGTCTGCTATTTACATTGCCATCAATGACGTATTCTCCGAGCGGACCGAGCACATTGAAGTTGACAGTCACTTCATTTGTAACGCAGTACGAGGAAGGATCATTACTACACACATCTCCACTAAGCTTCAATTTGCAAGCATATTCATGGCCTTAAATTTCAGCGAGATTCGGTCGAATTTCTATCGAATATCGATATCCTATCGAAATCGAAATTCGACCGAAATGGACGAAATGATCGAAATATGGGGGGCCTTAGTACAAAAAATGACCGAAATTTCGGTCGAATTTCGACCGAAATTCGACGAAATTCCGTTTCGGCTGGTCACCGAAATGGTGACCGAAACCGACATTTAGGGCCTTGGACATATTTGCGAAGGCACTATCGAAGAAACGTCTCTCGTAGTTGATTTCTAAGTTGGCATGATCGATAGATATGCTCCAACTTGAAGGGGAGTGTTGAAGTTATTAGAGTTATTGTATTTTCTATTTTATTTGAGTCATGTAACCCTTCAAAGACTTGCATATAATTCTTCCTTTTTGCTCTTCAGGCTTTCATTATATATAAGAAAGCCTAAACCTATGGAATAAGACAACTCATTCTCTTCTCCACAGAGCTTCTTAGCTTCTTCTTTACTTAAACATTAGCTCCTCAACTTGAGCTTCTTCTTGGTCCAGTAGCTTTCCCGCTCTGGGCCTATCTACAAACTTTACACACAAGTTTTATTATCATCAAAATATGCATGCTTTTTTATATGTATTTTGACATTCATATTCGTATTCGTTTTAAAGTGGATGCTAATATGGATATCACTTTGACATTCGCTAATATTCACATTCGTATTCGTATATGTGTTTTCATACAGAAGTATAGTAAGATTTATTTATAACTGTCTAACAATATTTTATGATTTCATTCATCATTGTTAATAGAATAAATGCATAAAGAGGAGAGGAGCCTCTAGTGTTCTATGTGATAAGAAAATTCCGTTGAAAATCAAAGAAAAGTTTTACAAAGCATCTGTGACACATGCTATGCTCTATGGATCTGAATGTTAGCATGTGAATCATATACATGTGCAGAGAATGGCAATAGCAAAAATGAAAATGTTAAGGTGGATATGTGGATACACACGTAAAGATCGGAATTGTGCAATAAGAAGGAAAGTTGGTGTAACTCCGATAGAGGATAAGAAGCGAGAAAATCGCTTAACGTGGCTTGGCCATTTGCAAAGGTCGGTCAATGCACCAGTTAGGAGATGCGAGTTTTGAGATACTGGGACGGCTAAGAGAGGGCGAGGAAGGCCCAAGAAGTGTTTTAATGAGACTAAACGAAGGACCTTAGTTTTTTTGGATCTAAGTCCGAAATTGACCCAATATAGATATGAATGGAGATAAAGAATCAATGTAGCCAACCCTACTTAATGTGGGAAAAGTCATCGTCGTTGTTGTTGATTCACCATCGTTGATATAACTACTATGAAATAAATATATTTAATATATCAATTTTATGTGTAAATCATCCGAAATATATTTATATTAGTTAGACTATGTAATATTTCTGTTATTATTCGTATTTGATTCAGTGTATTCTTTTTTAAGGATATGGTAACATATTTTCTATATCTGTACATATTCGTATCCGTGTTCGTATTCGTATTTTAAAATAGCTAAGGATATGATTTTGTGTATATCCATATCCATATCCGGTCGTTTTCATCCCTAATGCTCATGCGCCAACAGTCTCCCCACTTATGCATGAACTATCATAAATTACACTCTTACACTTCAAATTGATCGATGTTTGAGTTTGAGCATTAGGGTTGAAGTTTGAGCATCACTACCTCGGAGGTATTTGTGTATTTTGTCTCTGTTTGTGTTAACTCTAAACTTAGCATCTTTGTATATAATGAGATGTAAGAAACAATCGTCAAAGTATTAAACTATTGACTTTCGCATAGTATACAAGAGCATAGATCTTAGACTGGTATTCTAGACTAGAAAATTCCCTCACAACAGCTAGGCCTCTCTACCGTCCAAGTTGGATCACTGTTGTCGCAAGCTCCATCATCGTCCTTGTACAACAACCTCTAATAGCCCGGTAATACCTACATGTAAATGTTCACACCCTCTTGGGACTCTCCAATACAATGCAACATAGTGTTGCTGCTAGCGAGACCATGCAAGAACCCAAAGGCTATAATTGTAGCCATTAACACTATTGTTGATAGACATTGCCCTCTGCTACAAACCTAGCAGCCACCGTTGCCTTCCACCATCACACACATCTGCCCCAATGGCATCTATTGCCACCATCATCAATTGAGACCAAATCAATGGCCAATGTCACAGTTTATCACAATATTTGCCATGATGAAGAAGATTGATAAATATTTTTTATTTCTTATACGACTCTGTCGTAGGAGAAGATGTTTGTATGTTCAAAATCTAAGTGTACAACAACGACAACAGAGAACGAAGAACCCATTCTATGGTCAGATGACTAAGATCGACAAGTTGGATGAGACTGATTATGCCATATGATCGTGTATTTTCCTTATGTTAGTCAGATAGTACGTGAAGCTTCACATTTTCTCGAAATGGTAGCCAAAAGAGAGGAGTGGTAATATATTTTTGATTCAAAAGAGGGGGAAACACACTTAGGTGCACGCCCCACAAATAATAATTATAGATTGATAAACAAGATACCTCATAACCACCAAGAAGCAAGGAAATTCTTTGCTTGGATGATTACATTCTCAAAATAAAAAGCGATCAGAAGAAAAAATAACTCTATTGCGGGAGAGCCAAAGTGCCCAAATAATAGCAATCAGCAGCAGCATCTCCAAGGAAGCCTGAGGTCTAGCATAGCAGATGGAGTCCCAAAAAATATACAAGGTCTCTATACTCTTCCCAATCAATCTCAAAGTCTTGTCATATTGCTTGCGACTTTCCACATTCAAAGAATGGGTGATCAATAGTGTTTATTGCATCTTCACAAAAAAGCTAGCAATCAATCGAGCCACTGCACAGTCTTTCCAACGATCTCTCGTGAGAATTCTCCCATGTCGAAGCAACCACAAGAAAACTTTGACGTAGGGAGGGACCGTTAGATCCCCAATAAACCCGCAGTCTCTAATTAAGTTTTCAAGACATGGATATGGGGGTCTATCCATATACACTTGTAGGCCTTTCTTGCAGTGAAATCTCCATCACTCTAACGGCCCGTTTGTTATGCTGGAATAGAGGTGGGAATGGAATCGTCATTCCTCCCTAGATTCAATTCCCATGTTTTATTAGATCATAGTAAGGCATGAATAACGATTACAATGGAAATCGGATTCCCTCATATATGGGAATTGTGATTACTAGGTACCCCCTAGGAATTGAGATTCCATTCCTTACAAATGTTAACAATGTATTCTTCTTCAATATTTTTTAATTATTATATTCTTGTTATAAATATATGGTTAACAACATGGATATGTGTTTTTTTTAGATATTGTTTTGGATACCGACATGAATATGATTTTTTGGACATGAATATATGGACACTGACATGATATAAATATATATATGCAAAAAATCGGATAAGTTACAAATATATGCATATATGGATACTAACATGGATATGTGATTTTATTGTGGATACAGATATAGATACGATTCAATTCTTTTAGATACATATACAAATATGGTTACACGATATTCTAGCAGATACAGATATATATATATAATATCTATTATTTGGATAACATATATCAGATATGATTTGTTTTGCGGATACGGATAGGAATATGGATGTGCTTTTTTCCAGATATGGATATGGACAGGGATATATAATTTTCTCTTATATGGATATGGATGCAATTGTTAATTTTTCTAAGACATGCATATTGATTAAATTCTAGCGGATATATATATATGGACATGGATATGGGCAAGGTTGCAAAAGTCGGTAGTCGGTACTCGATCGGTTGGGTCGCCGACTAAGGATTAATCGGTAGTCGGACGACTAATCGGATTTAGTCGAACTTTAATCGGCTTTGAATTTTATGATTATTTTAAATATATAACTCATTTTTATACATATATTTGCATAGATTTTGTACATTTTTATACTATCATAATAAAATAAAAAAAGTAATTGAATTTAAATAAAACACTGAGCATATTATAATAAGTTTGCTTATAAAAAAAGCAAAACATATAAGAATACGGTATCTCCAAGTAAAAAATTGGTCGACTAGTGTACCTAGTCGGAATTAGTCGATACTTGGTCGGCCACCCCACTGACTAGACTAGTCGGACCTACTAGTTGGGCCAATCGGACGACTTTTACAACCTTGGATATGGGCTATAATTTTTTTGCAGACACAAATATGGACATGGATGAGGATTTTTTGGCGGAAACAAATATGGACATGAAAATGAATTTTTATTATTTTTATAGCTATAGATATGGATACTGATATACCATTTCTATTTTTTAGGATATGGATACGGATTACATTTTAGTGGATATGTATACGGACATGGATATGTGTTTTTATTTTTTTGCGAATACAAACACCCATAATATTTTCATTTTTAGGATACGGAAACAGATACGGTAATAAAATATTCTAGTAGATACAGATATGGATATATCAAATATATCAATTGCATGGTAATTTCTATTTTAATTAGTCTATTGTTTCCTTATATGAAATATATCAATTATATGAAAAAATAAATTGGAGGATATCGATTATTTTTTCTATTTAACGAAATATATCAAAGAAATATTATTTTCTTTATATGCTTTTCCCTTTCCAAACATAAGAAAGGAACGTGTCTCATAAGAAGTGTTTCAATTCCTAATATGCACCAAACAATGGAATGGAAAAATGCATTCCTTTCCATTCCATTGTCAATTCTATTCTTGTCTTGATTCCATTCCATTGCAATTCCTTTCCAACCAACCAAACAGGCCGTAAGTCTAATGATCCCTTCCTTCTCCACGGCCAAAATGAGAAGACAATATCATCTGGAGATCTACAAAGTCTGATACTTTTGATCTAAGAAGGATCCATTGAAGGCTAATAGTCAACTATTTTCTAACCACATATTGACCACTTACGCATCTTGAGAATCTGAAAGTGCAAAAAGGCGAGGGAACCTAGATGCCAAAGTTCGTCTCCAGTCCACTTGTGCTTCCAGAAAGCAAATAATATCACCCAATAGTTGCTTAAATAACTCACGAGCATGAGGCAAAAGAAGGTGATAGCCTTCCAGAATACATATCTACAAAATGATGGACGAGGATTGCTAGATAGTAGATAGCGTCGCTTGTACTCCATAAAAGCAACGAATGAGCTTGCAGCACATATCTTTACTATTTCCCCAAATATGCGCCATCCATTTCATCAAAAGAGCTCGGTTAATCTCCAACCTTGATATGCCAAGCCCTCCTTTCTGCACAAGGAGAGTGACCGTCTCCCAATCTACCAAGTGGATATCATATGTATCTTTGCTTTTTTTCCCCAAAAAACTTCTCAAGATCATCTCAAATCTGACATATCCCTACTGGAAGAAGTTTGGAGGACATAAAGAAAGCATGGATTGCCGCTACGAGTCGAGGATTGCCTTGATGAGACCGAGCCTCCTGCCACAAGATAACAATGCAGCTTTCCAGCCTGACAGCTTCCTCTCCAACCTAACCAATCTACCATCTGCAGCTTATCATCTGTAAGAAGAAGACCCGAGTAGGGAATGGAGAGAAACCCACTTTCAATCCCTAGAACCATAAAACACTCCCCAACATCATGAGTTGGGAGATTGAAGGGAATCATCGTTGACTTCTGATTGTTCAGTTTAAGGACAGAGAGCTCTCCATAGATCTCTAGTACTGTGAACATGCTCGATGCCTCTTGTTTCCCCCATTCGATAAACAGAATGGTATCACCCGCATATTAAAGCAAAGAGATGGAGATGTCCCCACAAGTGTAACATGCGGTAGCACCTTGTTGAATCACATTTGACACTATTCATGCAAAAACATCTGTTGCAATGAAAAAAAATAGTGATGCAAGCAGGCAACATTGTCAAACACCTCTTTGTGGTTGGAAAATCCACTTTCTTACCTCCCATGAACTAGTACAGAGTGATGATGTGGTAATACACCTCTTCATAGATAATATCCATGTGTCAGAGAAGCCCTTTTTTGCCAACGTTGTCCAAAGAAACCACCAATCAATTGCGTCAAGCTTTTTATTAGTCAACTTTCCGTAACAGTGCACTAGATCGATGTCTCTTCGAGACTGCAATAATCTTGCTTGCCATAGCTAGGCTAGCACCGATTTGTCTTCCTAAGATGAAGGATGATTGGGTTGGGCAGGAGAGATTATAGTTCCAAGAACTATTCCAAGTCTATTCACCAGAACCTTCGCCTTCATGAGATAAAATGCATTGGACAAAGCAATCAACCTCAAGTCATCCACTCTCTCAAAGCCTCCTTCTTTGGCAAAAGAAAGAGTAAAGCCTGGTTTAATCGGTCGAAGCCCAACCTTCCCCGCGGTAAAATCTTCTAATATTGCCAACACATCAGGTCCAACAACATCTCAGAATCCTTGTAAAAACACAAAGGGAAACCATCTGGTCTAGGAGCTCCATATGCATTCAAGTTCCACACTGTTGCTTTCACCTCCACCAGAGAGGACAGAGTCAACATATTGGTATGTTTCGTAAAAAGTGTTAAAGATCCACTTCCCAGCCATCTCCAAGGATGACTCCAATATTCGTAAGAGTCCATGAAAGAAAGATGTCAATTTCATGCCCATAGCTCCATCACCTTCGATCCTCCTATCTTCCACAACAACAGCTTGAATCAAGTTGTATATGCATCTTCCACTGGCCACCCTATGAAAGAACTTAGAGTTTACATCTCCTTGAGCCATTTTATTATGGATCTTTGTTTCCATTCTGTAACATTTTTCTGGTCTTCCTCCTCAATAATCTTCAAGGATTCCATTCTTAATTATAGTACATCCTCCACCCCAGCACCCTGAAATCTTCCTCATTGTCTAGTCCTTAGACATCATTTTCTTCTCTCCCATGACTCCTTGAATTGACAAAGCTTCTTTCACAAAGAATTCGACTTCTGAATCAGTTTAACCACTGTCGAACTCGAGCATCCATGCACGGTCCAGTGATACATCACCAAGTCTCTGAAACCGTCCTCAAGAAGACAAGCCTTCTCGAACTTGAAGAAAGAATGAGGTCGAGCTCACTCACCTGACTCCTAAATGAGCGAGGTGTGATCTGACCTAGATCATGGTCTAGAGGAGACAGATGACAAAGGAAAGGCTTCCGACAACTCCACTAACCCAAGAAACCGATCAGTTCTCGACCAAGATCCATTGTTTCTTCAGGTACATCAAGTACCACCAGCGTCAAGAACCTCCATCTGCATCTCTATTATCATCTCTACAAAATATTTCGAGCCGACATCCTTACCTTCTCGAAATCTTGGACGGTCTATGGATAGGAGGAAAACATTGAAGTCTCCCCCGAACAAGCCAACGCACTCCCTAATGCAACTCTCTAACTTCCTACAATTCAGTCCACAAGTTCCCCCTGATCGAGGGGTCATATGGTCCATAAACAAAAGAGATTAAAAAGCGGACTCCCTTTCGATTATCTTTAAGAAGTACGGAGATAACAAAGACCCCTTTAATTTCCACCATCACATTGAAAAGGTCCCATTTCCATGTGTGATACAGGAATCCAATGAAGGCTATGGTTTACGCATTAACGCATCACGGAAGCGTGAACATCGCATGCGATCAAGAGCAACTAATCATACTAGTTGAAAGGGGTAGCGGAAATTAAAATTTTAACAAAGATGAAATCATATGATATGAGAACCTTTCTCGTATCGTTTCATCAAGATCACAAACGAGTAATAGAATACCTCTTGAAGCGTGTTTGTGATCGTGTGTCTCTAAATGAAGAGATCTCATGTCTCAAGTCCGATCCAACAAAGGACGCACTTGCGAGCGCGTGGATGAGATGTGTGCTTCCCATAATCCGAGTTGACGATCCGAGCGTGAAACCTCATAATTTCGTCTCACGAAATTTGTAGCCTTCCTTACGAGCATGAAGTACCGAAGAAGGCGGAGATCTACGAGCAATCGATCCTGCAGAAGAACGACAACGCGACGACGGCGATGCTCTCAACAACCACAAAGTGAACGGCCACTAGGGTTGACAGAGAGGACCTCTTGTACATGTATGAGAAGAGAGAAAGAGAGTGATTTATTGCTTTCAACTTGTGTAAGACAAAGAGCTAGGTCTAGCATTTCTTTTATAACATATTGGATGGTAGAGATGCATGCCTAATTGAAATCAATGGACATGATTTTGTTACATAAAATTTGCAACAACAATTAATTAATTTAAAAGAAAATAAATATGTTGAATAATATTCCACAATTTAAATTCAATTAAATCAATTCATATAGATTAATATGGAAAGGATTGGAGCCTCCTTCCATAACTAGGGTGGACTGCCACCATGGATAGATTCTCCATGTGGTCATCCACTCCTAATAAGGAGAGGACTCCACCTCCTTACAATTTTAATGAGATCTCATATATCATCAATTATTCCATATGTGCAATTATTATTGCTTAAATTCTCACCAAAATAATTCTAAATTATTTTGTGACAATTTCAATCATGTCATTGACCATTATAAATCAAATTCAATCATCCAATATAAAATGTATATTACATTTACAATTAATTGTACAATGTGAATCCAATTCACATTAACATTTAATTTGTAAATCATATTTACAATTAAATCTCTCCGTGATATTATAAATCATATTTATAATATTTATGATTATTGTGGATAGTGATATCCACATTAATCATATCTTTGATAATTAAATATCATTTAACTACCTTAGATGACTCTTCTCATGTGTCCAAATAACATGGATCAAATTCAAATTATTTATGACAATTAAATCACATTTAATCATCAATTTTCCAATACTCATATATATTATCAACAATAGAATTATTCTTGAATTCTTTCAAGAACAATGTACCTTCTCCATGGATACTTGGAGATAGTGATAGGGTGATTGTGCATTCCATGTATAGTGATTTGGATGTTGAGATTTTATCTCATCCAGATCAAGATAACCTCTCAATGATGTTTAATTAAATCAAACCGTGAATATAACCTTCTGATTGCATCCAAATCACATTCAAATCAATGTCCAACATTTGGACTAAGATTAGAATATTAATCTTCTGAAAAGAGCCACTAAAATCGAGACATGTTTCATCACTCTCTCGGAATGGAAGTGTCATGATTATACAATCGTTTATGATCACATCACCCTCGAGTATTCCTAATATGCGTACATCCTGAATACTGGAAGACCTAGAATAAACTCGGAGTTTTAGATCATATTTGAAATGTCTTCTTCATGGTTTTATCAATAAGTTTCTCATTCGATCATTGGGAGTTGGTATCGATCATATGCTTTCCAAAAGCATATACCATACTTACAAATTCTGCCATGCTTCCAAAGCAAGACGACCATGCATGGAATTTGGTTGGTCACAATATCTCATGAGTGAGCTCATTTCTTCTGATTCAATAGTGGACATGTATAATCTCTTTGAGAGATCGTATTACTCATATGCCCTTGTATGCACACCAGGTCACCGGTGTATAGACCTTAATTAGCCCATCAACCTAATGATCTGCTTAATGTTCATACTTAAATGTATAGTAATACATCTATCTCTGGTCAGAGGATGTGTGCCTATATCGTGACAGCATACGACATAAGTATAGGTTATCTCGATCTCGTTAAGTCAACTATTTGACCTAACTTATATGACATCTTCGAATCTCTATTCTTATGCAAAGGACCTGCATCAAGAGGTCGGTCAGATATCAGCCTTTAGAGAAGGATTGGCATCTCCTTCTTAGGCTGGATATCCTTTATTAATAATAATGTGACAGTGCTTGATGAGTCCTCAATCTAACTCTTTAGATATCATCCAAGCACCGGCCTCTATGATTTAACCATTGAATTAACAGTTGTATGATTATTAAGATGGCTATGGTATATAACCCAAATTGTACTAAGGGACCTTATAAACGCATTCATTCATATAATCTCGGATAGAGAGTGAAATAAATCAATAACTTCTATTGATATATCAAAATATTACAATAAATTTTATTGTAGAAATAGTTCGCCCAGGACTCACATGTCTAATAATCTCCCACTAGCCCTCGGAACCATTCAGGTACAATCTTTAAACCCATACTCATTACATGTTGGTCGAAAATCTTTTGAGGTAAAGGTTTTGTAAGGAGGTCAGCAACATTATCGGCAGAGGCCATCTTGGTGATGATGATGTCACCACACTTTTGAATCTCCCGAATGATTTGGTATTTCCTTTCCACGTGCTTGGTCTTCCGATGCCATCTGGGTTCCTTCGTTTGAGTTATGCCTTATGTATTATCGCCAAAGCATCGGAATGGGAGTATCAAAGGAAATCACGCCGAGTTCTAACATGAACTTGCATAACCATGCCGCCTCCTTTGCAGCATCTAATGCGATAATATATTCATCTTCTGTTGTTGAATAAGTTGTAGTGTCCTTCTTGCTTCTCCAGCTCACAGCACCACCATTCAACAAGTACACAAACCCTGAAGTTGACTTGTGATCATCTATGTCAGATTTGAAGTCTGAATATGTGTATCTTAAGACTTGGGAGATCATCATCTCCATAGATCAAGATATAATTTTGTATATGTCTTAGATACTTAAAGATATTCTTCAAAGCATTCTAGTGTTGTCCTCCATAGTAGGATTAGCAACGGCTTATTACTCCCATTGCATGACAGGTATCTGGCCGTGTATACATTACGGCATACACTAAACTTCCCACAACTGATGCATAAGAGCATCCAGCCATGGTTTTCTTATTCTCAATACTTTGAGGAGCCATCCCTTTAAATATGTGTATGTCATGTCTTAAGAGAAGGAAGCCTTTTTTAAAATTATACATATAGAAGTGTTCCAAGATCTTCTTAATGTATCCATGTTGAGACAATCTCATAATCCTCTTTTCTTTATATGGGAACAGCTTCAGACCCAAGATATAAGAGGCTTCTCCAACATCTTTCATCTCGAAGGTATGGGACAACCACACCTTAACACTAGTCATCATCCATGTATCATTCTCAACGATAAGGATGTCATCTACATAAAGCACGATGAACACAATGGTGTTCTCACTAAGCTTCTTGTACACACATGGTTCATCAGAATTCTAAACGAAATCATAATCTTTATGCTTTCATCAAATCTGATGTTATAGCTACGAGAAGCGTGTTTGAGCCCATAGAATAATTCTTCAATTTGCATACTTTGATTTCCTTGGTTATGAAGCTTTGGGGCTGCTCTATATAGATATCCTCCTCGAGGTATCCATTGAGGAATGCAGACTTGATGTCCATCTGCCAGATGTCGTAGTCAAGATACGCAGTTATAGCTAGTAGTACCCTGATGGATTTGAGCATAGCCAGAGGAGAAAATGTCTCATTGTAGTCGATGCCTTTTATCTGTGTGTAGCCCTTGGCTATGAGTCGTGCCTTGAAGATCTCTATATTCTCATCATGTCCCCTCTTTCTATTGAAGATCCATTTACCCCTACTGGATTTTCCCCCCTTTAGGTAGATCCTCTAGGGTCCATATACCATTCTCGTGCATGGAATCTATTTCAGACTTTATTGCTAGCATCCATCTACCCATGTCATGATCTACGAGTGCTTCATCAAATGAAGTTCGATCATTGTCAGTTTCACATGACACATGGAATCTGTGCCTTTCAGGTGGTATAACCACCCTCGAAATCCTTCGAAGAGGTAAGAGTGTTTAGTCTTCATTTACTCTTCAGTTTCTAGTTCAAGAATCTCAATATCCTCGGGGGATTCAATGAGTTCCTTTACTTCACTTTTGTCTTGACTCTTGAGGAAATCATTCTCTAAGAATTTTACATCTCTAAAAATGAAAACTTTTGAGTCTCATGGTCGTAAAGTTGGTATCCAATATTGTTCTTTACATACCAATAAAGTAGCACTCTCTAGTATGTGATTCTATCTTACTTGCGTCCATATTCTTCGCATAGACCAAGAAGCCCCAAATCCTCAAGTGTCTAACACTGAGTTTGATTCCAAACCAAAGCTCGTGAGAGGTTTTAGGTACAAATTTACGAGGAATCTTGTTAAGGAAATATGTTTCAGTCTGTACTGCATATTCTCAAAAACTAAGAGGTAAATGTACTTTACTCATCATTGAACAAACCATGTCCATGATGGTCATGTTGCATCTTTCAGCAACACCATTTAGTTGGGGAGTTCCAAGAGGAGTGAGATCGGATACAATTCCTTTTTCTTTGAGGTGTTCCTTAAATTCATCTAAGAAGTACCCGCTGCCTAAGTCACATCAAATCCATTTAATCTTCTTATCGGTTTAGTTCTCAACCAAAGCCGTGAATTCTTTGAACTTTTCAAAAGTTTCAAATTTATGATGGAATAAGAAGATAAACATGTATCGCGAATGGTCAAACAGTAAACGTCAAATAATATCGATATCCATTTCGTGTTGCGGTACTAAAGGGATCACATACACCGGTATGTATTAGGTCAAGAATACCTTCGCATCGTGTACACTTATTTTGAAAGGATGCTCTGGTCATTTTACCTCGAATGTATTTTTCACAAGTAGGTAAAATTTGGACCTATAGAAAACTAAGGGTCCATCCTTTATCAACCTATTAATCCTATCAACAGATAAATGATCCAGTCTTTGATGCCAAATCATATTTGAATGATTTTCGTCTTCTCCAAATCTTTTAGGATTTTTGTTAGTGAGTGTTACATTCATGACAGATTCATCAATGCACAATTCATAGAGTCCACCTGAAGTTAGAATACCAATTGCCGCCATGGTATAAAAAGGCTAGCCCCGAGGCGGTCGAGGCGGAACAGGGCGAGGCCTTTTAGCCTCGAGGCATACACCTCAAATGGTATTGATGAGGCGTACGCCTCATAAGGTCGAGGCGGTCCGAGGCGGAACGAGGCAGTCTGTGAGTCATTTCCTAGATTTTAAAGCATTTTCTAAAGTTTAAATTGTATTATTGGTAGTTTTAGATGCTTATAAAAATATAGTTGTCTATGATATATATTTACAAAATGAATGCTTGGAATTTTAAGTTTGTTCGTATTCATATTGAGCATTAAAGTTGTCTAATTTTTTCAAGAAATTCTTAATATTGCACTTTTAAATACACAATCCATAACGCTTAAAGATCTAGTGTTAAGAGAGGTGACATAATGAACGATGTAATATACCAACTAGAAAATAATATTAGATTCAAGGCATGTCAATGTTGTCATATTTTATATATTAGTCATATAACAAGTAAATCTAACCATATTTTTTATGCACCACAATATTTTTAGCGAAAAATATGTTATCTTTGATACTTTAATGACAATTATAGCAATGATTCTATTTTTGAATGGGTAGAAATTTAGTAGATAGGTTTATGAAATTCACATATCCTTTCTTTCACGTTCTTATCTTCATAATTTCATGATATATTACAATGTTATTATGTATGTCAGTTTAGATAATTTCATCAGTAAATATGTTTATTATATTTTTTGTAAGTATTTTCCTATACAAACTGAGGGTTATGCCTCGACTACCTCGAGACTACGCCTCGCCTCGCCTCCAAAGAAAGCGCCTCATTCCGCCTTTCATTTTTTTCAAACCTTGATTGCAGTATGTTTATTATAACAGTTTATGACAAGTTTCTCACAAAATAAAAACGAATATCAATTTCTAACTTAGATACATATAATAAGTTCTTTCTAACATCTGGAACATAAAGATATTCTTTAAGTACAAGGACTCGCCTACTAGATAATGATAGTTTGCATGTCTCGATGACGATTGCTGCAACAATTGCATCAGATCCTATCTGGATGACTATCTCCACTTCATCAATATTTCTACTTTTCTGAAACAGATGCAACAAATTGCATACATGAACAGAAGCACTAGAATCAATGATCCAACTACCTTCTTATCCTACAAAAAAATTGATTTCAATGATGAAAATAGATTTTATACCTGTTGGGGCTTTACTTTTGTCAGTGATTTTCAGGTATTCTGGATAGTTACGATTCCAGTGCCATGTTTTTTTCCAATGATGACAAACATCAATCTTCTTCGATGCTATCAGTGTAGAAGCATGAGAGGATGAGCCAACAGCTTGACCCTTTTTCTTTTTCTTCTGAACCTGACCCTTCTGAGCTACATACTTCCGACCGTGTTTCCCTTTGACATGTGCAACCATTGCACTGCCAGTGGGATTCTCTTTCTTCAAGGCATCCTCAGAGGACTTCAATGAAGATATAGCTCAGCGTTCGTCAAGTTCAGCTTATTCATATGGTACGATACTATAAAGCTATTGAAAGACTTGGGCGAAGACAGCAGAATGAAGTCGGACTGCATGTCTACATCCATATGTGCTCCAGGACATCTAGTTCAGAAAGATAACCAGACATTTTAATTGCATGCTCTCGAACCGAAGTCCCTTCATACATCTTGCAGCGAATAAGTTCTTTCAGGATATTGTAACGCTGAGCGATTTACATCACTGAACATCTCTTTCATATTCGACAATATATCCTAGGCAGTGTCCATGTCCACATGTTGCTTCTAAAGCACATTGGATAAAGACCTCGGAATATTACACCTAACCTAACCAATGAATAATCTTCATCTATTTTTCGTTGTATTTAACTTCTTCCAATATCGTAGTGTTTGCATGCTTGTTCTTGGTGAGCATATAACCAATGCACTCCACAGAAAGAACAAGCTCCAAATTACGAAGTCAATCTAAATAACTTTGAAATTCAATTCCCTTATTAAATTTTCAAAGCAAGAGATATACTTACTACTATATCTCTAGCAAGATATGTGATCTCCCTTCTACCTTTATTACACGTCAATAATATGAGAAAATGTAACTTAGGCAAAGGAAGCGATACTTCATTCCGCCTTGCAAGTCCAACTTGCATTTCTCAATTCGGTCTTTATCACCCAGGTCCACCACCCCTAAGGTGATGTTGACCCGTAATTAATTGAATCAACCGTCAACAGGAATAGAATTTGCTATGCGGGATTCGAAAAAAAATTGCTATGCTCAATTCAATATTGTCTCAATTATATGAGGAACAATATTGGGGACGCTACGCATACGGCCTTATTCTTTCGAGAAGCAAAGAGCTCGATCCATGTGTGCTTGTACGTCAGAGCTATAACTTCGCATAGGCGTCTCCAACGTACAATCCATGACAACGGAACCCTTCGCCTTGACAGGAGACCATGGATGTCATTTATATGATCCTCCATATCCCATTCAAATTTAATTAAGCATTATCAATCATATTCATTATGATTAATTCTTCCAAGAGAACTATTGCTTTATTTATAATAGACTGTTTATTTTAACTCGATCTAACTAATTTAATCATATAAATTAATTATCAATCCAATGCAACCAATAAACAATTAGGGTTTGCTTGATATTACTATATAGTATTAGCTCTCATAAGTACGTATTATTCTATTTTTTTAGTAATTAGAGTACAACTTGACGTACTCATATTACTCTTTCCTCGAAATAGATCCGGTCAGACACTCGAGTTATGTTAGGAGGGAACATTTCCTTGGCATCCAAGACGCTAATTAAGAAACCAAGCCAGCATACCCGGTCTAGACACTTTACTATCTCGATTCAGAACAATACAAGTTGGACCAATGTATTTGTGGTTTTATCGATCATTCCTTTGATGATTGGCATGATACTATATAGTATGCACTCATAAATCTTAGGCATCTTAAAATATTTTAAAGATCGTAAATTTATAATCATATCAAGCAAACATATTTGGTTTTGCATGTAAAAGTTGATCTATAACTATTGTAGGTTAAATTAGGGTTTTGTCATAAAACATTCATTCAATGGTGATTCATATTTGGATTCAAATATTTTCATATATATGTGAAGCATCAAGTAATCATGGTAAATACATTATTTCCTTGATTGAAATTGAATGATAAACACATTAAGAAAGTTCTTGCGATGATCCACTCATCTTCCGACCCATCTCCACTGAATATAGAATATCTAAGGCAAACGGAGATGGAATCACACGAAATAAACTCGAGTGGTTTGTCGGTTTAATTATCTACTTAATTAATGTGTTTCTAACATGTTTCATGAATGGAAAATAGTACAACAACAACAAAGCCTTTTCCCACAATTAAGTAGGGTCGGCTACATGGATTCTTCGCCTCCATTCAGATCTATCTTGAGTCAATCCCGGGCTTATATCCACAAAACTAAGATCCCTTCGTATGGTCTCTTTCCAACACTTCTTGGACCGTCCTCGCCCTCTCTTAGCCGGCTCAACATCCCAACCCTCACATCTCCTAACTGGTGCATCAGTTGATCTTCTTTGCAAATGTCCAAACCATCTTAAGCGATTTTCTCGCATCTTATCCTCGATCGGAGCTGCACCAACTTTCTTTCTGATTACATCATTCCGAATCCGATCGTTATGTGTGTGTCCACACATCCACCTTAACATTTTCATTTCTGCTACATTCATTCTTTGCACATGTTTATGGTTCACAGGCCAACATTCGGATCCATAAAGCATAGCAGGTCTCACGGCTGCTTTGTAAAACTTTCCTTTAATTTTTAAAGGAATTTTCTTATCACAAAGAACAGCAGAGGCTCCTCTCCACTTTAGCCAGTCGGCATTTATTCTATTAGTAACATCTCCATCAATTTCCCCATCATGTTGCAGAATAGATCCCAGATATCTAAAGGAATCTCTCTTCTAAATGTTATCGTCACCAATCTTCACCTCGATTCAAGAAAATAGTAATCAAAAATTAATTTGTTGCAGATACGTGATAACATGCAAAAACAATCATTGCAGGAACTTTTCGAATCTAAATTAATGCCCTTTTGATGCCAACCTTTAGTAAATATTTTAAGGACATATTTACTTATTTAGACATTCTAAATACATTTAAGTGTCCAAAATTCATTCAAACAATGCAGAAACATTAGCTTTTCATTTTAATGAAAAATGATTCGAAACAAGCATCATATACATAAAATACGAGTCTTCATGCATCCAATATACAAAACAGTGTTCCCTTGGATCATACTCAAGACCTTTGACCAAGGCTCTGATACCACTTGAGGGTTAGGGTTTAGGTCTTAGCGCATCATGAAAGTATAAAGATAGCATCACATGCGATCAAGAGCAACTAGTCATACTAGTTGTAAGGGGTAGCGGAATACATGATATGAGAACATTTTCGCATCGTTTCATGAAGATCACAAATGAGTAATAGAATTACCTATTTAAGTGTGTTTGTGATCGCGTCTCTAAACGAAGAGACCTCCTATCTCAAGTCTGATCCAATGAAGGATGTATTTGCGAGCGCGTGGATGAGACACGTGCTTCTCACAATCCAAGTTGACAATCCGAACGTGAAACCTCCTGATTTCGTCTCACCAAATCCGTAGCCTTCCTCGCGAGCGCGAAGCACCGAAGAAGGTAGAGATCTACTAGCAATAGATCCGGTTGCACAACAGCAGCGCGACGACGGTGATGCCCTGAACAACCACAAAGTGGATGGTCGCTGGGATTGATAAAGAACCTCTTGGACGTGTATGACAGGAAGAGAGAGAAAATTGTTGCTTTCAACTTGTATAAGAGAAAAGGCCGGGTCTAGCCATTCTATTATAACATATTAGATGGTGGAGATGCACTCCTAATTGAAATCAATAGGCATGATGTTGTTGCATAAAATTTGCAACACAATTAATCAATTTAAAAGAAAAGAAATATGTCAAATAATATTCAACGAATTTAAATTCAATTAAATCAATTCATATGGATTAATATGGAAAGGAGTGGATCCATCTTCCATAACAAGGGTGGACTGCTACCATGGAGAGATTCTCCATGTGGTCGTCCACTCCTAATAAGGAGAGGACTCCACCTCCTTCCAATTTTGATGAGATCTCATATATCATCAATTATTCCACATGTGCAACAACTATTATTGCTTCAATTCTCACCAAAATAATTCCAAATTATTTTGTGATAATTTCTATCATGCAATTGACAATTATGAATCATATTCAATTACCCAATATAAAATGTAATTTACATTTACAATTAATTGTACAATGTAAATCCAATTCATATTAACATTTAACTTGTAAATCCTATTTACAATTAAATCTCTCCATGATATTATAAATCATATTTACAGTATTTATGATTATTGTGGATAGTGATATCCATATTAATCATATCGTTGATAATTAAATCTCATTTAATTATCTTAGATGACTCTTCACATGTATTCAAATAATATGAATCACATTCACATTATTTATGATAATTAAATCATATTCAATCATCAATTTTCCAACGCTCGGATATATTATCAACAATAAAACTATTCTTGAACTCATTCAAGAAAAGTGTACCTTCTTAGTGGATACTTGGAGATAAGGATAGGGCGATTGTGCATTCGATGTATAGTGAATTGGATATTGAAATCTTATCTCATATTCAGATCTAGGTGACCTCTCAAAGATGTTAATTAAATCTAATCTTCTGATTGTATCCAAATCACATTAAGATCAATGTCCAATATTTAGACTAACATCATATTACTAATCTTCTAAGAAGAGTCACTAAAATCCAAACTTGTTGCATCACTCCCTCGTAATGGAAGTGTCATGGTTATACAATCGTTTACGATCAAAGCATCCTCGAGTATTCCGAATACGTGTACATCCTGCATAATGGAAGACCTTGAATAGACCCGAAATTTTAGATCGTATTTGAATTGTCTTCTTCAAGGTTTTATCATTAAGTTTCTCATTCAATCATTGGGATTGGTATCGATCATATGCTTTCCAAAAGCATAATCATACCTGCAAATTCTGTCATGCTTCCAAAGCAAGACAACCATACATGGAATTTGGTTGGCCCTAATATCTCATGAGTGAGCTCATGTCTTCCGGTTGAGTAGTAAATACGTATGATCCCTTTGAGAGGTCTCATATGCCCTTGTATGCAAACCAGGTCACCGGTGTATAGACCTTGACAAGCTCATCAACTTAATGGTCTGCCTAATTTACATACTTAGACGTATTGTAATACATATGTCACCGGTCAGAGGATGTGTGCCTATATCGTGACAGCATACGACATAGGTCTTGGTTATCTCGATCTCGTTAAGTCAACTCTTTGATCTAGCTTATCTGACAACTCCGAATCTCTATTCCTATGCGGTAGACATGTATCAAGAGGTCGGTCAGATGTCAGCCTTTAGAGAAGGATTGTCATCTCCTTTTTAGGCTGGAGATCCTTTCTTACCAATCATTTGAGAGTGCTTGATGAGTCCTCAATCTAACATCCAAGCACCAGCCTCTATGATACAACCATTGAATTAACAGATGTATGATTATTATATGGCCATGGTACATAATCATAATTGTACTAAGGGACCTTATAAGTGCATTCATTCATTTAATCTAAGATAGGGAGTGAAATAAATCGACAATTTTATTGATATATTAAAAGATTACAATAATATTTATTTTAGAAATGGTTCGCCCGGGACTCGCATGTCAAACACCCGTGCACTCCCCACAGCACCTAACACAGTAAACTCTGAGAGGTTGTAGCCTTGTAGGTTCCCAAAGAGCATCAAAGATGATCAATCCAGTCGCAAATCTTTGTCTCTTGCATCAACACAATGTCACAACTCCACCCGTATAAGAGAGACTCACGTGATCTTCTTATTTATGGGTCTCCTAGTCCCCTAACATTCCATGTAAAAATATGTAGACCAGTTTTCCTCTCCCGTTGCAAGGACTACACCGGTCATCTGAGCTATACTTTTTCTCAACACCATCTGGGTTGCAGGAGACACAGCCAACACCTGTTGTGTCACCCCTTCCATCTTCCATGGAATCCCTAGACCTCCTTTCTCCCCCACCCCACTTTCTTCTTTCTCTTTTTATATCTTTTTCCTTTCCGACAACGCAAGTCATTTCCTGACGACGAGCTTGATGAGGCTGGAGTTGCATGGAATCCAGTCCTCGAGACCCCAAAAGGAATCACATAAAGAGGTTGAACAGGTCAAACCAACAACTGTGGAGGAACCCCCGTCTCTATGCTTCTCGACTTGGGGCTGCACAGGTCCTACACTTGCATCCTCCTTCTGAAATGGATCTCCCAAGAGATATGCCCCATTCCTAAGCAGGGGCAGCTTTACCAAATCTAAGAAGTTAAGTGGATCTGACAGTTTTGATATCCGAAAATAAGTCGGCCCAAAAGGTGTTAGTAAAGGATCTGAATCTCCAAGGGTACAATGCAAATACGAAAAAGCAAGTAGCCTTTTGAACTGAGTCTGATTTAAAAGGATCCGAGACCCCCTGCATATACTTTCAAAAAAGAAGGCTAATACTCTAAAGAGCAGCTTCGGGAAATTCTCCTGAAATGGTTGGGCCTCGTCAATCTCCACCTGCTTCAACTTTTGAAATTCAAACTTCGGAATTCTCCTCGCACATCTTGCCGCAACCTCTGCAGGTGACTCCACCGCCATCGTCATCAATGTTAACTCTGCTGGAAAACTTTCCCCTCCGCTTTTACCTAAAGCAAAGGACTACGTGACTTGACTATCTGAAAGCTGTTGTGGCGGAGGTGACGTCACAATCTTTGCTAAGCAATGGAAGGTAGTTCAACCCACGCTCAAAGTGCACATGAACTCCGCCGACATCGCTCTTGTTCCAAAGAAAGAAATCAGCGTATCTGAAACAGATGCTTATGGTGGACCTCCGATACCCTTCCCCACTCTCGCAGCATCAATTGCAGCCCTTCCATCTTTCGTAATAAGAAAGGAGCACCGGTGATTCACAAAATCAAAAGTATTGAGCCTTTTTGTTCACCATCGGTGAAACTCGAATGCCTCCAACGAACTCGCTCCCTTGGGCCAACCAACAGTAACAGCTTTAGCAATTCCTTTTCATCAAAAAAAAAAGCTTTAGCAATTCCTTCGACGAAAGGCCTCTCGCACAAAGGAGGTCGTCATCTAGAGGAAATACATCTCCTTGGAACTCCACACACAACGAGGGCCCCACCTCTACCATGAGCCGACTTGTATCTCCCAGCTCGCCAAGAACCACGCTCATGAGCATCTCTAAAGGTGGTGGGAGGAGTGTGTCTCTCCTTACTGCAGCCACATAAGTCTTCTTGATTTTCCGTTTCGAAGAGGATTGTTTTCTTTCCACCATTGTCTCCATAGATTTTTTCTTGTTCGTATCCAAGCACTTCAAACCAAGCGGACAGGAGGCAACCCAATGTCCTCCCTTTCCACAACAGAAGCACAGCGGAGGAGAGGTGCACGACAATGTGCGGTGGCCATGAGTGTTGCATCTAAATCATCGAGGTTCCACTTCCAGCTTCCTATAGGATACCTTCTCCCAACCTTTCTCGTTATCTCCCGCAACCCGATCCTCACTTAAACCAATTCCCCTTCCTTTCTCCCTCTAGACCCAAAGATCTTTCGATTTCTTCCCTTTTTATGGGATATCTCCCATCCCTTCTCCTCCCTCCCCTCTCTCTCCCAAACCCCCCTCCCTCCCTCCCTCTCTTTCTCCCTCTTTCGTCACATCATCTTCTCGGGGTGAACGATTTTCAATCTGACCCGAGAAGTGGTAATATATACCACATACAATGAAGATAATGGTACCATACACGAGATCTCAAACAATTTACTGAGTCACATTCTCAGGATAAGAATGTGACCATATCTTTCAGACCTATCATGAGTTGATTCATCTTACAAGAGGGAACACGTTTTGCAGTACTACTCGCAATCGAAATTGAAGGCATCAAGTGGTTATTACAATTCATTGAGGCATGTTTGCACATGTGAGTAAAGAAGAGAGCATGGAAAGAGACTAAATCCTATCTAGTATGCACCACCAAACACATGATCAAATGATAATAAGTACCATGTGACCAACTCCCGAGGAGGCATACAACATGCTTAGTCGCCTCAATATCATCCAGCAGCATGAAGATGACCACCAATCAAAAGCTTCGATGAAAGCAATATCACTAGACAAGAGAGGAGTCAAGGAAATGAGAAGCACTTTCATAATAAGATGACTATGAAGCTTGCAAGCTCTCTTGTAAAGGTGGTTTCTAGATTTCATTTTATCCCATCCTCAAGATTCCTTCCCCTCTCTCTTTAAAAAAAGAATTACAAGCAGCTTTGATGTTGTTAGGGAGGAGATTTGCTGTTGAGGTGTTTTTTTCACAACAGTCACTGTGGAAGATATCTAGGCCATCAGTATCTAAACAATCTGGCATGGCATACTAACATTAAATTATTACTTCCATGTTATGTTTCCCACCACTCTTTTCACATCGCTGCCAACCTTAACCTTGTATCAACGATGTTAGAACATTGTCATGAAATTGCAATTTTTTACCGATACCAACACATTTTCCCCCATGTTTATTACATTTCATTGACGAAGTGACACTTTGTTGTCGTGCGATTGCATTTGGTTTTAGTATTTAGATGATACTCACCTTCAACATTAACCTCATTACAGCTTCTACTAAAATTTAAATACATGGAAGAATATTTATTGGCTAAATATCACCGGCACACACAAAATTAGAACCACCCCCTCTTCAACGGTGAGCTTCCACAATATGGATATGACAAGTAAAAGGCATTTAAGGTAAGTGGGAAGTCCAAGGCACAAGAGAGAAGAGAGAGATGGAGGGAAAGGGCAAAGAAACTGCCGGCAGTTATAGCATCGTCAAAAGGTAGAAATGGTAGAGGCTGACATACACAAGATTAGAACCACCCTCTCTTCAATTGTGTGTTTCCACGATATGGATATGACAATTAAAAGGCATTTAAGGTTAGTGGAAAGTCCAAGGCACGAGAAAGAGAGATGGAGGGAAAAGGCAAGGAAACTGCCCGCGGCTGTAGCATCGTCAAAAGGTAGAAATGGTAGAGATAAGGTAAGGAAAACAGTGAAGGGGATAACCAGAAGGTCCCACTGCTTTAACTCCGTTTCAATGTTAGATGTTGTATGGACTTGGAAACATCTCAAGATTCAAGCATGATCAAGATCAACAAGTGCGTGATTTAATAAAGAGGTCAGATGGGAAAACATGTAAAAGGGATTAATTTTGCAAGGACATTCAAGCAAACATGGAATTTGCACGGATGTCTTTGCAATTGAAAAAAGGTCTGTAAGGGTACTATGTCAAAATATCTCTTATAGATGAAGAAAGGTCCGTGAGGGCATTATGTCAAAATAGCTCTTGTAGATATCTTCGTATGATATAAGACAATTATATTTTGGCTTTCTCCAAGTGTGCACACATTCCTACCAATGATGGTAGGGGACTTGGTGATTTAAGCTGTGGATGCACTTAGTAAGATCTCTTTTAGGGCCACGCCCGCCATGTTGAGAATGCAGTTCCTGTTGATAATGCTTGGATTGCTTAGGACGTTAGAAGGTGTGCCTAATGTAAGACCAGTTTTTGAAGTTTCAATAGGACTGAATAATTGCTAAACTCTACCAGACAATCCATCCTTGACTTTTTAAACAAAAACGCTTTTGAGCAGATTACATAGAATCTCCCAAATTTGGGGTCTATATCAACAGAGACCCTGGTAAAAAAATCAGATATTCTATGCCTAACATTTTAATGTTGGTAACACTTTGTTAATGATGGCATAGCTTCCATTAAAATGACAAAATTAGCCTTACTGACAAAATTCGCTTAATCTAAGGTTTTTGATAAATACTATCCAATGAGGTACATGTCATTATTGTTATAACTGTGGTTTAATAGATCAAGAGCAATAAGCCATGACGAACACGGAAGGTTTTATGTGGAATCCTAATCCGTGAGGAGCGAGATGAAACCATGGGAAAACACCTCAAAGGACGGATACTTCTATTTCTTTCTCTCAATGACTATAGAGGATTGGGGCTTTTTATATAGCTCCACTGACTCTCCATAATCCCACTCACAGATGATGCGATAGTAATCTCATGGTGTGGTAATTGGATCCTGGAAAGGTCCAATTACCGACCTATGTCATTCTCCAACACCCCTTTCAAGTTGGAGCATGCAATGCTCAGCTTGGATAAATAGTAAGAAAATACAAACTTGCTCGTTGAATACATGACATTATGAATCATAATGACTCAACACATACTATGTTATATAGCTCCACTGACTCTCCATAATCCCACTCACAGATGATGCGATAGTAATCTCATGGTGTGGTAATTGGATCCTGGAAAGGTCCAATTACCGACCTATGTCATTCTCCAACACCCCTTTCAAGTTGGAGCATGCAATGCTCAGCTTGGATAAATAGTAAGAAAATACAAACTTGCTCGTTGAATACATGACATTATGAATCATAATGACTCAACACATACTATGTTGGTTGTTGAAGATGGTGCTTCGCATGCCATACTGATGAGAATGAACTAGAGGTTTGGCCTCTGTAATGAGTCTTTGTTGTTAAAACTTGTAGGGGTGAGATGTTGTAGTCTATGGGGGGATCTATCGTCAAATGCGTGTTTCTTCATGTTATGGTAATATCCATACGTAGATCTCTGCATGAGGGTCGCTCTCTTGAGGCCTCGAAGTGGGTTCTCTCTTTTAGGAACCTCGAAAGGATATAGTACTACAGTTCACAATCATTAGAGTCTTCATTGCATGCATTGAGTTGGCCTCTAAGTAGAATCTCTGAAAACATGATACTTTTATCTCACTAAATTAAGCTCATTGATTTTATTTTGTACCCAAATGAATCGCATGAGAGCTTGATGGATTGTATCATAATCTAGATCTAACTTATCAAAAATCACCCGATTCCAACTTCAAATGACGAAATTATGAGCTTTTAAGTAAAGAGAGGTGAAATCTGGACATTTCAGCATGAGATTCATCTAAGGATACACAATGCCCTATAAAAAGACGCATGGACAGCCTTCGAAGAACCCTACCAGCCACTTCTTTCACCTCTGCCTTCCGTTCTTGCCCACGCTTGCTAGAGAGTTGCAAACGACCAGCCAAAGTTCGTTACAGGTGGCTGAAAACCAAACCCTTGGTGTAGGAGCATCTTGGCATAGTGCTATGTGAGGCTCTCATATCAAAACAATAAGGTGGGACCCTCTCTTATGTATTCTTCACTTTCTTTATTGGTTAGGGAAACTAATCACTTCCTCGTATGGTCTAGAGACTACTGTGAGCATGAGGAGACACGAAAACAACTAGGATCATGAAAAGTTCACATGGGTGCCCCATATGCAAGGTAATAACCTCCCTCCCTTTTACTTCCCATGAGTGCATATGTGTATGTATTAAAATTTAAAATTCAAATGACTAAGATCAATAGATGCATATAACAATTAGGTTCATTCAAACCCCAACTTTTCATATATGAACCATACTCGCGTAAAACATATCTCTATTAGTATAGTTTGAATGCTCCACTTTAAAGTGAGTACATTTGATTGGAGTTCATATGCTCTAGATATGTGGCTTTCGATTGAGGCATACAGGTGGTCAGGATTGGCTATTCTCTTGGCACTTGTGCACCTTCTGATTTTTGATGTATTTTTTCATATTTTTATTGAACTAATCCAATTAGAATCAAGTCAATTAGAGTTAGTATGCACTCCATAGAAAATTGAGAAAATTCTCTACCTATTTCATAATTGTATAGGTCAACTGTATATGTAAAGATGAGGCTTTTTTTAGTTCTTTTATGGAATTTTCTTCATTTGACTTATTTATATACTAATATAGTATAATTATCCTATTTTTATTTGCCAAGTATTTTGGATAGTCTTAGTATCTTATGGGACTAAAGTGTATAATTTCTTAAGAATTTAGACCCCAAATTTAAGGATGATGTAAATGAATCATAGATTCATCGTTATCATGTCGTTAAATATCATCAGTGTTGTCGAGATGGCAATACCTATACCTCTGACATTGTATTTTAGGATTTTGTGACAATATTTCACCAATTTTTGCCCAGTTACATTGAAATGTGAAATACCCTTGGTAAATTTTTCAGAATTCACCCAATATGTCAAAAATTTCTCCTAAGGTCTTAAAGTCAAAGAAATTTTGAAGTATTTTTTAAGGTTCCTTGTTCAACCAAAAAAATGTCATTGACGTTTCACAAGCTGTCAATTTTAAGAAACTGTTATCCTCAACTTGCTCATATACATAGTTTTAAAAGGTGTCACCTCGACACGGTGAAGTGTATGCCTTGATGCAACGCACTGCTTTTTCGCTTCAAGACGTGCACTTCAGGCCTTTGTTATGAGGTGTGTATCTGTGAGATGGTTTCAAGGCGTTGAAGCGTCGAGGCGAAACGGAGATGCAAACCTTATTAAAATGGTCGTTTATGGACATTTTTTCTTTGATAATGACATCATGTGATCCTCAAATAAGGTCAATTGAGTTGTTATTTTGTAAAGATACATACATCATAGCCACAATAGAAAAAGTTCACGTGATGTTGGTATTTTTACTGCAGTATTAACATCTTCTAACATATGAAGATTTTATTCTATGTTATCTCAAGGGGGTAATGTTAATAGCGCCATCTTTGACATTATCTTTTTTTAATAGTTTTTCAATCATATCTAGAATCTACATGTCAACTTACTAATTTTATCGAACTACAAATACATGTATCTAAATTGATATGTTTTTGTCGGAACATTGACAGATTTTCAAGCACCCAATGTGTGTAAAAGGATGCCTGTGGTTCCTAAATGTAATATGATATCAGCGATAAAAACTGTAGCTAATTATATTGAGTGATGTAGTTTGGTGTTGTTTGATACGGATATGGTTTACTAACTTTAGCAAGTATCAAATAATATACTTATTCATTATGTATTAACATAATCTGTTTAATATACACTATCTATTGTTTAATGATATAACAGCGTCTAGTAGCATAGTTTGTTTAATAAGCGTCTAGTAGCATAGTTTGTTTAATAATCTCCATTGTTCATTCTTAGTATTTACCAACAAGTAGTAAATGATATGCATATTGTTAATTTATTTAAAAACGAATAATGATAGGTTCTTTCATACCAATTGATTTGATTAATGTGTGATAGTGTTATTTATGAATCTTGAAAAATATAGGCTATAACCTATACTTATTTACTCTTCAAAAAAAATTGAAAAGTTATTATAGATATTTTTGCTCCATGATGTTAGCATATTGATATTAGCGTTTGTAGTCCAACGGTTAAGATAATTGCCTTCCAAGCAATAGACCCGGGTTCGACTACCGGCAAACGCATTTGGAATTTTGTTGGCCTGTGAACCATAGACATGTGCAGAGAATGGTTGTAGCAGAAATGAAAATGCTAAGATGGATGCGTGGACATACATGTAAAGATCGGATTCGGAATGATGCAATCCGAAAGAAAGTTGGTGTAGCTCCGATCGAGGATAAGATGCGAGAAAACCGTTTAAGATGGTTTGGTCATTTGCAAAGAAGGTCAACTGATGCACCGGTTAGGAGATGCGAGTGTTGGGATGTTGAGCCGGCCAAGAGAGGGCGAGGACGGCCCAAGAAGTGTTGGAAAGAGACTATACGAAGGGATCTTAGTTTTTTTGATATAAGTCCGAGATTGACCCAAACATATCTGAATGGAGGCGAAGAATCCATGTAGCCGACCCTACTTAATTGTGGGAAAAGGCTTTGTTGTTGTTGTTGTTGATGTTAGCATATTGCAACTCAAATGCTTAAATTGCTTATAAGTTGTACCTTTTACTAGGGTAAAATTGCTTTGAATGTGTTTCCAACAAAAATTTATATTATCATAATTCCAATTTAGTGTACTTTACCTTAATTTTAATTTTTTTTCTAAAAAACTGAGGCTTACCTCACCTCATATACAGGAAAACAACCTCAGAATGCCTTAAGTTCTTTTAAATTTTGCTTATATATTAATATTCCATGGATGACTACCATTCTCTAATAGCCATCCTTTGATTTCAAAAACAAGTATGAGAGAATATGATCCTAGGCATGGTCCCTTAAAAAGTATGCTTCTCTAGAAAGTTTAGGACCTTTTCCAATGAAAGTGTTATTATATGATAAGGAACGTGGGAAGAAATCCCTAAAATTCCACCTCTATGATACCTTTTTTACACAAATATGCCCATGAACAACACAAGACAGGATTATTTTTGAAAAACCAACACAAGACACAAGTCACACAACATAACTCGATGTATGATGTTAGGTCGACGTTCTACTCTACAGGTGAAGTGATCCAATAGGGAAGTTTTCAAACGGTTTTGTTAAAAAAGAAATCACACTCGTGCATAGGCTATACAGAGAAACAATAATCCAATATTCCTAGAAGGGACTACTAAAACAACACCATCACGAAGTATGTAACCGGATCCAAGAGAGAAAACTGCCATCTACAAACCAGATCCGAGAGAGAACTCAACTAACATCTACACCGCATTACTCTTAACATGAGTTTTTTAGAAAGCTAATACAAAGCCTTTACTAGATTACCTTTTTACGTCCGCTCAGTACCTATTGTTTAATGATATAACAGCGTCTAGTAGCATAGTTTGTTTAATAATCTCCATTGTTCATTCTTAGTATTTACCAACACGTAGTAAATGATATGCATATTGTTAATTTATTTAAAAATGAATAATGATAGGTTCTTTCATACCAATTGATTTGATTAATGTGTGATAGTGTTATTTATGAATCTTGAAAATATAGGCTATAACCTATACTTATTTACTCTTCAAAAAAAATTGAAAAGTTATAATAGATATTTTTGGAAGTATACTAGAATTATAGAATTAGGACATACTTTGCAAAAAAAATCTGAGTAAACAAGGTAGGAAATGACAAGAGGATGGCAAAATCGAAGAAAACATGAGAAAATAAGCGTGTTTGTGCATGCATGCATGCGTGGGAGTGTCATCTGTGTGCACTCGTGCATGTGTCCACATACATATATTGATATATACTATGGATGCTCACCAAAATGAATACCCGCCTTCTTTTCTCCTACAGAAAGGACAGCACAACATTTGCTTATACAAAAGGAACTGTGTTACCTGGTGAAAACTAAAGCCTGAGTTTCTTTTTCAGAAAGACATGGCATGTTAAAGTTCACATTTATACTATTACGACCTGATTTTACTCAGCTCTACCAAATATAATTGGTTGTTTCTTACAGGAAAAATCAAGCACAGAACCTATCAAACAAAATTAAGCTTGTTTGTGACACTTATTCAGACCGGCTAAAATACATGTATAGTAAGATATGATTTTTTTTTAAAGCCAAGTAAGATATGTATAGTAAGATATGATTTCTCAATCAATGCCTAGTTATTTATTAATTATGTTTTCCTTTTAGGGTGTTTTTCTTCTTTTAGGCAAAATGCTCAGTTTGGGTCGATTGAGATAGTTTTCCACTTATTCTGTGAATCTCCAACTCAGCTTGCAGACCACCATGTCATGCTAATTCCTTTCCATAATGGACAGCCCAGTTGGTACAAGTTTTTTGAAAAATTTTAACATTTCTTTTTCTTTGAATTTCTAAAATCTCAGTTACATCACCGAACATGAAATTTCATGGAAACGGTACAAATTTCAATGTAATCAAAACCAGCAATAAGATAAATAATAAGTATACCTTGCTTCAGTGTACGTTGGAAGTAGTGCTTCAGCAGACTTTCCACTCCATTCATCATCATCGCTATCAATAGTCTCCTTTGGCAATTTAGTCTGGAAACTCATTCTTCTAGGAACGTAGACATTGAAGTAGTAACTTGCTATGTCCTGCCCAGTTTTGGAAGGAAAGGATCTCAATGCATTGTACCAAAAAGTTTTGTTCTCTGAGATAGGGTTCACTATCACGAGATTGTCAAAGTCCCTTTGTTGATCCCAACTCCATAGATTAGAAACTTCTTCACCCATATTCTCGAAACCCATATCAACAAATGCAAGTCCCAGTTCACATTTCAGCTCGATCCTTGTCATTCTCACATGATAGCTGGTGCAAGTTGTGGAACTTGGAGAGCAACAAGAGCAGAAATCAGGCCTTCCTCTTCCAATGGGCACTTCGCTTCTTTCCCTGCTTTTACCTTGTATGGGCCACAATCTTGTCCCTAACCACCTTGATTCACACTTTTGGTCAGTGTCTGCCATATTTTTCCAGTTTGATGGGCCTACCCACTCAGGGATTTCAGCTTGAAAGAAAGGTCCAATAGGAACTCGTTTTCTTAGGACATCACTTCCACCCAGTTTGAGTAAACCGAGTGTTCTCCCTGACCTCCGCCTGGGTTGATTAAACATCTCAGTAGTTTCATTCAATCCATTAGCATATTCACAATCGCTGTTAATATATGAAACTGAGTGTGTGGAAGAATGAGAGTTGGTAAACTCTGCTGATTCACCACTTAAAAATTGTTTGCCTTTCCGTTTTTTCTGAAACATGGCATGCAGAAAATCATGTTGGAGAACAAAGAAACCAAATCAACATGGCATGGAAAACACAAAAAAAAGGATAATTCAGGGAACAATAATTGAAAATAACTTTGACACTGAGATAGAGGAATTAATTGACTTCCAAGTAGGAGTTTTTTGGGGGGAAAAGGGAACACAGAGTGGTGCCTCCCCACATTAAGTATTAACAAAAAGACTTGTCCAAATACAAAATCCAAGACTCTATCTTGGCACAATTGACAGCATCCTCAACATAAAACCGATTCTCACAGGAAACAGCGCCATTTCAAGCCAGCCAAAATGCCCACACAAAAAAGAGACTTAATCCGCACTCCCATATCTAAATCAAGTGACATCAAGGGAGTCCAGAAACTCTCCAATCCGGAGTAATCAATCCACACAATAGATACCTCCGTCCAAACCCTCCTTGTGTTCGCAAATAAAGAAAAGATGCTCAATATCATCGAGGTTGCCGTCAGTCTGTCACATAAAGGGCATGCCACATTCATATCTTGGGAGAATAGCCTATGGGTGGGGGTGTGCATGGAGACTGGGTTGGATGGATAACCAGTCCTATCCACATGCGTTGTCCCTAAACTGGTTCATATCTAATACAACTTTACAGAGGGTATTCGTTATATTTTGACCCGTGAGATTTGGGGCTCCAACCTAATCATAGTTGGACTTGGATACCCATGGGTTTCCCCAGAAGCTTGACCCATGCACCCATATCCTAACATGGTAACATCTAGGTGTGCACACTCCTACTTCTCCCCCCTCCTTCAATTCCCTCAGCCTTGCCACCATTGATGCATCTCTCCATTGAAAAACGCTCATTCGTTTTCCTCTCCTTGCCAACTTCTCAGATCTTAGGTGCCATATATGTTGCATCATTTTCCTTCTCTTATCATATATCTTCGGCTAATCAGAAAGATATTTTTTGTGTTTGTTTGATTTGAGATTTCTGGTGGGTCTAAACTTGATAGTGAAACAGGGAAAATTGGATAAATTTATTTGCAAGTTACCGAAGAATGTGGAAATTGCAGTTATGATGTTCAGTTTTTGTTGTTTCAGTTGCAAAATTTTAAAAATTTCAAACGCCCGAACAGTCTTCCTAACCATAAATATAAACCATTGTTTTTCTTAATATGTGATCCCATGCAAAGTGATTTGTCTGTAATGGATGATTAGGTGGTTTTCAGGTGACTTGGAGATGCTTGCAGGACTTGGATATGTCCTTTTGAGATTGACGTTGATGAAACCAATTTTGATTTGAGACTTATGTTCACTGCAACTGGATTCCTAGTATGGTTAGTGTTGGAGTATGTGTTATGTGCGTCATGGGTTGTAGCAGGGTAAATGGATCCTGAAGAAGATCCATTTACCCCATCCACATGTTCAGTCCCACATCGTCCAGTGGTGGGATTTGGAGGCTCTGGAGAGGCTATTTAAGGAGCCCCAGACCTCCTGTATCCATTGAGAAAGTGCAATGCAACATACGCCCCTTTGAGGGCTTCTCTCGTGGTTTCATCCCGCTCCTCACGGAGTAAGGTTCCACGTAAAATCATGGTATTTCCATGTCTATCTTTCTGTTATTATGCTCTGTTTTATCATTCCGCTGCCGCTTCCGATTTTCTAACATGATATCAGAGCGGGTCGATTCTCGAGGAGTTTTGGTTATGTATTTTTATTCGAGATTCATTTTTTTTAGTTCATGTTCTTAAAGATTTCGTGAAGACTATTGTTCTGTTCAAGTTCATGCTATGTTCCAGAGTTTTTGTTTTTAGGGTTCTCTAGAACCCTAGATCCGTCCTCATCCTTCGATCTGTTGTGCGATCACGGCTATTTCCAAGCTGCATGAGTTCTGCAGAAGATCAAGCGCCATATCTCCAGGCGCCCAGGTCACACGCGCAGCATCTCCTCTCCGCTCGCATACACGTACAGATGCGGAAGCCCCTGCGCGCATCTTTTGAATGAGGAAAGCATCAAGACGGCAATTCCCGAACCTGTGCATCTCCTGGTTCTGAAGATCGCCATCAGACAACCATTAGTCGTGATCTGAAAGCACATGGTTTCCTTAAGTTTATGTCTTATTGGCGGCGTGAACATCTCCCGGAACCCTTGATGTTGCTACTCTACGCACGAAGGTGCTGGGAGAGGAAGCAGTCCTATGGCCCTAGGATGATGCTCCAGCACCTCCTACGTACACGCACTCGAAGTCAACATCCTCACGCAGCAGTCGTGGCTAGGGTGCACATGGATCGGATAAAATCCGTAATCCGATCCAATCCGATGTTATGGGATTGGATTGGTTTGGTTTTGTCAAGTCAATGGATTGGATCGGATTGGGATTTTGAAAATCTGTTAAATTATGGATTGGATTGGATCATTACCCAAACCCAATCCGATTCAATCCGTTAATTTGTTAAAAATAAATAAATACTATATAAAATATTCAATCATACATCTAGTGCAGATTATATAGTTAAATGTAATTGAACCCCCTTTACTATATCTAAATATCTAAATCTATCCTCTTTTCTTTTTAAATCCTGAAATTATCCTCTTGCATTCCAACTTTCCAAATACCCGCCCAAGTTTATTATCTTTTCACTTTTCAAAAAGCTAAATCCCACTCAAATTGCAAATTGCCCACCCGTAAGGACTCCACCCACGGACATAAATCCCTCCCGTTTCCAAAATCCCAGATCGCAAGACCCCCACCATCCTCTCCGTGACAGCGTGACCTAACTATCTCCTCGCCCCAACCGTAAATTCCTCCTCCCTCCCCTCTGTGACCTAAGTTCTCCCCCCAACAGCAGCTCGCATCCGCAAGCCACGAACCCACCCTCGTGGACGGTGCATGCAACGAAATAATCTTCCTCTCCCTACGGCGTGGTAGTCTCTCGCGGTGTAGTACTAACTCGGCTCGTCCCTCCTTGTGCATCAACATCCCTGTGGTACCGATTCCCTCGCGCATCACTGTAAATCTGTGGTGCATCCTCCTTCCCACGGAGCATCTCCTCTGTATATCCAGTTTTCAGTATGACTCATTTGATCAAAATCTATGTATTTTCAAATATCCAGCATCTGCTAACTTGGTTTCTCTCACTACTTACGTCCATTTGATGCAAATGAATATATTTAGCCTTGTCAAACAACATTAAAGGATCAAAACTAAGATACAGCTACCTCGACCTCACCTGCAGCCCCTAACAGATGACCAATCATAAATTTGGTAGAAATTACTTTTAGCTACAAAAACTACAACTATATATCCTAAATCTGTATATATTTCACATTATTTAAGAAATATTTGTGCCTCATAAACACCGTAGGAAGTTCCATGTACCTCATGATTTTCCCTAAAATATTGTATGAGAGCTTTGTATTCTTTCATGTCTCCAGATTTTGTTAAGGTAGCATGAGCATTCACGTAATTGACACCCTCCCCTGGATACTCCTGGTGGAGATAGGGCCCTTTCTATACATAGAACAATTCCTGCACCTGGGTGGTTAAATTAAATAGAACATCTAAATCATCATATAAGGGTATTAATAATTTTTATCAAGTGAAGTCTATATCATCTACCATCAGGATGATATATGCACTTGATCCTCATATATGTATTTTCAAGAAAAATATGCAGTTTCCCAAATGTCCACTTTCTAGTTTTAGTCACATGTAATGTATATCTTAACTTTAGTTGTTTAAGCTTATTAGTATCTCTCTATAAAATTATACGGAGAGATATAATCTAAAGTGTTTTCCTTCGAATATTTATATCAATTTTTTGCTATTTGATCTTATTAGAATCTAGTTTATTATATCGCTTAGGAACTATATCAGCCACTGAAGATGTAACTGGAAGCAACCAACCTACTCCTCAAAGTACACCAAATGAGACAAACACATCCGAAGTTCAGATTATGTATAAGAAACCAAACAAACCAGCTTCTGATGTTTGGTCACATTATACAAAACGAAAAGTCAAAAGTGCCGAGACCAGAGCTTTCTGCAACTCTTGCAATACCATCAATGAAATATCGAGGTCTAGTATTCTACAAACTTGATCCTAGATTATGTGGTGACAATATGTGAGTACTAAAAATCCGATCCAATCCGATCTAATATGTAATCCGATGGATTGGATTGGATTGGATTTATATTTTCAATGGATTGGATCGGATTGGAAAAAGTTAAAATCCGTTAAGTGTGGATTGGACACGGATTAAGGTAGAATCCGATCCAATCCGATCCATGTGCACCCCTAGTCGTGGCCCCTGAAACCCTAAGCAGGGTTGGGCTCTTTCATCATGATTCGAAGGAGGAGCCTCCGTGGTGGCATCCAGGCCTAGCAGGCGGAGCCTCCAGAACACCTCTACAGATCCTCCTTTTGAAGAAAAGCTCCAGACGGCGGCTCCAACATCCAGCGACGACGTCGCAACCCCAGCAACCTCCACGCGCCCCCCCTCTGATCGCGCGTACATGCGCTTGGCGGCGCTCCTTCTCAGGCGAAGGCGCCGCTATCCCAGAGGCATCTCGTACCAGGCAGTAGTCTTCGGCGGCGTGGAACTGTTGGTCGCGTCGCCCCTCCATAAGCCATTGCGATCCCTCCACTTCGGCGGCGTGGAACTGCTGGTACCTTGCTGGCCGCGACGCCCCTCCATAACGACGAGCCCTCGCGATCTCCTACAGCGGCGCGTCTCCAGGTCGATTCCCCAGCCGCATCGATGGCGGCGCCAGAAAAAAAGGGGAGGGGGCGACATCGTGCGTGTTGAGGGTTACGGGAACCCTATGGACCGAGGCCCAGCATTTAAAGAAAAAAATATTTTGTGTGTACAGGCCCAAGTGGGCCATTGAAAAAAAATGAAAGAAAGAAAGAGAAGAAAAGAGAGGGAAGCCAAAGGGGTTACGGCACTTTAAAAAGAACTGCAATATTTATGGTGCCCATGTGGGCCACGTTTGTTCCTTTTAAAAGGAGTGTTTTCAAAAATAAGGCCGTGCAATAAAAAAAAGAGCCGCATGCATTTCGAAAAAAAATTTGATGATGCAAAAGCCGAAAAAAAATGGAACGGCTTACCAAAAAAAAGAGTGACGGCTTATAAAAAAATGAAAAGCTGCAAGTTTCATGTCTACCCCCATTATCTTGTCTTCTCCCAACTTTGTCAATTTCTCTGTTTTCCGACAAGTATGGGAGAAAGGGGGAGTATATGTGTAGAGTCACAGGTCCGAGTCAGATCCAGATTTTCCAGACTCCAGATTACAGACCAAGTCAGATTTCCAGACTCTACAGTTCAGATTCAGATTTTCCATGCGCAATTCCAAACTCGATGTTCAGATTCTGAGTCCCAGTTTGCTGCGCAGTTATTCAGACTCGACAGTTTGGTCAGAGTCCAAGATCAAGGCACTCCATGATGAGTGACCCATTTTTCGAGATCTCCAGAGAGAGACTCATTTTCAGACACGCACATGGATGCGGTCATTTTTAGATGAGCACATGTTGCCATCAATTGTTCGTGGTCCCCATCATTATTCTTGTTTTGTAGGCTAGAGTTTTCATGTGAGCCATAGAGACTCCAGAGTAGAGGACCATTCCCTATGCCATGTTGGCAAGGGTTTTCATGTGGTATCATAGGTACACCAGAGCAGTGCACCATTCTCTGAGCCAGATGGGAGAGACCCAGTTCTCCGACGAGGAGACTTATTTCAGACTCCATTCTCCAACGACCGTGGACTCCGACGAGGATTGCACAGCCACGGCCTTTTTCAGTTCGGCCCTTTTCAGAGATGGAGCAGTTGTCCACATTTTTGTAGTGGGCCAGAGTACTCCGACGAGGAGACTCTTTTTTCAGTCGCAGTGACTTTGGCAGGCGCAGTTCAGAGCATATGCTCTCCGAAGAGGAGATTCAGCAGACTCACACTCCAGCCCGTTCGTCCTCCTTACCTACACGGCATGAGAAGCAACGTCCTCGACTGCAGCAATGTGCGCGTTGGGTTGATATTGTCCGTAGTGTCCTGTAGCGTTGAGTTGAGTATCTTTCTGTTTGTCCAAGCTGAGCATTGAATGCTCCAGCTTGAGGGGGAGTGTTGGAGTATGTGTTATGTGCGTCATGGGTTGTAGCAGGGTAAATGGATCCTGGAGAAGATCCATTTACCCCATCCACATGTTTAGTCCCACATCGTTCAGTGGTGGGACTTGGAGTCTCTGGAGAGGCTATATAAGGAGCCCCAGACCTCCTGTATCCATTGAGAAAGTGCAATGCAACATACGCCCCTTTGAGGGTTTCTCCCGTG
The DNA here is from genome assembly GCA_037367405.1 of Ottelia alismoides. Taxonomy (NCBI): domain Eukaryota; kingdom Viridiplantae; phylum Streptophyta; class Magnoliopsida; order Alismatales; family Hydrocharitaceae; genus Ottelia; species Ottelia alismoides. The sequence goes on along the minus strand of JAZKJV010008250.1, from coordinate 43,379 downwards.
GTTTCATCCCGCTCCTCACGGAGTAGGGTTCCACGTAAAATCATGGTGTTTCCATGTCTATCTTTCTGTTCTTATGCTCTGTTTTATCATTCCGCTTCCGCTTCCGATTTTCTAACAGTTAGAATTTGATATCATATAATCATGGGTAGAGAAAGGATAATTGGTTCCACGAGTACTTGTGGGTACCCATGATCCATTCCAATATCGGGTACCCGTTAAAATCGGGTACCCGTTAAAATCGGGTACCCGTAGGAGTGGGCTAGGTCAAGCCACACCCAATAATGATGGCTTGAGACAGATCACACGATCAACGAATCGGGTACCCGCAGTGCACTCCCCTGCCAGTATTTATCATCGGCAGCCCACATCTAGACAATCAAAGAAACACTCACACCTTCAAAGGTGCTTTAGATATCCAAATTTGCATGCAATCCCTCTGTAAACCACTTGGATCAAACGCGATGGGAGTAGATACTGACCTATATTAATATTTCTTCTTGACCAAAAAGTCTTCATCATCCCAGAACTAAATATCCCAGCTACAGGAGCGCCCCTCTACGAGACCAGGTTCATCCATCAATTTCATAAAATCTTGCAGCCTTTGTCCAGAGAAATCAGACCAAAAGGTCCTTAATCTGTACCTTCATTGTGATCATGTCACGATCAACTATAAAGGCAAGATCCTCGAAAAGCAAGCAGTCAAGATGTTATCGTCAAATTAATCATCAATCCAAAACCTGAAACAGTTACCATGCCCAGGATAGGATGCATCCTAGCAACCATCTAACATAAAACCAAACGGGTAACCCTCCATAAAGATGTGGGAGAAGTCATCACACAAAACAAGGGGGAGGGCGAGGAGACATTGTAAGTACATCTGATCAACCTGCAAAGCAAATCCTCGTACTCCATCAAAGAAAAGAGGCCAACTTTGTCAGAGGAACTTAATCATCTCCCCAAGCTCTGAAACCTCTGAACCAAGCTCGTTTATGAGGCTCGTGACCAAGTTCAAATCAACCCATGGAATGCCAAATGTTCCTTCGTCTGAGCTTACCCAAAGGAACCTCCTCATTACCGCCTCAAGCCAATGGCACACATAAACGGACAGGATCCAATTCGAAATAAACAAAATTGGAGTCGTCGAGAGCATGGCCTTTAGAAGCACCAATCACCTGCCACAAGAGAAGTAGCCTTCTTCCAGCTAGTCAACTAACGCTTTAACATCACCAAAGGCATCCAGTTAGCATGTCTAAAACAACCATATGAAGGGGAAAGCACAAATAAGAAAGAGGCAAGCTCTCTCACAGGTTCACAAGCAGACATCACATTCTTCTAACTCCCAATCAAAGATGCCAAAAACAATGAAGCTCAAATTCACACAAATGATATACAGCCTAAATAGCTCATCAAAAAATATCAGGCATCATAGACAACCATTTTGCACCTATCCTCCCTACTGAAAAGATAGTATCATCAGAATTTGCAAATCAAGATGAAAGCCATCGAGGAGGTAACCAAAAGTGATATCCCTATGTATCACCTGATCCATCATGACAATCAATGTGATGACAAAGAGCAAAGGAGCAAGGGAGCAACAAGGTCTAACCCTACAGTGTGACTAGAAAGAACCACCTTCTATGCTCATTCAACAAACCGAGATGGAAGCAATCGTGACGCGCCACTTCATCCAAACAATCCAAGTATCACGAGGAATCATGTACATCCTCTACCATCTGCTTCTCCTTGCTTAACTTTATGCTCGAACTTAATAAGATAACGGGGAGACATGAACGGGAAGTTCACATAGCAAACCGATGCCATGCATGCGTCGTATCACCTACGAATAGTAGGCGACCATTTGACGCGGTTCAAGGGGCATGTCAAGTGAGTAAGCCTCCTAAACTCAGTTGCATCGTGACCCCTATCCAATGTTTGGACTAATTCTCCTTTTGTACTACCAAAACAATATATTCTTGCCGAATTTGAGTTTGTTGTCAAGGCAAGCTCCCCCTCGTTCTTACTCGAGAAGGGGATGAATGGGATGCTTTTGAATCGAAGAAGAGTACCAAAGGGTCAATCTTGGATGACAAATTGCGGTGACTTGTGAGGTACAAAACCCTTGACTTCACCAACTTTGATGTTCAAACTGAAGGTTTGGACTTCTTCCTCGCTGGCTTATTGTTGACTATGCAATTTTCTCATTCCCAAGGGCAAGCAATAGCGAGCACTCTCTTTCCAACCTAAATAGCCACCTTCTTTCATTATTCTCGAGCCTCCCTTCTGACTCAAACTATGGCCGAATGAGAGGGGCAAGAGCTCAACTCGTGAACTCGAGATAAAGCGAGCTGCACTTAGTTCGGCGAGTGCGTAGTCATGATTTCATAGGAGCACCTACTCCCGACTAACTCGACAAGCGAGCAGCCATATAGGAGCACCTACTCTCGAATGGCTATTTTTGCTAAGCAATCATCTGGACACTCATGCGAGGATAAAGAAAGATGCATCTGGCAATCAAAGGCCATTGGAGACACCAATCCACGTTATCATAGGCCTTCAAGAAGTCAACTTTACAAAGCATGCATATGACCCTGCCAAACGCTCCCGATCAACCACCATCTATGAAGCCATCATCAAAGTGTCTGTCATCTATCTAGGCAAAGCAAGTTGTCAGCACCTTCGATACAATCAAGTAACATTGAAAAGGCAATAAGTCTAAAGTCCTCCACCCCTTTAGACATATCCTTCTTAGACAATAAGAAGATAAGTGTTTTGTTCACCATATCAAAACCAATGTACCTTGTGGCAAACTCTTCAATGAGCTTCACGGTATCACGACCTCAGGAAAGTCCCATAAAAAGAATATTGGCAATCCATCCGGACTAGGCAAGCCATCCGAGTTTAAGCCCAGAACCATTATTCTAACCTCATTCATCCCAAATCCCTAATGCAATTCTGTTGTGTGCTACTAGCAAAGACCAGTAACATTAGTCCCAAGCCATTTCCAGACCCTACTCCTTCCTTTTATGCTCAACTTTTGAAAATGTGCTACTACCATGTTTCCCTAGATCCAGAAGCCTCAATGATAAGTGTTGGAATAAACTTCATTCATAATATGAAAAGAGATCCCAAGGCTCTCTTATATAGGAGAGGAGCCAAGGGTTAATTACATAAATGGTACTCGAAGAAAATGTAAAACATAAATATAGTACGTGGTAGATAAACATCTCAACACTACCCCTCAAGCTGGAGCAAAGATATCAATCATGCTCAGCTTGGAACAGCATCTCTGAAATGAACCTCTGGACAGTGCCTTTGTGAAGATATCTGCAGTCAGATCTCATGTGGAAACATGTGAGGTGGATATAAGACCTTTCTGGATCATGTCTCTAGTGTAGTGACAATCCACCTCGATATGCTTTGTCCGCTCATGAAACGCAGGGTTATTGGCTATAAATAGCACTGCCTGATTATCACATAAAAGCTTCATAGGAAGGGGAACCTCAATCGTAAGGTCGGTCAATACTGATCTGACCCACATCATTTCTGTACATCCTTGTGCCATAGCCCTGTATTCAAACTCAGCACTAGATCTGGCCACCACAGTCTGCTTCTTGCTTTTCCATGAAACAAGTGAACTACCTACAAAAATAGCAAAACCAGAATTCGACTTTCTGTCCCTGGGACAACCAGCATAGTCTGCATCTGCACATCCTGTCACCTCAAGTGATGCGTCCCTACTGAACAGAAGGCCAGAGCCAGGTGATGTCTTCAAGTACCTCAATATCATGTGAACGGCATCCATATGTACCTTCCTGGGTTGCTCCATGAACTGACTGACTTTGCTAACTGCAAAAGCAATATCCGGCCTGGTAATAGTGGCGTATAGGAGCTTCCCAACAAGCTCTTTATATCTCCTCCTGTCAATTTCTTCAGTGTCCTCATCATATAATCTCATGCTCGCATCCATAGGAGTGGAAGCAGGCTTGCACCCTATCATGCCTGTCTCGGAAAGGAGGTCCATAACAAATTTCCTTTGATTCATACGAGTCCACGTTGATTTCTAGCGAATTCTAGTCCAAGAAAGTATCGAAGGTTTCCAAGGTCCTTAGTCACGAACTGCTGGCAAAGGAACTCCTTGGCAGTAAGAATACCCTGCTCATCATCTCCTGTCATTACAATATCATCCACATAAACAAGGATAGCCACAGTACCTCTAGATGTCCTCTGTACAAATAGTGAGTGGTCTGAAGTAGACTGCATGAACCCCTTTTGCTCTATCAACTCCGATAGCTTTTGGGACCAAGCTCTTGGACTTTGCTTCAGGCCATAAATCGCCTTATGAAGGCGGCACACCTTCTGAGTCTCCCCCTCAGTAGCAAACCGTAGTGGATGTTGCATATAAGCTTCCTCCTGGAGATCCCCATAGAGGGCATTCTTGACATCAAGTTGATACAGCGGCCAGTCTTTGGAAACGGCAACAGAAAGCAGAATGCGTAGTGTCGAATGTCTTGCTACTGGAGAGAAGGTGTCCTGATAATCCACCCCATATGTTTGGGTGAACCCTCGAGCTACAAGCCTTGCTTTGAAACGATCAACACTGCCATCAGCCCTTTGCTTGATCATAAATATCCATTTGAAGCTCACAATAGATGCTTCTGATGGAGGTGAAACAATGATCCATGTGCCACGTGATCGTAGGGCCGTCATCTCTTCTTCCATGGCAAGTCGCCACCTAGTGTCCTGGAGCGCCTCCTGATATGTACATGGGATAGTAACAGCAGAAAGTCCCACAATAAACTTCTTGTAGGCATCTGACAGATGATCCAAGGAAACATGTGCAGCCATTGGGTAAGTAGCACATCAGCGACGCGGTTTTCTTAGAGCAATCGGTATCTCCAGGTCATCAGCCTCATCCTCTTCTGGAATTAACTCCTCTTGTTCATTAATAAAATCTCCAGTGCCATCAGTAGATATAATATGTTCCTGACATACCTGAGGCAAGATGGATGATGTCGTAGGCACATGAGCAGAGGGTCGAGTAGAAGACCTGCGAGTATAAACATGGCGTAAGAATGTAGACTCTGGAGGTGGAGGTGGAGGTGGAGGTGGAGGTAGCGGTGGTATAGGTGGCGAAGACCTCGGGATATCACACGGAGGAGATGGAGGTGGAGGAACCACAACATCCTCTCTGGATCCATTTTCGGATAGCTTGTCACCTGTAGGAGAGAAATACATAATAGATTCGAAAAAAGTAACATCAGCACTGACATAGTATTTTCTCCCAACTGGATCAAAACATCTGATCCAAAGACACATTTGACAGCTCTAGGTGAGAGCTTGTCACGGCCAGGAGTAAAGTCATGGACAAAGGCTACCGATCCAAAAACACGAGGTGTAATTGTGAAGAGTTCCTTTTCAGGAAACGCAATCGAGAAGGGACTCTTTTCTCCAAGAATAGTGGAAGGCATACGATTTACCAAATAACAGGCGGTTAGGACTACATCCCCCCAGAAGGAATGAGGTGTATGACTATGAATCAACAAGGCCCTCGTGATGCCTAAGAGTTGACGATGTTTGCGTTCTGCAACCCCATTTTGCTGTGATGTATACGCACAGGAAGTCTGATGAACAATACCCATAGACTGGAGAAATTCTGCCAAACGAAGAGTAGAAAATTCCAAAGCATTGTCGGTGCGAATATATTTGGTTTTAGCAGAAAAAATGTTGTTGATCTCAATAAGAAAAGTCTTCATTATAGCACCTGCTTCAGATTTATGTTTAAGTAAGAAAACCCAAGACAGTCTAGAATAATCATCAACAGCAACCACGTAAAATCTATGCCCCTGATGATCAGGAACACGACTTGAACCCCAAATGTCAAAATGCAACAACTCAAAGGACCGACTACTACTATGACTTGGACGACTAGGAAAGGAGCGGCGGTGGTGTTTCCCAAGCTGACAAGCTTCGCAGTCCAGAGTAGTACGAATAGATAGTTGCGGGAGAACACGCTTCATCTTTTGGAGAGGAAGGTGGCCAAAATGAAGGTGCCACAGAAATGGCGAAACAGATCCAGAGGGAATAGAGGCCACGCCAGCAGATGAAGGAACAGCAAGTTTGTATAATCCTCTCTGCTCACGTCCATGAATAATCATCCTGCCAGTTAGTATGTCCTGAAACATAAGAGAAGATGGGTCAAATATTGCACGGCAGTGTAAATCTTTTGTAATCTGACTAACAGACAAAAGATTCATTTGAAAATCTGGAGCATGTAAAACATTCTGAAGTTGTATAAAAGGGGCTAAAACAATCTCCCCCTGACCCACGATGGGTAGTCGAACTCCATTGGCTATGATTACAGAACGCCCTGGAGGAATAGTCCTATATGAAGAAAACTGTGTCCGATCTCCACACATGTGATGGGATGTTCCAGAATCAATAATCCAATCTGTCACATCGGAACTGTTGCTACTGGAACTGGTAAGCACATATGAAATACCTGATGAACTAGGTAGAGCTCTGGCGGTGGCTGCAGCATCTGATGGCCCTGCAGTCTGGGTCACAGGAGTGGTCACCATTTCTCGAAGTCTCGAGACAAGATCATCAAAACGTGCATCAGTAGTGGGTGCAGGTGAAGAGTCAGACTGCTCAGCAACCCGTGCAGACACCGGAAAGCCATGCTTGTGAAAGCATGTCTCCTCTGAATGGCCAGGACGACAACAATAAGAACATTGACCATGCTGACAACCGCCACCTCTACCACGAGGTCCACGGCCACGGAACTGGGAAGTACTACCTCGTCCACGAGAAGCAGCCATAGCTGAGGAAGTCGACTGCGGCGTGGATGTAGGTGTGGTAGTAATCCTGCTTAGCCGCTTGTATACCTCCTCCATTGGAGGTATGTTTTCGCCAGTCAGTAATTGAGCGCGAGCGGCATCGTACTCCGGGTCAAGAGAGGACAGAAAAACTCCAGTCATAGTGGCATTCCGATATGCATGTTGTTGTTCCACACTAGTAGTGATAGGCATGAAGCTGTGGAGTCGCTCAAACATGCCTCTCAGATGTGAGAAATGTGCATGTAGAGGTCGATCATTCTGCTTGGTCGAGAAAATGTCGAACTGAAGTTGAAGTATTTTGCTTTCATTTTTCGCCTGTCCATAGGTAGCAGCAAATATGTCCCACATGGCCTTCGTGGTTGGCTAATTGACAATGTCATTAGCAATCTCTGTGCTGAGCATCCCAGAGAGCCATATACGAGCATAGGCATCATCATGTTTCCATGATGCGTTGGCCCTAGTCTTGTACGTTGGCTCGATATCCGTCAGAATATGCTCCTAATTGTAGCATTGCATCAGGGTGCAAAACTGCATGGACCATAACTCGTAGTTGGTCCCGTCCATCTTTACGATAGGTGCCGGTCCTTTGAAGGCACCGGAAGAGGAGAAGACGTCATCTTTGTTTTCTGACATTCTTTAATACGCCAAAATGCGGAACAAGCGGGGAATATCACGCTAAAGTCTTATATCACGCTAAAGTCTTGTCTACAGCATCAAAAGAGGGATGAGATGTATCTGTAGACTTATACACTCATCCCTAATCCAATGTTTGTGGTCAAGAACCTCAAATGAAGGGAGAAATCAGACTATATCACCCTTCGCAGAGCAGTCCAGACCTTGATGCACGTGAACAGGGGTTGTCGAACCCCTTTCTGATCAAACCATCATGTTTTCAGAGGCAAACGAGCCTCATTGGGTTGCTGGAAGGCAGCAACAACTGCTGGACAGGGGGTGGCGGCGGCACTGGGTGCGCCGGCGGCGTTGGGTGACGCGTGGGGGTGCGCGGAGGCGTGCGGAGAGGCTGGCGGGTGGGGCTAGGGTTAGGGTTTTGGTTCGAGAACCCCAGTCTAGGACCGTTGCTCTGATACCATGTTGGAATAAACTTCATTCATAATATGAAAAGAGATCTCAAGGCTCTCTTATATAGGAGAGGACACAAGGGTTAACTACATAAGTGGTACTCGAAGAAAACGTAAAACATAAATATAGTACGTGATAAATAAACATCTCAACAATAAGTGGATGAAGTCCTTTGCCTACCATTGGCAGCAGAATGGAAGAATTTAATTTTTCTCATCGCCTTTCCTCGGCTAGCTCTATCTCGATCTCCACCTCCAATTGACTTCACACTTCGTGTCCTATTCCACAGTATTTTATGTTGTGTCTGCATTCATTTACCTCATCTTAGTTGGGATGTCTAGTATTCGCGATTCTATCCTATCCAAAATTGTAACCTGGGTGTCCAAGGTCTTCTAACCGAGATGAGCCTGTAAAATCTTATATTAGATCAGCTTCTTAATATTTGCAACTTCAGGACCACTCACAACGTTGTTGATACACTATAATGAAAATGTACCCGGTGTTTAGACATTAGATTTCTAAATCCCTCCTCTAATGACTAGGATCACTCAAACCTAACGCGATCCCTTTCCTAACTCCTATGACAAGGGACTATGATCAAAGCAAGATCTTGAAAGTGGTTTCACCAATGCCAACTGAAAAAAGTTCAACAGCTTCACACATACCAATAAACAAACCATCATGTAACGAGAGATCAAGTTGCTCCACATGTATATGTAGTTCTATGCATAAAAAACCAACAGCTAAATTCTCTCAATCAGTCTGGGATGACGCATCGACTTCCACGAATAGCCACTTAAATTCCCAAACTTCATCTCCTTGAGAGCCACATCACTTTGCCAGCTATCCAACAAGTTACCCGCAGTCTTTTTCTCAAGGCTCCCCAAGCCCCATGCATTCCAAGTAGTTACCTTTATAATGTAGCCAAAGTTGATCTTGTGTAGCGCATGATTCATGTGGAATCTCCCAATCGATAGATGATAGCCTTGAACTTGCTTTGACTAAACCATATTGATCATCGACCTTAAATACTATACCCTACCTCAAAAGCATTACTTGGAAAGACGGCAAGTCTCTTTAATGAATAGAAACACACACCACCTAAAAGAGCCAACGATGGAGCAAAGGCTATGAACCATCAAAGAAAAGCAACCTCTATCAGATAATGTCCTACCTTCTAGCCACCAAAAGTAAACAAGCCTCCACTGACTGGAAACCCCGCATGCATACCACTACCCTCTTTAAAACATCAAATCACCCGAGAACGAACGGCCAAGGATGAACTTATGGATGAAGTTGCCACACCAAAGTAGTCGAGCACGGATAATAAGAACCCAAAAACAACACTCACCTTTGAGTCGTCAGACTTGGACGCACCCTCCTTCAACGTGGCTCGACCTTAGATCCCTCTCCATTTGATGAGGAAGATGCATCTTCCACCAGATCCACTGCCTTCAAACTCAACAAACCGCGCACTCATATCAGCGGTGCCTTAACTCCCGTTACTGAAAACACCATACTATGGCAAACTACAAACTTATATCCAATGTCACCGCAATGACAACAATGTTCCACCGATGATGGCTTTCGATGGATCATCGCTAAGTTTGGCAAACCCACCAACCATTGCCATCTCCAGCAACTCCATCCTCCATAAACTAGGTGTCCCTTCGAGCAAGCTCCTCCCAATTGGCTCAATCCCCCTTCTCTCCCCGACACAGTTGTCACCCACCCACCTCTACGCTTGTGCCCCTACATGCATCCCTGCATGCATACTTTCCCTGACTTTCTATGCCCCGCTCCCTCATTCTTTTTCTCATGTTTAATGGGAACTATGTTTAAATTACTATTTCGAACTCTTCGTTTCAACACCACCGATCTTAGCATGTAAACTAGGATAGTTTTTTAAAAAAAGGGTCCTACAACATATAGTTATGTGCTCAAAAACTTCACCATTTAATCACCAAAAAATGCACATGCCTGTTACAAACAAAAAAACTAGGATATTTTTTAAATAGATAATAATAATATAAGGTCAAGATGCTCTAGACACATAGGAGAGAATTCCTCCTCAAAATCCATGAAGGCTAGAAAGGTTTTAGAATTCCAAATAGGACCTCCGATATACTAAGTCTAGGCCACACCTCAAAAACATCATAGGCAAATTATGACCGACAATTTAAACTAATAGAAAACTATGCAGGATAAAACAACAATGTTGGCCTACTTGTGATCAGCTCTCATTTTGCTATGTAATGTATCATTAATTACACAAGTAACAGTCGTTAGCAATATAGGTTATATTGGAAAAGAGTCAATTAAATATATCTTTAAGGGTATTATCAGTTGTGCCCCTCCGAGATATTGCAATATCAGTTATGCCCCTATCATTTTTGGAATATCAGTTGTGCCCCTAATTTCTAGCCAATCTATCACTTGTGCCCTCCGGATTAGTGATCGTCCATAACCAACACAAACGAACGTTAACTTCAAGGACACAAATGGAATTAAATTTAAAAAAAGGATTGAAAAGTCTAATGCATCCTCTTCCTCCTCCTCCCCTGTCTTCTTCGGTTCTTCCTCCCTTCTCTTCCTCATCTACCATCTTCTTCCTCTTCCTCCCTTCTCTTCCTCCTCCACAGCTCCTCCCTCCTCCGCATGCTCTCCTGCAGCCTCCCCCGAGCCCGGTCAAGATCTGCCCCCGTTAACGTCCCAGATCCCAGCCCTCACGATCTCCCCCCCCCCCCCCCCGCCACCTCCCCAGGTCGTCCCCTGCCCTGCCTCCCCCACGCCCCCTAGCCTCGTCGCCCCCTGCGCTGCCTCCACCCCCCCCCCCACCCCCCACGTCGCCACCCTAGCCCCGCCGCCCCTAGGCCGCCCCCTGCCCCCAGGTCGCCCCTAGACCCGCCGCCCCCATGCCCACAGGTCGCCCCCTAGCCTCACCGCTCCCGTGCCCACAGGTCGCCCCCTAGCCCCGCCGCCCCCAGGTCACCCCCAACCCCGCCGCCCCCAGGTCACCCCCAACCCCGCCGCCCCCAGGTCGCCCCCTAGCCATGCCGCCCCCGCGCCCCCAGGTCACCCCATGCCCTGCCTCCCCTCCGCCCCCAGGTCGCCCCCCTAGCCCCGTCACCCCCGCGCCCCCAGGTCCTCCCCTCTATTTCAGTGGTAAAGAACCTGAAGAGGAGGAAGGGGATGAAGGAGGTGGTCACTCTCGTCGTTCGTCGAGAACGTGGAGGGCTTTCAGTATTTGTTAAGTTGAGATAAATTTTTGACTAATTGATTCATGAAACTTCACCGAAAAATTCAATAAAATTCACTGTTTGATCCGTGATGAGTGATATATCTGTAAAAATACAAAAAATTTAGAGATTCGATGGATGCATGAAGGTGTAAGTAAGAGAGAAATTATAAAGAGAAAGAAAGAAGAACAAATGGAGAAGAAGATGAAGAAGATGTCTGGACAATTATACCCCTCTTAACTGCACCATGGTTTGAAAAAACCATGGTCAAGTCAACTCATTGACGGTTAGACTAACAAAGGGGCACACCTGATAGAACGGCAAGAAGTTGAGGGCACAACTGACATTCCCAAAAAGATAGGGGCATAACTGATATTGCAATATCTCACACAACTAATAAAAACCCTATTTTTAAAGGGGCACCACCGAAAATAACTACAACAAGTGGCATCTAAGTTTAAGAGATTGCAGGTGCAAAATAGAATAAAATTGCATCTGAAGACCAATACATAAGAGGCAATGCTGTTCCATTTTTGCTTGGAACATTGAAAATAACACTATAGATGCTGAATTACCCGAATGATGTCTAGAGCAAAAATAGAATTCCTGGTGTTGTTATAAAATCCACTCTTCCAACAAGTTGTAGCTTTTAATAAGCCAAACCCCTCTTTATCCTTCCATTACTTTAACACAAGGTAGGAAATATTGATATCTATATCGTGTCGATCTGCTCGAGAAAGGATATATCGGGATATATGATATATCGGAGACATCGATGGAAATGTCGAAAATGACTAAAAAAACTACTTTTACTATTTTTTTCAAAAATTAAGATCATCCAAAATATTAGATTAACAAATAACCTACAAATACACGCTTATATCACATATATCAGTCATTTATACTCCATATATCGCACATATCAGTCATATCGAATATATCGATGTTAATGTTGATTCCTGAATTATAGATATTGGAAATGGATTTTAGTCCAAACTCTTATAACATTAAATAAACTTACAAATATACACTTAGATGGCACATATAGATCATCTATGACCCTTATATCACACATATATGTCATTTCAAACATATTGTCGTTAATGTTGATTGGTGATTAATAAACATTGGAATCGGAATCAAAGCAGCCAAGTTAAGCACACTTAGAACACCTTATTTGTTCATGGAAGACATTGAATGGCATTGAGATGAGTCATTTGATTCAAAAAATGTACATAATGATTAAAGAGACAATGTTTCTTTGGTCTAAAGATTTATTTATTCACGAAAATAAATGAAAAAATGTAAACTAATGCAATATTGTAAAAGAGATTACCTAGTCATGAGGGGTTTAAAATCAAGAGTTTTGTGGAGGGCAAGGATGGAAATATCTATATCATATCGGTCCGCCTGATCGAAAATGGCGTAAAAAGCATTTTTTTCATAAATAAGATCATCCTAGTTATTAAAACAATAAATAGCATACAAATACACATTTATATGCAAGAATGAGGTGTATTTAGCATAATAATACACATTATACCACACAAATTGTTGGTTGTTAATGTTGACAGCTAACAGCTAAGCTAACTACTGACTGTTGAGATGTATTTTGGACCTATGATTCTAAATTGATCAGCATTAGACTTGTTTTCATCTCTATTACCAAAGAGGACGAAGAGGTCCACCAATTGAAGAATCGTTGTACGCATCCCCCTGTAGTACCATACCCTACCAGACGATGTGTTTTAATACTAGGAGTAGCAAAATAAATAGTGAAATCAAGCTTACAAGAGTAATATCATTGATATATATATAGATACCAGTGAATATCGTTCGATATCCAAGAAATTTTGTAATAAAACCAATCAATTTCGAACGATATGGATTGATATTGATGATATATCGACAATATATTAGGCACATATCGGCGATATCCGGTAAATGGATATCTAGGATGATATCGATATGGGCTCTCCACCGATACCGATATATCGTCGATATATCGCGATATGGCCTACCATGCTTTAACAACATGATCGTCCCCCATCCGCTACGCAAGTCATGTCACTTCTCTTCCCTAAATCCACCACTTCCCCAATCCTCCTTGCTTGTCTTTCCCTTCCTTTCTTCTCCTAGCCATTTGCTCTTGCAAATGCACCAAATCACATTCAGCGTATAAATGTTTGCTTAGTCGCATATGCACATTTCAATGCCAAACTTTTAAAATGGTGAAGCCTTCTCCCACTTTAAGTAGGGCTAGCTACATGGATTCTTGCTCAAATCCATGTTGAAAGATCCGACTATTTTTTAAGTTGTTCAATAAAATTTAACTATGGAAATTTCCTTGTCACCAAAGTCAACAATTGAGGATAGTTGGGAAGTATTATCGGATTTGAGGATGGCGGAAGACCTTTCCAAGCAGAGGATGTGTCTATAGTACAAGGCATATTATGTATTTGTTAGAGTTATTGTATTTACAATTATGCATGTGACCCTTCGGGTTCTGTAAACCCTCGTGACCCTTCAGGTTCCGTAACCCTTTGTGACCCTTCGAGTTTGGTAACCTCCTGTGACCCTTCAGGTTCCGTAACACTTGTACTCTCTAGGGTTTTCTCTCTATATAATAGACCCTAACTCTATAGAATAAACATCTCATTCGTCTCTCTTCTCAACATGGTATCAGAGCGACGGTCCTAGGCCGGAACCTAATACCCTAAACCCACCGCCACCACCACCAGCCCTCTCTCCATCGACAAGGAGAGAGGGCTGGACCTTTTGCGTCGCTCGTGAATTCGATGGTGTCGCTCAAGGTAGTCCGAGTCCCCAACAGCACCGGCTGCCACCTCCAATAGCTCCTGCCGCTCCTCTGACGTCGTCGACACTGTCTGGAGCCCCCCTCCTCAACAGCCCATGCTTCACCACGACTTGTTTCTCCCAACTTCATGTTTCATACTCTTTATTCTATCAAGTATGAGAGAAAGGGGGAGTCAGAGATGATTCTTCAGGACGTATGCTGTCCTACCACGACTGATAGACCGACACTCCAGACTACTACTCATATCATCGACTTCTTCGTCAGGGCGTATACTTCTTCTTTTACGACCCGACTAATACTCTGCATTGGACTTCTTCTACAGCGATTATTCTCCAGGCACGACGGAGATATGTTTCGGTGACCTGCGGGCACGACAGAGATACCTTCCGGTGACCTGATATCGCAACGACTCTACAGGCATGGCAGAGATACGTTCCGGTGACCTGAAAGCCGCAAACATGTCCACCAGCGAGGTCTTCTACCATCAGCGGACATATGTTCTTATGATACATCGTGTGAAGATGTGGTGTATACTTTTTCTTTTTGTTACAAGCTGTAGTTTTCTCAGCTCCAGCTTGAGGGGGAGTGTTAGAGTTATTATATTTACATTTATGCTTGTGACCCTTCGGGTTCTGTAAACCCCCGTGACCCTTCGGGTTCCGTAACCCTTTGTGACCCTTCGAGTTCGGTAACCTCATGTGACCTTTCGAGTTCGGTAACACTTGTACTCTCTAGGGTTTTCTCTCTATATAAGAGACCCTGACTCTATAGAATAAACATCGCATCCGTTCTTCTCAACAGTATTCAACAAGAAACCGAGAATACAGACATCGGGTGCTGCAAAAGAGGGCTCATATGTGATTAAGGTGGTGTATGTGAAGCTGTATGAACCCCATCCATTGAGATTTTTGAGTGGTTGCTCCTAAAAGGTGGCATCTAAAGAAAAATTATTGCCATGTTGCACATATAATTCAGACCCAACGTGCACTCCCTTTTCTAGGAAAAAGGGTGGGCATCCAACATGCACTCTTCATAGTGCAGTGCTGGACATTTATCAAAGTTTTTTTTCTGAATGTGGATTTGGGGTCAAAGGACCACCAGGCAAGGTTCAGGAAAGCAGTATGCGTATGCGTATACGTTCGAACAGGTCACTGAATAGCGCTTAAGCGGTATGCAGGGGCATATGCATGGTATATGTGGTTCTCCGCGGTTTCCTAATTTTTTATTTAAAATAAATAAATATATACAAAAGTGACTACAAGAGAACTAAATTTATGTATAATTGTGGTCCAACAGAAGATCTAAGAAAAATACCTTTCATATAGATTTCAAAACAATCACTATCAATCAAATATCAATACTTCAATAGAACGGTTAGCACACAAAATAATTGACAACAATCAACAAAATAGAAAAGTTAGCACACAAAATACCTCTATTGTTGAATATAATGTCATTTATTTCTGTCGTTATATTTATAACTGATCCTCCATAAAAAGTACCAAACTTTACATATAATATATTGCATTCATAATAACTATTAGTTGACTAAATTAGTTTGCTAAATTATTGGTACATTATTTTTTTTCTTCCGTGTGTGTTTACTCCAATCTCGCAGTACAACTACTTTGACGATGGACTTAAATGGTCATGGATTCTTGGTTGGCATACATGCAAAAGCAAGGAAAACGTAACACAAATAACACAATAAAAATGTGGCAAAATTTAAAAAATAAAAAAAAATAAAAAAATGTGTATGCGGCTGCACAGCCTGCATATGCAGACCGCATAAGCGCATAAAGCGCATAATGGGGGGATTCATGAAAGCGGTGCGTTGAAGGCACCGCATACGCATATGCAGCTGCATATGCGGCCGCACAGACCGCTTTCGTGAACACTGCCACCAGGTGCAGGATGAAAGGAAAGGTTGTGGATTAAGCTGCAACAAATCCCTGGAAACAACAAATCCCAGGATGAAAGGAAAGAGGTTTTCAGTCATGTTCCACCACAAAAGGGCGTACATCATAGGACAGACGAGCCACCAGTTGGCCTAGAGTGAACATTTTTTCGAACCGTATCCCTATACTGAACAATAAAACTACAAACACTCATCCTCTCAGGAGAGGTCAGATACTTGATTTCAGGAATTGAAAAGCTTTAGTACAACCTCTTCAGTGTTAATCCTAACTTTAATTGGCATCCCCCACTGTAGACCATGGCCTCAAATTTCAGCAAAATTCGGTCAAATTTCTGTCGAATATCGATATCCAGTCGAAATCGAAATTCGACCGAAATAACAGAAATATGGGGATTCTAGTACAAAAAATGACCGAAATTTCAGTCGAAATTCCATCGAAATTCTGTTTTGGTCGATACCGAAATGGTGATCGAAACCGACATTTAAGGCCTTGTTGTAGACATCCTTTCCATTATATAGTTGATCTCCGAGAGAGTAAATCCCATTTTCTTGCTTGGGAATGTATTCCCATGACAAAGACATATAGCGATGTGTTGACTGTGGTCTAAATTCTAATAGGTCTGTATCAAGATTTACAAGTGCAAGTGGTCTAAATTCTAATAGGTATGTATCAAGATTTACAAGTGCAAGATTGTCAGGGTACATTAATAGGAGACAAACATTGCTATACTCTTTATATTTTGCAAAAAATATTTTTTGTTTGCCTCATCTTTTGTTAGCTGCATGATCTGTGCTAATTTGAACTTATATGCATACTTTACGAGTCTGCCCTTTATGATTTGTGCATTCTCTATGAGTAAACGTGTAATGCATACATGACAGTACATATCTAACTTCTTGACATATATCAGCATGTGACATGTGCAACAATTATAACTGTTAGAAATAGGAAGCGGAAGCGATAATGATAAACAAAGCATAACTACAGAAAGATAAAACATGGAACACCATGATCTTTACGTGGAACCCTACTCCCTAAGGAACGGGATGAAACCACGGGGAGAATCCCTCAAAGGGATGTATGCTTCATTGGTTTTTCTCATCTAATACAGAGGTCTGGGGCTCCTTATATAGCCTCCACAGAGCCTCCAAGTCCCACCACTGGTAGATATGGGACTAAACTCTGGATGGGGTAAATGGATCCTGGAGAGATCCATTTACCCATCTCCCTCATAAATGACGCATACAACGAATACTCCAACACTCTCCCTCAAGATGGAGCATGTAATGCTCAGCTTGGACAAACACAAAGAAACTCAACTCACGCTACAGGACACTACGGACAATATCAACTCAACGCGCACAACTGTTGTTGTCGAGGACGTTGCTTCTCATGTCGTGCAGGTGCAGGTGAGGAGGACGAACGGGCTGGAGTGTGAGTCTGCTGAATCTCCTCGTCGGAGAGCATGTGCTCTGAACTGCGTCTGTCAGAGTCACTGCAACTGAAAATGAGTCTCCTCGTCGGAGTACTTTGGCCCGCCACAACATGTGGACAACTACTCAATTTCTGAAAAAGGGCCGAACTGAAAAAGGTCATGGAAGTGCAATCCTCGTCAGAGTCCGCAGTCGCTGGAGAATGGAGTCTGAAAAGAAGTCTCCTCGTCGGAGAACTGGGTCTCTCCCATCTGGCACAGAGAATGGTACTGTACTCTGGAGTCCCTATGATACCACATGAAAACCCTTGCCCACATGGCATAGGGAATGGTCCTCTAGTCTGGAGTCCTTATGACTCACATGAAAACTCTGGCCTGACAACAACAAGAATGATGGGGACCACGAAACTGAAGACTGCATACTCGTGCATGTCTGAACTGCAGACTCGGAAACTGACGTCGAGTCTGAACAATCTAAACTTGTAGAGTCTGGAAAACCTGAACTGGCCTAGAATCTGGAGTCTCTGAATCTGGAGAATCAAGAAAATCTGACAAACTGGCCTGTGACTCTACATATACTCCTCCTTTCTCCCATACTTGTCGGAAAAACGAACATCGACAAAGTCGGGAAAAGACAATAACATGAAAACAATAAGTCGATTACATCATTTTTCCCGGCTTTAAAAAAGATTGCAAATCATTTTCTTTCTCGAAACATTTTTTAAGCCGTTTCAATTTTTTCGGCTTTTCGAATCATTTTTGTAAAGCCGTCTCAACATTTTTTTCTACAACTTTTCATCTTTTTTTTAAATTGCGCACAGCTTTTCTTTTGTACGCGCCTTTTTCAAAAAAAAAATAAATTGTGTACGGCTTTTCTTTTGTACGCACCTTTTTTCATATTTTTTTTGCAAATAACGGCAGTCCACTTGGGTTGTTAACACTCTTTTGTTTATAACCAATAGGCTCAATTTGGGCTTAAAGCACTGCCCACGTGCTTTTAAAACAATTTTCTTAAAATAAGAGAGGGCTATCGGGCTCCCCCCCCCCCAATCACGCGTTAGGGTTCCCAATTGGGAACCCTCTTAGTCGATGCCACCGCTACTGGGAATCGCCTCGCCTCCCAGTGCATGCGTGGAGGATCATCGCCTGGGCTGCGTCGGGTTCCCTGACTCTGGAGGAGGGCGCGCATGGAGGATCACGAAGGTGGGGCTGCGCCGCTTGCTGGAGCGGCATCGCCTCGCCAAGAGGGGGGGAGGGGGGAGGGTCGCCACCTGGGTTGTTGCACGACTAGAGGAGAGTGTGCAGCCATCGCAGTTGCTGAGGAGCACGGCGCGGAGAGGGAAGGGGCTTGGCGCCGACATCGCCGCTTGGAGGGTTGGAGCCACACGCGCATGGGATCACGCGAGAGGCAGGCGGTCGCCTAGACTTGCGCATCGTCAAGTCCATCTGGGGTACGCGCCCTGGGCATGTTGGAGGAGCGATGGGGTATGCAGCAGGGCGCGGCGAGGATCATCAGTTCCGCCACTTGCGGAGTAGTTGCGACGCGTCTAGGGCTGCAGCCTGTAGGGTTGCGCAACTGGGGGAGCCGCCTGAGAATTAGTTGGCTCGCTGATCGATGCGTGCCTGAGAAGGAGATGTGGAGACTTGCCGCAAGAAGGTCTTCGCATCCTGAACAAGGCTGGAGGTAGCGACGCCTGGGCGTGGTCAATGCACCTCCGCCTAGAGGTGGTGTGAATGTCGCCGCTTTTCTTGGAGATGAACATGCGTGGGGTTGAGAGAGGCAACCCTCGAACAGGAGGCAGAACATGTCTGCTCCTGGATAATTAGGGTTTCGAAAACCCATGTGGAAAACAGCCTGTAGATCTTGAACTTGAATGATACATACTGGAACTTTAAAAAAATCAATCTTCAAGAACAGGAACTTCAAAAAATTGAATCTCGAATACAAATAAGAATTTAAATCCTCGAGAATCGACCCGCCCTGATACCATGTTAGAAAATAGGAAGCGGAAGCGAAATGATAAACAAAGCATAACTACATAAAGATAAAACATGGAACACCATGATCTTTACATGGAACCCTACTCCCTAAGGAGCGGGATGAAACCACAGGAGAAGCCCTCAAAGGGATGTATGCTTCATTGCTTTTTCTCATCTGATATAGGAGGTCTGGGGCTCCTTATATAGCCTCAGAGCCTCCAAGTCCCGCCACTGGTAGATGTGGGACTAAACTCTGGATGGGGTAAATGGATCCTGGAGAGATCCATTTACCCATCTCCCTCATAGATGACGCATACAACAAATACTCCAACAATAACAATTCATTACCTATTAAAAATACTTTCTAGAAAAACTGGGGTGCTCAACCTCAGTAGGAGTCGACCCACAAGCTCCATTTATTAGATAAAACACATGTGTAACTCAACCAGAACTCAATCAAAAAAAGTGCAGGTGTATACTCATTTTCCACATAATATCTCTCTTCTCCAAAGATCAAATCATTCTTAGTAGGTCAAATCTCCCAAAGAACAACAAATTGCTTTGCCTCTCCGCTTTGGACCTATATGTTGCTCCCTAGTCAAAGCTCGACCAGAAACAATCCCGTCCAAACACATGTAACCAGCCAATATATGGTGTCATAACGGAAAAAATAGGTGACCGAGCCTCAAAAAAAAAAAATAGGTGACCAATATCATCATTCCCCTCCCCATAAAATTGACAAAAATAATCTGTTGGAGACAAAATGCATCTCAAAAACCTGCAACACTAGTCTCTCCGTCTAAAGTAGCCACATGAAATTTTAACCCTCAACGACGCCTTAACATTTCATTTCAAATCAATATGTCATCTTTTGCCATCTTTACATCCCCCATAGTGAAGTGCATTGCAAACACCTGATAGGCTTTCTTCACTATGAATTCACGCCATGTCCACTAATCTCGCAAACCCATGGGTTCCTCAAAAGATTTCAGCTATACAAGCAGCTAATCAAATTCCATAGCATGTTGTTCTGAAAATCCCATAGAAAAGACCAATGCCCATACACCTCCCAGCGCAATGGAAAGGGACCGACATCCACAACTAGAATCACAAGTACTGCAAGAACCCTCTGTAGTTGATTACTTGGACAGTTGGACCATTGCGCTACACGCACGATAGCAGAAAGAATGGCTTGTTTTTTTACAAAAAGATGTGGTGTGAGCTTGAGGTGAATCACAGCCCGGGAATGGCTTTTTTATTTACCTCCTTTTAAACTACAGCTACGTAATGACCATATATTTTGTGACCAGAAAATCTTCTCAAAAAAATGATCATATATTCAGTGACCTTCAATATGTATTATTTTACAGAAGATTTAATTTCTACCCTCCTCTATATGCCATGTAAATATTTGTAAAATTCAATTATGTATATTTTTGTGGCTTGGCGTCAAACCAAGTACACAATATACTCATCACTTATGGCTAATGGATCTTCATTGGGATTGGTAAAAGGATGGCCTGGGCCCGGACCATCGGGCAATTGCGTCGATCTGGACAGGTAGCCATGCAAATCATATTTTCCTTGAAAGGTATTGAAGGAAGTTTTCCTATTATTTCCACTTGTCAATATCTCAACAAACTTGAATCTTTGGACTATGCATTAAATTACAATACAGTCGACCAGCATTGCTAGTTGAAGATTTCATCTCTTTCTCCTAAAAGTTAAAAAAGATGTTTCCCATATTCTTCCGCTTCTAAGCATGTTAATGGCTTCACCAAACTTAAAATTGTGGATAGTACATTAAGATCTGAGAACTACCACAAGCACAAAAAGGTAATTCAGATCCAATTATAAGTGGAGAAAAATGCCATCAGGTCTCAAAAAAAGCTTTAGCTTCAAAGGGTAGAAGGCAGTGTTCACTAAATCGGCCGCACGGGCCGCATATGCGGCCGCATATGCCCGTGCGGCTTGCAGACCGCACCGATTACTTGAATCAGTGCATTATGCGCCCTCCCCGCATATGCGGCCCGCATATGCCCCGCATATGCCCCGTATATCCCGCATATGCCCCGCATACTGCTCCAACAGCTCCAACTTTTCAATCTTCTCATTCAGGTCCTTAATTCTGTAACTCTGCCTCTTCATTCAATTGTTAGAATATGACATGCATTTCTATACAATTGCAATGCATTATACCATTATGCATATGCAATGTTTTATGTTTTTCTCATGTATTATTTTCACGAGTATATGCAATGTATCGTCGAATATTTTTTAGATATGCTGACTGAGGTTTTACTCATGTAGTGCATGCATGTGTATTGAAGTTTTGTTATTACGAATCATATAATGTAAAGTTTTATGGTAAATGTTTTTTTGTGATTAAATATGAGGCAATTAAAAGTATATATGTACACCCATCTAACATGAACCGTTTTTCTTAGATCTACTTTAACTCCACTTAGATACATAACTTCTGTGGTAATGTTATTCTTAGATATTTTTTATTTTTAAATTAAAAATTAGAAAACCGCTTAGAATCGCATATACCCCGCATATGCCCCCGCATACCGCTTAATCAGTATTCGGTGACCAGTCCGAACGCATACGCATACCGCTTTCCTGAACCTTGGTAGAAGGAATGTGTATATGCTGGGTTCCTCGTTGGGAAAACCTATGTTATGTAGCATGATAATGGGAAACTTTAATTTCCCCTTGTATCATCAATACATATACTACTTTTTACTACTAGTAACTTAAGAAGTCACTTTCATTAAAAATAGGTAAAAAAAATCAAGTTTGGATAAAATAAATACAAGTTATTAGAATGGATTAGTTAGAATGCTGCATAGTTTTGAGCAAAATTATAATAAATTATTTCAGATACGTCTTGTCCATATATATCATTCTGTGGTAACTTCAAAATAGAACTTTCCCATAAAGAAATTGCTCGAAATATATAGAAATTCGTGTAAAGAATTGAAATGACTGATTGTAGGTTTACCTCTCAAACACATCACCCTACTATATAAATTTGCCAGTAAATATCCATAGAAAACTTGATGCAGTTTTCTCACAAGCTATGTAATTTAGTTATTTTTTTCCGAATAATTCATATCTAGAAAAGTTACCGAGTCATGAATGACTAGTGGTCGAATCTTCTAGCTAAAAGGTGTCATGATTACAAATAAAAGATTAAAATAATTTCAAGTTCGGGAAATTCTGGGCAATATGACAAATGCCTGAAAAAATTACACGAGTTAAATGAGCAAGAAAACAGAAATTTGGAGGTTTGATTAATCAGAAAATGGAGGGATTTTAACCAAGTCTCCGTGTAGGAAAATGAGATCTCTCATAAACCTTGTGTTATTGAAATCTTATCATGAATCCACCAAGGAAACTTCAAAAAGAAAAGCCTCTTGTGCATGTTAAACTACTTTACATATGTTAAACTGTGGATTTATTTTATTAAATAGTATTTTATTAAAAATTATGTAAAAATAATATATAATATTGATGCTCACACCAAGGACAATCGTAATAAGTAAATATTTTTAAAAGAACAAATCCAATCTAAAAATATTTATCACTGCAATTACATCCATTGACGGAAGCTTTTCTGTGTATATATGGGATATTTTTGCTGAGAATTGTCTGTAAATATATTTATGAAATTCTACATACTTATGAAATGTGTTATCATATCCTTAAAAATGAATACATATATAAAGATATAACACGGATATGGATTTGATACAAATACTAAGCAGTTTATAGATTAACTTAAGTATACATGAATTAAATAACCTGCATATGAAATAAATATACTAAATGCATTTACTTCTTAACAATTATGTCAAAAAGGAAAGAAGGCATTAAATTTTATCATTATTATTAATTATATGATTATAGGTAAGTCTACAATTATATATACACACACAAATACGGATCTAGATATTTACATACATCAAAATGATATCTATGTATGTATCCATTATAAAATAATTACAGAAACGGATGTCAACATTAGTATAAGACAAATACAATAGTAGATCATATACGAATATATTGAGATTTATTTACATCCCTAGAGCTGAGAATCATAAGATGTGGCTACAACCATCAAGCTGGCTAATTTGCTACGGCCTACAATAATGTGTTAATCAAAAAACTATGATGTTTGCATTGGCTTGCAATTTACTATTTTCGTAATTAGCATGTGTAATGTACTTCATTCCACATAAGTTTCAGCATGTCTAAAAAGCCATCGAACATTTCGCAAGTTAAAATTGCAAGAATAAAAGTAATTAAAAAATTGCTTCCTATGCAAAGTTGCAACTATCCTAGTCATGTTAGAACCAGACTGTTCGAATGTGGCCAAATTGGCTACCTCAGCAGGTTGTAGCTCCATCTTTCTGTATCTTAAAATGGGACACATTTATACATGCAATTTAAAAAAAATCGAGAACACCCGATTTAACTCAAGCTTGACATCAAAGAGGTCTCTTGGGCATCCCCCACCAAAAGCCTAGTAACATTCCAAAAACGCCAAAGCCATGCAGTTTGCAAAACTAAACGATCAACACCTACATCTCGACAAGTCAACCGTATGACCAAGAGCCTAAGGTTCAGGTGGCCCGCCTGAGACATTCCACCCCAGGTCCATGTCTGCAAAAAGGACAACAGTCCACAGCACCACACTGCCAGAGCTACAAAACACGAGGCTTGGCATTTATTCAGATCTCGTTGACCGAATAGAGACCTAAACTTCATAAATCCCTCATTTTCCCCTCCCAGATTCCACAGCAGCTCTCGCCGTCATCGCGAAATACAAGCAGAAACCAACACGCAAGCGAAGTAATAAGGAGATCACAAACCCTATGATAATACGGTAGCTCCCCCGCGTCGGCATGCCGTTCGAACATCGCCCTCCGCACGTCAAGAATGGAGTCCCGCCACCTCGTTCCCAACAACGCCGCCGTCGGATTCGAATAGCATGGCGAAACCGCTCGCTCCCTCAGCCACGCCAACCCTTCCGCCCAGTCCCGCGCCTTCGTCCCAACCGTCCCCATCCTCTCGTTGAGGAGACGGCAGACAACACCTTCCACCCGCTCCCTCGACGCCTCGCCGCCGCCGCAGATGTCGAGGACGAGCTTTGTTAGGGCATCGGAGAGCTCGACGGAGACGGAACCCGGATAGGGACCTTGGATCACTTTGATCCCCATGCCGCCGGAGACAGCGGCGGCGGCCGAGGACGAGAGGTCGAAGGCACGGCGGAGCACGGCCTCGATCTGGTCGGAGGGGCCGTCCGCCGTCGGATCCAGCCCGGTGCAATCGGGGCCGTTGGTTCGAGCCAGGGCGCACCAGCTTCCCGTGCTGCGGACGAGCCCACTCGGCATAGGGGTTCCGAATTATCGATTGTACGAACAGTCGATGATACGAGGTCGAAATAAAAAGATGTGGAGGGAAATTTTTTTGGGGGAAATAGTGATGGAGGGAGGAAAATCAAACAGAGAGAAAGGGTGAATAGCTGAAACTATGTCTGAAACAAGAAATTAGGGATTTCGAGGGAACTCTCGAAAGTTATATATATGTACAAATTTGGGATTTAATATTGGCAGCTAATTTTGAAGAAAAAAATATTTAGAATTAAAAGTTTAATGTCAATTTTCTAAAATAATTTTGAAATCCGCATACGTCTTGTTCTTTTTGAGCCATTTGAACTTAAGTTGACCTAATTCTTTGAATGATTCCCAAATTCCCTTCTATTTGTTTTGAAATATTTTAATATTGGATGTTGTTATCTTTTAACAACTTGCTATAAACATTGGGCCCCCTTACTCTCTCACTTGGTGCCTGATTTATGCTCGGGAATGGATAATTATGGGAACTATCATTAGAAACATTTATTAATGAAGATATTATTGCTAAGCATATGTGTGGCGCATCATTCCTGAGCAAATACCGCCAATTACGAGGCAACTGACGAGAAAATGCAATATTCTTAGAATGTACGAGACAACAATAATTAAGAATAGATGTCAGAATATGGAAGAGATCCAGATACCAATGTGTTTGCGTCGTTTAACATTCCTTCTATTCAAACTATATCATCTAAATTTTGTGAATGTGAAGTTAGAGAATATGTATCTTTTTTTTTTGTTCTCCGCATGTTATTGGATGGATACGCTATAAATCTGATGTTTAAAGTATCATATGTTGCTAGAAATACAAGAAATACGATAAAAGTAGCAGATTGATTAAAAAAAGGAGAGCATCAGCAACAATTTTATTTGTTAATCCATCTCAATGTCACTCATTTTTTCTCGTCATATAAAAGCAAAAAAAAACATTATAACGGCAAATGTAGTGGTTTGGGTTTTTGGGGAGGGGAATGAGTTGATTAGGCCATGAGAAGTGTGGTTCGAGGGGTTCTCCTTGATAGTTTTTTTTCTTTTGAATTGGGTTAGCTTGGGGGATGGATTCCAGTTAGGTTTACGGTTAGGTCTTTGGCTAATAGAGAGTATCAAGAAGATGGGACATGAGCCGGGATAACGTATGAGAAGAACTTATATGGGTTGGGTTATGGAAGTGTGCGAACTGGAATTGGGTTGGTGCAAAGAAGTTTGGATTCGAAAGAGCAATGAAGGAGGAGATCAAATGTGAGGGTTATTGGCATCCGACTATGTGAAAAACCAAACAAAGTTATGCAGATAAATGTGTGAAATCGGTTGATGTACACGCATGATTTGTAGGGTTCGTTTGGTTGCAGAGTTGAGTTGGGTTGGGGTACTATTCACAGGGGTACCCCCTCCTCACAGTTTACTATTCACCCAGCCCAACCCAACCCAACCCAACCCTGCAACCAAATGAACCCGTAGTATTTTATCATGCAAGATTAGTGAATTAGAGATGTATATAGAGATGAGGATCGGGCTAGGTCCCTTCGAGTCCAAGGTGACTCGACCCAAGGTCAGATAAAATTAATGGGTCATGGGTAAGGTTGAGGCCCGAAAATTTTTATCCCGCATGGCCCATCGCCCGGCCCAACCCAATTAATATGGGATCGGGTTCGAGTCGGGTCGGCCCATAAAAAATTTTGGATGGGAGCATGGAAAATGAAAACGGGTGCTTAAAGACACCTTTAGTATTAATGGGACAATGAGGATGAGTGTGTATACGAGAATTATTAGTATATGAAAGATTTTATTATATCACGTATAAATAGAAGAAACAACCAGGAAAGGAAAGTGATACTAGCGAGAAAAGTGATTTTATGATAAAAGTAATGACAAAAGCTTAACCAAGAGTTTGTTCTAAGAGAAGAAGTGGACAATTATGTGTATATGGGTAGTAAAGATTGATGAGCATATATAGAACTGTGTTATAGTAATTTGGTATTATTGATTATTATTTGGAACATCTAATAGGGGCATTATCGAGTCGGATTAGTGGGTAGCGGGTTTGGGCCGAGGCCAGGCTTTAATGGGCCAAATTTTCAGCCTGAGCCCGGTCCAATATAAATTGAGCAAAGTTTCAGGTTGGGCTAGCAGGCCGGACTCGTAGGTTGGGTTGAGTGGGTGGGCCCAACCAAATTTTCATCCCTATATAGTGTGTGTGTGTGTGTGTGCGTGTGCGTGTGTGCGTGTGCGTGCGTGCGTGCGTGCGTGGTGTGTGTGGCTGTGTGTTTGTGTGTCTGTGTGTCTGTGTGTCTGTGTGTGCGCGTGTGCGCGTGTGCGCGTGTGTGCGCGCGTGTGCGTGCGCGCGTGTGCGTGTGCGTGTGTGTGTACGTGTGCGTGTGCGTGTGCGTGTGTGTGTGTGTTGGCTAACCATATAGAAATAGTTAGTCGTAGATGCATCGCTATATTATTGTGCCATGAGGTACAACAATATGGGATCATGAGAGCATGTTTGCCTGAAAAGTGAAAAGTGATTGTGTAGGTGTGGGTAAAGGGTAATGAAAGCATGTGAACTAAATTAAATATAATTAACCCAAATATTTTCAGACCTTTTTTAAAATAATTATTAAAGTATTCTTAGTTGATTAAATAGGCGGGAGGTTTTCAAATTGAAAAAAATGTCATCTATCGGCACCTGATGTGCTGATTGGGGCGTTGTTGAATATGGTTTTTCACGGGTCTAAAATATGTCTCACACAAGGCGGGGACACAATCGTTGTGGCGACCTGCGAGAAACCCTATTCAGACAACAATTAACCCACAATAATGACTAAGCAATGAAAACAAATGTGGAGTTAAAATTTATTGTAACTCTACAAAAGATGTGTATAGTGTGCAAGTTTGAAGAGTGTCGAACACATGGAGCAAACAGGATAGATCGGGCAATTTAATAAACAAAAATGACAGTATGCTTTTTATCTATATTTCTTTTTTGTGGGTTTTTAATTTTTATATATTTTGTAATTTTATTTTTGTTTTATATTTTTTGTATTTTGTTTTTAATTTTATGTTTTATATTCTTATATTTTTATATTTCCTTTTTTCTATTAAATATATAATACAGGGATATATAGAGTATATATACAATATAAGCTAAGATAGATATAAATAATAATAATAAAATCAGAATAAATAAAATAAAATAATTTTTGTTTTTTAAATAGTTTTTATTATTTTTTTAGGTAATTTTGCTAATTTTTATGTATTCTTGAAGTCAAAAATACCCTAAATCAGTGTTTAATTTAATACTCAAAATTGAAATGAAAATTAAAAATATCAAATAGAGTCTAAAATTTTCCAAATCAATTTTAATATGAAGATACTATTATAAATAAAATTCAAAAATAAAAAATATAGATTTTTTATATTTTTATAAGTATTTTTGAGATTTTTCAATTTTTAAGAGTTTTCTTTTATAACTTTTAGGGATTTTTTATTTAAGGCTATAAAATAGCTAAAGAAATATGAAATGCATTTTTTTGGAATTTTTTAAGAAGATTTTATATTTTTATGTATTTTCTAGTGTAGATAGGGACAAAAATGGCTACTTTTGATTTTTATAAAATAATAAAAAGTCATAAAATGCTAAAATAAAATATAAGTGAAAATACAAGCATCCAGGAGCATATATGTATTTTTTGGGAATTTTTGGAATATATTTGCTATTTTAAGTAAATAGAGAAAATAAAGAGAAACTACATTACTAGTTGGGCATTTTTGTAAATAAAATAAAGAACAGGGGCCAACATGTAATTTCTCTAAAAATATATAACTGAATTAAAAAGTTTCTGTATTAAATAGAAATACACAAAAGCCTTGGGGCACACCTGGAAAATGCCCCCTCACGTGTTGACGTCATGTAAAGTGACATGGCGTGGACTTAAATGTAATTATGTGAAGTCTAGGGGCCTAACTACAATTTTTACAAAAAATATAAAGGAGCGGATGAAAGTTTAGGGACTATTATTTAAAATACAAAAGCATACGGGTAAAGGATGCAAAATACCCATAGTTACAGCGCGGACCAATGGCTGGATGGCGCTACATATGCTACGTGTCGCGTCCAGATGCGACGATGATGGTCCGCGCATGAACAGTGGCAATTAGATTTCCCTACAGATCTGACAGTGTAGAGTGAAGTCAATCCAACGGCTCTGGTGCGATTTTGGGGGGAGGAGTGATCGGACGGTTGCTGCTCCTTGCGAAGAACATTGAAGAACAACAGCCTCTCGTTGCTTTGATCCGCAGAATATCGTGTTCCCCGGCTTCTCTTTCGCTGCAAGTAGGTCCAAAAGCTTGCCGATGTCCTTCCACGCCAGTGGGTTGGCTCAAAAGGGTGCGGGAAGGTCTAAATTGCTCTGACGACGGTGATCCACCAAGGAGGTACCTCCTACCTTAATGAGCCTCGAAAAGGCTCTCTTTTCCGATTCTTTCCTGCAGGAGCACGTTAGGCCAAAAAAATGAAGCCAGGGAAGGCTTCCGCCGGATGGATATGGGCGTAGGTGGCTCGGATGAGGTGCTCCGGCGAAGCGACGATGGTGGAGCACGGGGGTCTCGATCCAGCGAGGACCGAGGGGAGCGGAAGGTGGGGGTGATGGAGAAGGCGAAGGGGAAGAAGTCTGAGGTGGTAGGTGAGTCGGTTAACCGACGTAGCATGGAGGAGCGTTACCGAAGGCTAGCTCCGGCAAACTAGGGGGGTTGATCTACGACTAAAACATGCGATTGAAACTCAAATAAAATGCTAGAAACAAACCTAATGATTAAAACTAAGCTAATAAAATAAGAAAAAGGGTACCTCGACTGGCTGGCGGCCAGGAGATGACCTTACGACGGAACTCCGCCGGAGGTGGTTGGAAGCACACCTAAGGCCCTCCTGAGCTAACTCTCAAAGAGCTGGAGAGTGCCCTATCACCACCCTCAATCCAGAGCTCGAAGAAGGATCCCAAGCAAGGCCAAAAGAAGGTTTAAAATGGAAGAGAGGTCGGATGAATGCTTATGTACATGATGTGATGGAGGGATCTTCGAGGGAAGATACCGAGCGCAAGGATGAGATCTGATGGAAGCAAGGGGCTCGGTGTGGATCATGGTAGTATACAGATCAACTTTCATGAAGGGTCCCATCTTTATCGAGCCACAATCAGTGGCTAGAAATCCAAGAAAATGAGGAGAAATGCAGGTCTGTCAGAAGCTAGACCTGGGGTCAGAGTTGACCCTAGGTCAACGGGGGCGTGGCCTGGTTGGGCCACGTCACCAGCAGATAAACCCCGAAAAAAATGAAAATAAATTAATAATAAATTAATAAATAATTTAACTAAATAAAATTTATAAAACAAAATTTTTTGTTATTTTATAAAGTATTTTATTATGATTTTTATTTATTTTTTAGAGGTATATAATTACATGTTACTTTTTAGGGTTAATATATTGGTATATTCATCTATGTTTTTTAGTCTTCTATTTTTATTTTGTATTTTTGATTTTATTATTTTAATCTATTATTTTATAAAATTATAACTTATTTTATGTACTTAAATATTTTTTTTATTATATTTTTCATGTATAATATATACACTTAAATAAATAAGTATTTTTATTGTATATGTACAGATATAGGTATTTTCTCTATGTATTTTATGTAGATGTTTTATTTAATATTTTATTTAGTGTTTTATTTCAGTTTAATATGTACACATATTATAAATAATAATAACAAAATTATAAAAATATAATAATATAAAATAATAAATAATAAATAAAATGATTATTTTAATCGGGTAAACTATACAATAGGTGTCCAAAACCTAACTTTCACACCTTAACTCCAAACAATATGAAACCACCTTCATTAAATAACTTATTAAAAGTTATATACAATTAAAGTGATTTTACTATATTTTCAGTTTTTATTTGGGAGATATGAGTCTGGGAAGTTGGGATTTTGGAATTTTATTCAGACCGTAACTTTTATTCTGTATATTATTTTTGTATGAAATCAATTTGTATTTTTCTATATTTTATTATCTACAACTTTCATGTACAAATTTTCTTTATTTGAAGTATAAAAAGTAGAAAATAAAATAGGTCTCAAAAATGAATAAATAAGGCATAAATAAATGGGAATTTTATTGTGTAAATGGCCCTTAACTCCCCCTACTTTATTCCTTATCAACCTAGTCATCGAGATGCCTAGGTCTCAGGGTTTAGGGTCATAAAATATATTCGATATTTTATTCTTTTCTTTTATTTTCTTTATTCTATAATTTTAGCATTAAAAATCGTATTTTATATACAATTTATACAATAATGCATGAATGTTAAATTATGCAAATTAAGGGTATTTACATGCATTTACTAGGGTTTTTAAGACCAAAATGATAGAATAAAGATGACGAAATGGAGATTTATCATCACCCCTACACTTGCCTTTGTTAGTCCCTAGCAAACTCTTATGCAATAAGTGTAGAAAAAAATAAAGAAAAGAAAAAGCAAGAAGGTGGATTAAGTTTAATTATCAAATTGTCTTCACAAAATCAAAGTTTGGAGCTTAAGTCAGACCTTTGGAATTTTAGTGCGGGCGGAACCTTATTGGGAATCGAATTTGAGATCCAACAGCATTCGAGAATCCCAAAACTCTTTTCAAATATCCTTAATAGCCAGCTCAGAATACTTCTACTCATATGCAAACCCTTACGACTATGAACCTAACTTGTACAGTGTAGGTGATAGTGGCTCCCCTCAACTGAAATGACAAAGAGACCGACTTCTCCAGCATGACAATCCAGTGATTCCCCAATCTAGTAACTCCTTCCTCGAGGAACGGGCTATTCCCTTCTAAGTTCAAGTGGCAACCAACTCAAGAGGAGGGGGTTGATGAATCTCAGATTCATCACTCTAAATCTCATTAATTAAGCTGAAATCCCTCAAAATCATCAGCATTTCCGCATCTATTCAACATAATTAGCATCCATGCATGTTTTTAATAAGAATGGCATTTTAACGCACATTTCTGCACAAAATAAGAAGCCAAAAATCCCAGCTAAATTTGACCTGTAAATAGCCTAACTTCCCCCATTTTAACCCATTCATGCTAACTCCGAATGACACAAAATCACCTCCACTGTGTACATATCACTAACAAGAATAAAATGAAAAATATAAAAAAAATCACTAACCCAAATATGTGGACCAAAAACCCAAACCCTAGTTTCAGGATTTCCGGACTAAAAATCTCATATCTTCCCCCATCTAGTGTCCGTTTTAATCCTACTCACTTTTGAACTAATGTACATTTAATTACCTTCAAAATAAGGCCAAGTTCAAGTAAATCGGAGCTCGTATGTGAAAGTTGGGTTTTTGGGCCTCTTTTGTACATTTTTTGTATTTTAGCTGATTTTGACCTCTTATTTTATGTACATAATTAACATATTTAGTTTATTTTATTTTCATTTGTACTTTTTAATGAAAGTTTTATTGAAATGCGCAAAAATCCAAATCCAAATTGAGCTTGAAATCAAAGAAACAAATTGAGTCCAAGTCTTCACTAACCGCCTGTACAAAATTGGTCTTTTTCATCTTTTATTTTATTTATTCTTTTTCTTAATTAATAAAAATCTAAAAAATATATTAATGTGTAAATATTTATCTTTGATTTTACCATATTTTTTTGGATTTTTATCTGGTTTAAAAATGATAAAAAAATTATAAAACCCAAAAATCTAGGTATTCTCTATATATGGGATACCCCAAAAATATAACTTTGTGCATTTGATCGATTTTGGTTTTGATGTCTTCATGAAAGTTGTAGATCTCATCGAGACGAGCAATTTTCATAAAGAAACTTTCTCGATCCGAGGTTGTTTACTATTTCTTTTGTATTTTATAAAGTATTTATCCTTTGATTTTTATGGTGCTGACATGTGGCTGCTCTTGGAGCTGCCACGTGTCAGCCATTTTTCGAGTATTTAATTACTTCATTTTTAAAAAAATCAAAATTCAAAGCCACCGCACGTGCGAGGCACGTGCCTCCCAGGCACGCGCCCAGCACATGCACCACCCCACTCCCCTTTGATCGCCACATGTCTCAACGTGGACCGTCTGATCTTGGCCGATCGGACAACCCACGGATTGCCTTCAACCTCCCGCCTTTCCCATTCTGGAGCTGCCTTCCCCCATTGGAATCATCGCCGCCCATCTCGCAACCTACGCCTGCCGCATCGCCGCCTTCCTGATCTGAGTGATCCCCTCCGCAAATCTCGCATCCGATCTACATCAAATCACATCGACAGTCCTTCATTGATTTCAATCGCCGATCCCCGACAACCCCCTTTCCTCTTCCGACCGAACCCCTCATCTATAAAATGAACGACGCACCCCCGATCATCTCCATCCGCCGAGTCCCACCTTCAAGGACACCGGGGTGACAGCCCGGTCGATCTTCTTCGCGACGAGATACGGCTGCTACCCCTGTGGTCGTCGCAGCTTGCAGCTTCATGCTGCTCTGCTCAAGCTCCGGCCGTGAGCCGTAGAGCCGCCGCCAACATTCATCTCCGTCTTCAACCGCTTCATCGACAAAGCTCCGTGTCAACAACGATCACCTGCACTACGACAACCATCCTCTTCGACCACGACCGTCATCGACCTCCGCCACAACGTCGTCTCCGACGTGCTTCATCACCAACGACACGCATCCTCTTCGCACGATGCAGCAGCCGGAGCCCCACCACTTCAGGCCGGCCCTTCATCTACGACATCCGGCCCTCTCCTCCCCCTTGGCTGGGCCTCGCCACCCCTCGTCAACATCACCAGCCATCGGGCGTCGAGCCCGAGGCCCTCCCCCGTGAGGAGCATGTGCGAGAGGGATCGCCTACGTCAGTCTATGCCATCTACCCCAGGGGTCACATGCATTGCACGCGACCGCTGGGTCATTTGCAATAGGGCCCTCGGCCTCCCTCCAATTCGCCAAGAGACCCAGGGGTCATGTGCTTTGCACGTGACTTTTTGGGCAAATTGCGGAGACCCCCTACCATTTCTCCTATTCGCAGACGAGCCCCCGCCGACTAGAGGGCACGTGCTGCGCACTTCCCCCTCTGGCAGTTTTGCAAAAGACACCCTCTGGATTGCGGTAATTACATCTACCCCCCCCCACGTATTTTTATATTTATTTTATTTATTAATTTTGCAGATATACTCTTGTACCCCCCTTTATTTTGAATGTCTTCATTGCATCCTTTTATTTATAAAAAATTGGCATTTTGTTCCTCATTTCATTATATACATCTTGACATATTGTGGATATTTTTGTGATCATTGGTTAATTAATAAATAATTGTTTTGTGAAAAATTGCATACTTTACCTATTTTGTGCTCTGATTTTCATAATTGATTAACCGTGGCTCTAAAAATTCCCGAAAAATCTTAGATTGTAGATTTAATTGTGTGTAACATTGTGGCCCAAAAAGAATTGCATTTGCATGCATAGTTTGCTCTGTAAAAATCATTTTGCATATTTCAATGTTTGATTTTTAATAGGTATTGAATCTTGTATTTTCGAGGTTTAGGATTTTTCTGAGGTCCATTACTTAGTGGTAGATCTTAAATAATTTTATTCCTTGAATGTAAATAGGTTTAGTATTTATTATAATTAAATATTGAAATTCATTTTATTTGCATTTGAAAATTCATAAAAAATTCATCTTGCATCCAAAAATTCCAAAAAAGTTACAGTGCATTCATTTCATCATAATTATAATCTCGGCCAATTTTCATATTTTTCGGATATAGTTTGAGCATAATTTATATTTTAGTCCCTAAAATAGGCTGAAATTGCATATCACATCTTTAATTGCAATAAAAAAATTACAAAAAAAGACCACCTCAAAAACCGTGCACGAATTTTGATAGACATAATTCTAGGTTGTTCCTTTGCCTCCTTGTATTCGACCTTGGGACTTGTCCAAGTAAAATAAACATCAAACCACATGATTAAAAATTGAATAATTATTTGTGGTTATTTTCTTGACCGACCGATTGTCGCCTACAATGAAACGACACATAATATTTTTTACGCACGATCAAACACATTCTTAACAAAGCGCAATTTAGGATTCATCAGATGGCGCCGTTGCCGGGGAGGCAAACGTCTTACTTTTAAGTTTTGAAAATTTTCGTTCGGTTTTCCGCATTCGGTTATTCTAAGCCCCAAATTTATCATTGTAAATTCCATTTTTTCCCTGCATTTATTTTATTTTATTTTCAGTTTTATTTCTCTTATTTTATTTTTGATTTATTTTTGAGTCACTCTCTTACATTCTCTCTCTTATTTTTCTTGCGAGGTGCTCAGCGTACGTGGAGCGATTTTTCAAAGAACCGACGCATCTTCACTGACTTCCGAAAAATTGTAATTAATTTAAGATCGACTCGAGTCGTGAGAGAGCGTAGAGTCTAGGATTTTAATTTTTGCAAATTTTTAATTTCTATAATTAATTGCTCATTTATACCAGTGTCCATTTGGACTCTCGCGTGTGTAAAAAGAACTTGAACTATTCTTGTGGTGTGGTGTGGCATGATTCACTCTCCAGTGAGGGTGGGGCCCGACTTGAGTGGCGATTAGGATAGACCTGCACATACGGCTCTCAGAGCATTTTAATTTTTGATTGTGCTCGTAGGAATTAGGCCACACTTCACTATTAATTGAGACGCACATTAGATCGTTCAATTTAGCCAAATTCAACTCAATTCTTTCCCGTTAATAGAAATTTATGCTAGGTGCGGTTTTTCATCGGTTTGCATCCATGTAGAATAAAATTTTAATTTCTGCATTGCATCCCACGTGGAGATTGTGAGGATTCACTGTAAGTCTTCTAACTAAGCATACATCATTATTTTCGCGTGCATCGGTTTTTCCCCGAATTTCTCCCTCCCGATTTATCACATAATTTTTAAGGAAATTGGGACTGGACGGTAGACGTGCATTTGTGCTCATTTAATTCTTCAGTGATCGTCTAATTAAAATTGGGACTGCTAAATATAACCAATTTTAAATAACTCATAAAATCAAGAATTTTTGCGGGAGAGCTGCCCCGACATTGGATGTTTTTATTTTTCTGAGTAAGCGAGAGACGACAATTAAGGTTAGAGCACAAACCCGGATTTTCATATTGACTACTGATTCTACCAAAAACGATTAGATACTTCCTAGTGAGGATCTACGGGTAGCCAATAAACGGTCCGAATTTCCTCAGTAGAGTGGGCCAGTTTAGAGGACACTGCATAAGGCTCCGTCCTCAAGTACAGGTAGTCGTTCTACGGTTCGTACTTACTCTCATACTGGCTGAAAGTAGGTACAACTAGTCGTAAGAATTCGGGCCAGTCATTACGAAAATTTCGGCACCTAACAGCTCGTCAAATTCATTCCAAGATTGTTTTATCACCAACTAAAATTGAAAAGATAATAGCCGAAATCTTACGGCTTCATTGTGTGTGTTGGTGAACTTGGGGTTGCTTTGTGTTTGCATTGGTGTGCGTGAACTGATTTCAAAGATCAAAGCCGCTCATTTGATAAATTTTCTTTTGACTATCCCGTACAATCATCTCTCTCCTTTCTTGATTTAAACCTCGTCATGGAACTTTTATCCAAAAACTCTCCGCATCCAGATCATGAGAATCATTGCAAACCCAAACCATCATTCCTTTCAGCTCTTTCAAAAATGGCCGAATATTTATCTGAAAATCCATCAGAGCTATACTATGAAATTGAATTTGTCTCGGTTAGGCCCAAATCAACTACATCCTCTTCTTTCAATAATACCTCCAACATTTGCGAGAGACTTTCACCCGCGGATGAATTCAGCCCCCTCATTGAATTCCCTACTCGAATCATCCGACCGCACATGACCACCTACCATCCTGGACTGAAACGTCTTATTCTCGGTTTCTCTCAAATGAACCATTCAAGATCAAATTTACTTTGAATCTCA
Source organism: Ottelia alismoides (assembly GCA_037367405.1). Classification (NCBI taxonomy): domain Eukaryota; kingdom Viridiplantae; phylum Streptophyta; class Magnoliopsida; order Alismatales; family Hydrocharitaceae; genus Ottelia; species Ottelia alismoides. Next base: position 6,638 of record JAZKJV010008250.1, on the reverse strand, counting down.
TGACTGGCCGAGAAACCAAAGCCAAATGGAAAAACTAGCACTTAATGATCATCAGCGTTGGATTGACCGTAACGATCAGATTCCTATCGACCAACCTGAGTACCACTCCTTTGACCATCCTACACATACAGAGGACAAATGGACGATATTGACACATATGCACCCTGTATGACTCCATTATTTGAGGATACGATCAATCATGACCATGGAAGTAAACTCTACTCAAACCAGGATTACATGCCCGAGTCACGACATGTTGAGTACGAGATCGACACATTCCCACAAAATCCTTCCACTGAGCAGCCTCCTTCCATATTTTTTTAAGGAGAAAATTTCAGAAAATAATGATCATATATCGAATATTCCAAGAAACTCTCCTCTCAGCACATACAGGAAAATGGAAGATGAAAATTATTAAACACACACTGACTGCTCCCATGAATTGATGATGACAGAATTTTGAGGATGATATTTCAAGGATAAATAAGAGATTCAAATTAATGAAGGATAGATTTCAAAAATTTGCCGACTGATTAATTTCACTCTTTGGAGCTCGGACATACAAATGAATGAGGAAATGATTGGATCTCATGCTGAAAATTTTGAGGATATTCAGAAACCTAGGGACGATTCTGACAGCGACACTTCTGTATATTACTCTCCTAGGAATGACTATGCCTCTGACTCTTACACTGAACATCGAAGCCCCTTCTCATCTACAGAAGACACCACATCACCACACCACACAGAAATACCAAAAAATGGGAATATTCAAAAACACCAAAAAAATCAAAAATCCAGAAAATTTCATAAAAAATTGAGTATGGAGAAGATTTGAAGAATTTGGATCCTGCTTTACGGGAAGCATTGGAGAAACGATTGATTTTTGAACTTCCCTTTATAAAGACCATTGAACACTTCCCCGACCTTAAAGGCTTTGTAATGGACAAATTAATGATCAAAAAGTCGGGAAGGATACAGACAAAGACTGAAAGATATATTTTGTCAATGGCCTCCTCCTTGGTGTTGAGGAGAAAAACCAAAAGCCGCATAGTGAAGCGGTTGCCCAGATTTGACTGTGAAATCAAAGATACGATTTTCACCCATGCTCGGATTGATGACAATTCACCGATCAATATCCTCCCAACCTCTGTGTTTCACGAACTCAAACTCGGAGCGATCGAGAAAATACGAGAGATTGTTCAATTGGCGGACCGATCGATAAAGAGGCCGAGAGGAATCATTTCTTTCATCATGACATTCCAAGGTGCTCCGATCAAAGTAGAATTCACAATCATTGATATTAAGCATCAAGGAGAATTCACCTAGTCTGCAATTATTCTCGAAAAGCCATTCTTAGCATTGGCTAAGGCAATTATTGATCGTGAGACTCGGGAAATCAATTTCACAGCATTGGAAGCACTACGATCTGACACAGTCTTTGAGGAACCATGATTTTCTGAGGCAACCCACGAAGTCCCTAACAGCCGCAACCATGAAGCGGTAGAAAAGCCCTACCCCACTGCTACACCTGAGATAGCAGTTGTTTATGAGACTATTGGTTTGAAGAATCTCCTCCCTGCTCCATTCCTAGTTGCTCTCATCATGGAGAATCAATTATATGGATCATATGATCTGGAGACTTATGCATGGGTACATCCTGGGTCAACCTATTATGACTACATGGATCACATCAACTTGACACAGGAATGCTCCAACGTCAAATCAATTGAGAATGAACATGCAGAGACTCTCCCCAGTTTTTCAATTCCCGCGGATCTCAAAATAGACGAATGTTTCTTATACAATCCTGAGACATATGCATGGTCGCACCCTGGAGCAACCTTCTCTGAATACATTGACCAAATCATCCCAAATCAGGAGTGCAACAACATTCAGGAGACTAAGAACAAACATGCATGCCGAACATCGACCAAGGAGAAGAATTCCAATGGCTATTCATCTGGATACTCAAGTGAACTGACATCTTCACGAAACAAGAAAAAGAAAGTCACCTTTGACCTTTCGGAAGAGGAATCAGCTGATGATCCCTCATCAGGTCCAGAAAAGGTAATCTACATGACTGAGGTCTGCTCAGCAGCTCTAAAACCATATCTTCGCAAGGATCCAAAATTCGATTCTCGTTGGACAACTCCTGTTCCTAACCACTATTCATCCAAAGCTGATGCTCCTGCCCTCATCAAGTACACTGGAATTATTTCTTATGAGCTGACTGAGACCGGTGCTTCCGAGTATTCATCCGAGGACAAACCGCTTGATCCCAAGAAGGAACGAATTCTGAGGAAACAACTAAAGAAATAAAAAGACCAGAATATTTGGAGTATGTCCACTTTCAAATACTATTCCTCTGAGGATAATTCCGATGATGGATATCTTTCATCTGACTTCAAACACTTCATCCACTATCCATCATGATTTTTCTGAGGATGACATTGATAATAGTTGGGAATCATATGCTTCATCTCCATCTCGTCATTACGATCTCCCACCGCAGGCTCACAAAAAGATCAACTGAAAATCACCTTAATCATCGGCTACCCACCCTCCATCCCGACCACATCGGTCTCCTTGTACAACTTCTTCCTCTACTTAGGCCAAGGCCTAAGTATAGTGGGACCGATGCCATTTGTATATACCATTTCCCTCATCACACTCCTCATCACGATCGCTCCATTTCCACCCTTCTCCTATACTTAGGCTGACCAGAGCCTAAGTATAGGGGGAACCGATGTCCATCTGTATATACTCTCCTCATTCAAATACCCCGACCGCCTCATTTTTTTCGCTCTTCTTCTATACTTAGACTGTCCACAACCTAAGTATAGGGGGGCGTTCCGATCCATCCTTTTCTTTTTCTTTTTATTTTTCACTCTCTTACGCTTAGCCCGAGCTATGTCTTCTTTATGCTTCTTATGCTCTCAGGATGCAGCACTCGCTAAGTATGGGGGGTCTGTATATATACTTTGTATATATTTTACCCATATCTCGTACTTTCACGTAAGTCTATAGGTATTTACGGGGAGGGTAATTGTTTAAAAAAACAAAACAAAACAACAAAAAAGAAAAAGAGTTTTGCTACTAACTGTGTCCAACCCAAAATTTTTGAAAAAAATGGCTTCTTATTCATTTTTGCATAAAAAAAATCCTTGCATAAGAAATAAAAAAAATTATGTCCGCATTTCACACACCTGCACTTCATCCAACATCACATTCATTTGCATCTTTGAAATGTCTTTGGGTTCTGAACTGAGTTGTGAGCAGAAATCGAGAGTGGTCTGGACTTGACCTTAATCCACCTAATTTTCAGAGGAACTTCACCGAGAAATAGGATTTTAGAAGCTTCAGGTCTTTAACTTAATTCTTTGAGTTCCACATGACAATGTACAGCATTTGACTCTTAGTGTCTAACCTGGTCTCTTCATTCTTGGTACAACTCTGGAATAGTGAATTAATTTGTACTCTCGCACTATGCACTTAGCTCAACTCAGACGGGATGTTGGAAGACTACGTGAGTTTCTTTTCTAGTAGCATGGAAATCTAAAGATCGAAGTATGAGTTGAAATAAAGCTTCGGAAAAGGGATGGACGGCCGTGCACAATTTTTTCTAAGACCCCAAAAAATGTACGGAAATAAAAAGATTCTATATCTGTAGGGGCACAATAAATCCAAGCAGAACCACCAAAAATTCTAAATATAATGAAGCATTCTACCAAATAAATATCTGACCAAAAAGTCCAAGCTTCAAGAAAACCTGCAGATCTTGGTGAAGACTCGGCTACACTAGACAGCTTCACAAGGAGTGGTGACTACACTAGCCACCCTCTTAGTTCTTTTCCCATTCTTATAACTTCTCCCCCCAATTCGATTGTGAACACAACGCGACAGACCTTAGAAGGAAATACCTGACTCCCCGAGGACGAGTTACCGGAAAGGAGATGAGCATGGTAGTCCAGCATTTTGGATGGGAAGAGCTAAACCTTTCACACACATGAGTCGATTGTTCAATGTTCATAGGATATGCTTTGGGAAGAGGATTGATCTAAGATGACTTCTGAGCCAGAAACTGTGACAATGATGTGTAGAACTTAAAGGCTGTTGATTTTGAAATTCTAAGTCTCATAGAAGTTCCGCCAAACTAATAATCCAAAGGTCGAGTCTAGTTCATTTTCACCTTCAGCTCATGGTCTTGGTATGGAACCCAATCTCATTTCACCTCATGGCATTTCTTTTCGATGCTCAGGGACGAGTATGGTTTAAGGTATAGGGGGATGATGAATCTCAGATTCATCACTCTAAAATCTCATTAATTAAGCTCAAATCTCTCAAAATCATCAGCATTTTTACATCTATTCAGCATAATTAGCATTCATGCATGTTTTAATAAGAATTGTATTTTAACATACATTTCTGCACAAAATAAGAAGCCAAAAATCCCAGCTAAATTTGACCTGTAAATAGCCTAACCTCCCCCATTTTTAACTCATTCGTGCTAACTCCGAATGATACAAAACCACTCCACTGTGTACATATCACTAACAAGAATAAATAAAAAATACAAAAAAATCACTAACCCAAACAAGTGACCAAAAACCCAAACCCTAGTTTCAGGATTTCCAGACTAAAAAACCTCATATCTTCCCCATCCAGTGTACGTTTTAATCCTACTCACTTTTGAACTAATGTACCATTTAATTACCTTCAAAACAAGACCAAGTTCAAGTGAATTGGAGCTCGTATGTGAAAGTTGGGTTTTTGGGCCTCTTTTTACATTTTGTATTTTAGCTGATTTTGACCTCTTATTTTATGTACATAATTAACCTATTTTAGTTTATTTCTTTTTTATTTGTCTTCTTTGATGAAAGTTTTAATTAAATTACGCAAAAATCCAAATCCAAATTGAGCTTGAAATCAAAGAAACAAATTGAGTCCAAGTCTTCACTAACTGCATGTACAAAATTGGTCTTTTTCATCTTTTATTTTATTTATTCTTTTTCTTAATTAGTAAAAATCTAAAAAATTAGGTTAATGTGTAAATATTTATCTTTGATTTTACTATATTTTTTCTAATTTTTATCTGGCTTAAAAATTATAAAAAATTATAAAACCCAAAAATCTAGGTATTCTCTGTATTTGGGATACCCCAAAAATATCAATTTATGCATTTGATCAATTTTGGTTTCGATATTTTCATGAAAGTTGTAGATCTCATCGAGACGAGCAATTTTCATGGAAGAAACTTTCTCGATCCGAGGCCGTTTACTATTTCTTTTGTACTTTACAAAGTATTTATCCTTCGATTTTTGTGGTGCTGACACGTGGCCGCTCCTGGAGCCGCCACATGTCAGCCATTTTTGAGTATTTAATTACTTCATTTTTTAAATAAAATCAAAATTCAAAGCCACCGCACGTGCGAGGCACGTGCCTCCCAGGCACGCGCCCAGCACGTGCACCGCCCCACTCCCCCTTTGATCGACACGTGTCTCAACGTGGACCGTCCGATTTCAGCCGATCGGACGGCCCACGGATCGCTTTCAACCTCCCACCTTTCCCATTCTGGCGCCGCCTTCCCCCGTTGGAATCATCGCCTCCCATCTCGCAACCTCTGCCCACCGCATCGCAGCCTTCCTGATCTGAGCGATCCCCTCCGCAAATCTCGCATCCGATCTACATCAAATCACATCGACAGTCCATCATCGATTTCAATTGCCGATCCCTGACAACCCCCTTTCTCTTCACCAAACCCCTGGGATATAAAAAAGAATGACGCACCCCCGATCATCTCCATCCACCGAGTCGCACCTTCAAGGACACCGGGGTGAAAGCCTGGTCGATCTTCTTCACGGTGAGATCCGGCCGCTACCCTCCATGGCCGTCGCAGCTTGCAGGTTCGTGCTTCTCTGCTCAAGCTCCGGCCGTGAGCCATAGAGCCACCACCAACATTCATCTCTGTCTTCAACCACTTCATCGACAAAGCTCCGCGTCAACGACGATCACCTGCACTATGACAACCATCCTCTTCGACCACGACCGTCATCGACCTTCGCCACAACGTCGTCTTCGATGTGCTTCATCACCGACCACACGCATCCTCTTCGCACAACGCAGCAGTTGGAGCCCCACCACTTCAGGTCGGCCCTTCATCTACGATATCCGTCCCTCTCCTCCACCTTGGCCGGGCCTCGCCACCCCTCGTCAGCATCACCAGCCGCCGGGCATCGAGCCCGAGGCCCTCTCACATGAGGAGCACGTGCGGGAGGGACCGCCTACGTCAGCCTACGCCATCTACCCTAGGGGTCACGTGCATCGCATGCGACCCGCTGGGTCATTTGCAACAGGGCCCCCGACCTCCCTCTAATTCGCCAAGAGACCCAGGGGTCACGTGCTTTGCACGTGATTTTCTAGGTAAATTACGGAGACCCCCCTGCCATTTCTCCTATTCGTAGACGAGCCCCGCCGACTAGAGGGCACGTCTAGCAGTTTTGTAAAAGACACCCTCTGGATTATGTAATTACATCTAGGTCCCCCCCTGTATTTTTATATTTATTTTGTTTATTAATTTTGCAGATATACTCCTGTACTCCCCCCTCTGTTTTGAACCTCTTCATTGCATCCTTTTA